>OZ020170.1:16982412-17000688 GCA_963971145.1 Sussaba pulchella | reverse complement strand
GTTCGATACTAATGGAGTCACGGACGTCGTATCACACGTGTCGTTTCGCAAACACGGTTCCCTCAGCCATTCGTTTACTTACGAATCGTTAAACACATCAATCCCGAAGTAATTTGCATGGCGATAGACGACGATTTACGACTTCCCAGTCGTTGTTAGATCAGCACATATCACAAACACACCCGCACAGGTGTGATCGTAATCATAATTTTCATGAAAGAAAGCAGTCATATCATCTATGAAGTCCTCTCACACGTTCAACAAATACCGTAATAATGCCGAGACGTTCAGCGGTCTGAGAGTTTTTTGTTCGTTTCATGTAAGAAGCGCAGTATAGCTACTTATCAAAGTGGATGCCCTTGGGCATCCTTCGTTAGTAGTTTAAAAAGAAACTCGTTTTGCTCTTACGTAGGATAGTCACGAAGCGAAGAAGAAATCAATGAGTCTCGCGCATAGTGAAAAAATCGAGACATAAGTACAAGGCAAATGGGAATTGCGGATCGATGGAAAATTCTTCGTTCGATACAATCGGCGACGCCGTTTATCGTGTTTTCTTTTGTGTTCATTTTTTTTCAATAATTTCCATTTTTTGTAAGCATTCGACGGTAGAAGCGCAGTAGCTGATCGCAGCTTTGATTAGGGAGACGATCTCTGGACAGAGCAATAAAAAAAAAAAACTTTCGATTTTTTTATGCCATTTAATTATTTTATTATATTATTCTGATGGCAAGCGAAGCTGCAAGATAAAAAATGAAATGTAAGCCACCGCAAGTTTGATCAGCTGAAAGGAGCGTGAGCAGCCTGTGAATAGTTTAATGAATTTCGAGATAATGATATGCGTTAATAATTAATCAAAGCGGTTAGGTGAGATATCGAGAATAATTGAGAATATTGCATTGCGAGCTCGCGCAAACGGGGACAATCATGCTATCAGGCTTGTGAGCAGTCGCACACCTTATCCACATCTAGTGTCCAGAACAAATATGTAGGTCCCCAGAACCGTTTAGTTGCGGCTCTGCAGTCTACATGTACGTATACGTCATTAGGAAGGGCGTTGCAATCACCGTTCACCGATTGTCGTGCAACAAGTTTCGATCTTGTCTCAAGTTTTTGTACAGGCAATAATCGGCATCGTAACTCGATCGATCGATAGATCGATGTTGAATCGACGATGAGCAAAATGGACAAAAAATTTGAAGTTGCGAGCGTTTACACGGAAATAACGAATTCTATACGTCGAATCACGACCGACGGTGAAACGGAGCGAGGGTCGCGTTTGGTCCAATGGAAGGCAACTTTCGGTCGGTTGTGAAACGAGCTCTAGTTGTGGAAAGTTTCTGTCCAGCAGGTGTTCTTTGCGAGACGGCCTTTAAGTCGCGACAGTGGCACGAGCGTTGAGGTTTCTGAGCATGAAGCGATCATCGCGAGCTTCCGGCTTATGGCTGTTCCGAATTGCAACAACCATTCGGGCAAGAGTACGAGTTCCTCGATGCAGAATCTGACGAACTGTTTTTTTCACAGAATAACTGAGTGAACGAAAAGAAAATAAGGAGTAAAATAATTCGATATCTCGCTTATCGATTCGAGCAACATAATTTCTCTTTTTCCAAATCGACCCCGCATCTTAATGGAAACCTATATTCCGACTCTCCGGTAATTTCCTCCTCCTTCATCATAAGACGTTGATCAATAATAAAAGCGACTCCATTTCCAGCGTAATTATAAAATGACGGTGATCCAACGCGTCACATGACCATCTCAATACGGCAGTTTCAATGTTTTCCAAGTCAGTCAGCTTCACTCCTATAAAATATACCTACGGTAATATCACCGGTCATATGACCGAGAGTCCAACGATGCGTCGGTGTACGTTTGAATTTTCACGCGCGCGTAAATGCCGTTGGAGCAACGAGAGCCAACGTTCGAGCATTCGAGTCTAGTTACAAAAAGTAACGCGACTCGGGACGAGACGAAGTTACGGTATCAATCGGTCTCGACTGCTCGGACGGTGCTGCCACCCGTCGTAGTAACGGTACGCATTCGAACGAACCAACGCCATTGATCGTCTGTCAGTCAAACAGCTGATCGGTCATACGCGTGGGAGAAGAATCAGCTGTTGAACATCATGGATGACCTGACGAAATACGATTTAACTCCGGCACCAACCAAGTACGAATGTAAGTACGATCGAACAAAATAACATTTGTACATTGAGTTTGCTTGTTTCGCGATTAAAAAAATGTTTATTACCGAATGATTATCGATGCCGGTAACGAACGCATGGCCATTTGGCGGGAAAATAACCCCGAACTCAGTGCCGTGCTATTCGAGTACAAAATAATATCAACCAATTTTTCTACGTCGCTCAATACGTTTTTTTCTCGTTAATTTTTTTTACAGATTTGGATCACACGGCCGATGTACAGTAAGTCGATTGTATTTTTTTTTCTTTTTCTTCTTTTAAAATATTCATTTCTAGGTTAAGCCGACTTAACCTCCAAAATGAATACCGCGTGTGACTCCGTAAGAAAGATCGTCTATAAAGCCGAGTCGGTTTTTCTTCGGAATCGATGCTCGGTTTCTGTGAAATAACGAGACCGCCTGTTCGGCAGATTGCACGCATGGGGCGAGACGATGGAGGAGGCTTTCGAGCAATGCGCGATCGCCATGTTCGCCTATACGACGGAACTCGATACGGTCGAGATGACGCAGATCCAGGAAATCGACGCTGAAGCCGAGGATCTTCCGGGTCTGCTGTATCACTTTCTCGACGAATTATTGTTTATGTTTTGCACCGAGCCTTATCTCGTCGCCCGTGTAAGTAGCCCTCACGACCTTCGCAAGATTCATCCATCCACCGGTCAATCTCCTAATTTTGCTACATTCAAACTGTTTTTTTTTTTTTTTCTAATTTTTGCAGAAAGTAAAAATTACGGAATACGATCCCGTGAATTTCAGGATAAAGGCAATAGCCATAGGAGAAACATTTAGGATAGGAAAGCATCCGCAGGGCGCAGAGATAAAAGCCATCACGTACTCGGCGATGAAGATTTACGATCGTCCGGAGGTCGAACGTCCCGAGGTGTTTGTGATCGTGGACATATGATCGCCATCGTCCCAGACGGATGTGCCGAATTTTTTTTTCTTTTTTTTTTTTTTTTCTCATTCACGGACGTCGTCTTGGTACATCGCGCGTTTGAGCGCGCCCTCCGTGGAGCTTGGGAAAATAATAAGGTTGATGGGAGAAGGTGGGGGGTTTTTCGTGCGACGGTAGGGGCTGGCTGGCTTTGATCCCAAGGAGGGAGACCCAACCGCCCCTACGGCGTGGGACACCGGCTCTCTTTTGTGTACTTGCGTAGGGTTCAAATAAATACGTTAGGAAAGAAACACCGGGCCCCCTTCTCGACCGTCGTCGTCAGTCCTGTGATCTTCGTATCGAGGACCCCGGGTCCCTCATCGTCGGCGTATTCTTCAGTGAAGAAAAAAAAATCTTTCCCCCGATCATGCTCCATTTCTTCTTCTGTAAAATAATTAACGAAACTGTCGAGGCGAAATTGTCGCAACCGAGACGAATTGCGTGAACGATCGAAATTGTAATCATCCATGAAAATTCGACGATCATTTTGTTACGTTAAATCTAGGCATATATATATATATATATATATTTTTTTTTTTTACTACATTCAAACATGTATTTTTGCACAGATGAAGCTGTGCACAAGCCGAGCTTCACGGAAGTTATATTTTCGAAAATCGCTACGGATATGGCATTGGAGCGAAACTACATCGATAATGGTACATAATCGTTTGAAACAGAAAATCCAACGAATAGATGTTAACATTTGTATCGACCAAGCTATAGCTTCGTTGTTAATCAAATTTCTGTAAAACATTCGTGTCAGCATGAAAATTAGCGTAATATATTTGTAAAGAAAAAGAAAAGAACAATGTTGGATGTTGACGGATTACTCGGATGTCCGTTGAAGGGCGTTAACACTCCGGTTCTCCTTCAACGTTATTTCTCTGTGCCGTATAATTGCTGCTTGACCATTTGTTCGGTCAGTCGCGTCGGAGTTGCCACGACTGTCCATCGAGCGGTGAGCTTTCGATCGGAAATTTTGGCAATCGAGCGTGGACCTATTTTTCGACGATCTCTTAAACAACTGGTCAACACGAAAACCCATCGTACTTTTATCGGCTCTTCTATTTCAATCAATCACAACGTCGTACGCAATTTTTTTGTACGAAAAAAATGGCATACCGAGAAACGCGATATTCGATGCTGGTACATCGTGAAATAACGGCGCCGGGTACGCCGCTCCACTGTTTTCAAGCCCGTGGTACTGTGGGACACTAGGTACGTACCTGAGCCGTGGCATCCCTACCCGGGTCGAAAACTGTACCGTGCCGCTTAGTTTTGGCCAAGAAACCGAAGGGAACGGGGGAGTCGGGTACGCTCGACGTGAGCGTTTTACCCACGCGTTTTCGACACCTCTACTTCGCTTTACATTATCCAAAGTTCGAATTTTCAAAAAACAATTGCATAACATCGTTGTGACGAGTGTAGGGAATACGCGAAAAAAACGAAAAAAAAAAAAAAAAAAAAATCGAATTCCCACGGAGATAATCCGAATGCCGGGTGTTTGGACAGTGTGTCAAAATGCAGGATGCGCGGCGAGTCTGGGTCGCAGCGTCCCATCAGGTGATACCCAAGCAATAACGCTGATCGTCGACGATCATCCGGAGCGACTCGTCGGTTATTCCCGGTTGTGAATAATCACGTTCGACGTCGGCAAAAGTTCAAACGATCAGAAAGAAAAGATAAATGAATAAATTTGGAAGAAAGAAGAAAATAAGATCAACGAAGACATTGAGAGCAGAGGTAACGAGATGTTGTTAAAAAAATATTGGAAATGCCACGTAGTTTGTCCGTAAAAAGTTTTAGATCGTTCGGTCCCGATTGGCGGCCGTTTCCACCTGGTGGTTTATCGGGTTCGGTAAGGTTGGTAACGCGCATTGCGGGAAATACGAGCTGGCGTTTTGGCGCGCGATCACTTGCGGCACGACCGGCAGATGGCCATTGCCGGCACACGTACGTTTACACTCGGCTCACATACACCCCTTTGTCCAGGACCAACACTCGCAAGGGCCCACGTCTATCTGGCTCCTAGCTCGAGCCAGTTGCCAGCGCGCCAGCCCGTCCGCCAGCCTCACGAGCCGGCCTCGTGCTTCGCACACGCATTTTATCCAAACGTTTTTCACGGTAACGGGCGTAGCCACGATGACCGTGAGGGGCTCTTATTGAACCGCGGCCCGTGCCCGATCTCACGGAGTTTTTAACAACGGTAACGGCGACATCCGTAAACCCGTGAGAGCGTCGCAACGATGGACGTGTGCGATCGTCGCCACTACCAGAAAATGGATACCGCGAGAGCGCGGTAGAGCCAACTCTCGGCCGAGTTTCCCAACGGAGTGCTTGGGCTCGGCATCGAATTATTTATTTATTTTTATTTTTACGTTTTTTCTTTATATTGTTTTTTATCGATATCGGCCCATTATTTCGTCGTAATCGGACGAGAGCGACCGAGTGAGAACACGCGAGAGAGAGTGAGAGAGCGAGAGCGAAAAAAACGGTCGGTCGAGATATATACTACGAGCCACACGCACACACAGAGAAGTCTGGAGTTGCGGGAGAGCCACGCAAGACCCGCAACGTTGCCTCGGCGAGAAGTACTCGGACCTCGATCGTCGATTGTCAAGTCGTTTCATCGGTTTCGAGACCCGGTGCATCCTCGCTCGGAAAATCGACGAGGACGTGGAACCCCCCCGGCTCTCGGCAATGCCTCGGTCTACGCGGCTCTAACACTTTGCTCTGTGCCACACGTCGAAAGAGACGGAGAGAAAGTAAGAGAGATACATAGACGGAGAGACGGAGCGAGAGAGCGAAAGAAAAATAAAATAAACGACTACGACGTCGACGAGCAAGAGAGACGAGATTCCCCGGAAGAGAGTGGGCAACGTCTCAAAATACTGCTGTACGTTATAAGCGACCGCGGAGCCAAGTAAGTGGTAACAATACCTCGAGTTTTCTCTCACGGTTCTATCACACTGGTCACAATTATTCACGATGCTCTGTTTTTTAGAAACAAAAATTTACTTTTTCAATTCGTGCGTTCAATGAAATAAAATATTCATATTTCTTTCGTCATTTAAATCCCCGGTCATCGGAGCGGACGGAAGCAGGGCCTCGCGCGAGGCCACGAGTATCAAGCTTACCGCAACATTTCGCGATTTTCGATATTTCATGTAAATCGATGAAACAGCTGGCGGCTTTATGTTTTTTTACCCCCTAAAGAGAGTAAAAGCAAGTGAGAGAGAAAGGGCGAAAGAAAATATGCGAAAGCCACGCGTTAGACCGATGGTCTCGTGGTCTCGAAGCTCGTAGAGCAAAAAGCTGAGCTTGGAAACTCGGTGGAGTAGGCGGTGTGTGACGCGTGCTTCTCCCTGCCGAGTGTGCTCGCGGCCGCTGCTGCTGCTGCTGCTGCTGCTTCTGCTGCTGCTGCTACTGCTGCTGCTGCTAGTGCTGTTGGTTATTGTCGGTGGTGCGTGCTGTAGTGGTGGCCCTCTTTCTTTTCGAACGGAACTCAAGCCACTACCGTATCAGCGTTGAACCTATCGGTCCTTACGTGCGCTTCCACCGAACGAATCTTCAAGCATGATTTTTTTTACCAACGCGATTTCGTACAGTCCATAGCCGCCACTGTCGACGTTTCCGTCCTCGAAAACGCGTTGCTCCGGCGTCTCGAAGAAAAAAAAAACGATAATTCGAACCGGGTGCAGTGGAAAATCTTTGGAAATAGGTAAAAGTGACGAAGATCGATGGGATAGAGAGAAAGAGAGAAAAATAAATAAAGTGAGCGTGTTACTCAACGCGATGTCGGAACTGGCCGACTAACGATCCTTCGAGTCTCTTTTTTTCGTTCGTTCATTCTGTTACCCTCGCAGTCTGGCTTGTCCGCTCTCGCCTATCAGCGTGGCTCTTTAAACGCGCGGATACACTCCGGTCTCCGTGCCCCGCTTGCGCTCTTTCATTCTCAACGACCGCGTGCGTATGTGTCTTGGCTAACTCGCCGCTAGACTCTTTTTACTTTTCTTCCGTTTTCGCACGGTTACGGCCGTGCCATCGTGTTTTCCACGCTTCGCGGTTCGAACCGGCGTGGCGAATGAAGGAAATTCGGTGACTGGTGAAACGCGGACGATAGCGGACGAGGGAGAGATCGCGAGGAATCGCTCGAGTGGCGTGTGTGGGTGCAGTGGCACCGCGCGCGAGTCGCACGTGCGATAGTGTGCGGTGACCGAACCCCGAGGTCGTGGTATTTACACGCGGTAACTCCGGACAACTAATTTTTGTTGTTACGTTCATCTCCGGATAATAATAACGAAGAGAGGTTATTATTGATTTAGCGGTAGTTGCGTGTATATAAATATGTTTTTTCCTCTACATCTCCGGCGTGCTCGGTCGTCCTGTGAAATCCAGCCGGAGTCCTTTGACCGGCTGGGGGGGGGGGGTCAATACTCGGTGTACTTGTAATTGTTAACAGCTGATCTCGCGAGTGCAAGTCGGCATGGTTGCGGTGCTAGATGCGCTCCGTGTCCGTACTTCTATCGATGCGCGTGTCCGTGTGTGTTTTATATGTCTAGCCGGCGCGGGCCAAGCCTGCTCAACATAGACCAGGCAGCTAGTTGCCCGGCGCACACGCGACCGGGTAATGATCTTCTCCGCCGCAAGCTGCTCCTGGAACGAAACATCTCTCTGCATGCCTACACACATTCGTGTTCATTCGACGCTGCGAATCACCGAGTGACTCGGTTTAAATAATGGTCAACCGGAGATATTGCCGCAACGTGAATTTTATTTATCTCACGAAGTTGCTCGCGGAGATTCGCCGGCGAGTCGCGTGCACGCCCCGGCGTGGCGTCCCGCGTCGTCCTCCATGGACGACTCTCTCCTCGCTCCTCGTAATCGCTCATGCTCCTCCTCGGAAATCCACAGTCGGCCTGGAAACGCAATCGTGGCTGTGCGTTTTTTAAATTGGTTGAAAATCTTTGATAACGCGAGTCAGCCGATTTTTTTCGCGACTTTAACAGTTGCTTCCTCGAGGGTTAACGTAACCGGCGTGTGCGCGCGTGTGTGTGTTGGATCGGCGTGTTAGTGCCCCCCCCCCCTTCTCTTCTCCTCTCTCTCTCTCTCTCTTCTGTTTCTCTCTCTGCCTCTTTAAACCTCGCCCGGACCGCCTCGTGCTGCTCTCCGGGAACCCGGACCGCTTGATCGTTTTTTCGAAAAATTCTTCGTCCTTTTCTCGTTTTTTTTTATTTTTTTCTTTTCCCGCCCAAGTGTTCTCGCTGGTCACGGGTTCGCTCGGCGGAGAGGATACGAGCCATCTCCCCCTGCTTTCGTCCTTTCTCCCTCGACGTGCGGGCTCCCCCGGCCCACCGTCGTTTCTATCCTCTCCTTACTCTCCTCGGTATTCTCTCTCCTTCACCGAGTGGGTCCGATAGACCCTGCCTTCGGCCTACCGACGCTGCCGCTATTCTTGTTCCACGCGAAGACTCTTCTTAAATTTCAAATCGACTTTCGTCCTCGGAAAAATGTTTTTGTTGTCTAGGATCGTACGAACTTTGGTTAATAATCATGTTTCATTGATGTGAGATGATCGGTTCGATTTGCCGTTAACATTTTCGTATTACATTGAATTACTTAACCGCAAAAGTTACAAGTACGGTATGGATGTGACGTAGAACGTTTCGTGCAATTTGCAAAAAGTTCAACATCTGTTTGAAACGTTTGAAACGACATGTCGGGCGATTTCCGGTTCTTTGAGTAGCATCTCGGAGGCGCCACGTAAAGCTTCTTCGCCGGGCGATCGTCGCGCCGGGGCCCCCACGGACGAGAGGATGCTCTATTTCTCTCTCTCTTTCTCTCTCTCTCTCTCTCTCTCCCTTCATCGGGTTCACCTCGCTAAAGTTGCGAGCGCGCCAGAAAAGCGTCTCGCCCGAGCGCAACGACATTGCCGGAGTTCCGCACCCTCTCTCGTCGCTAGATAAAACGACGGCCGAGTTGCCTCGCGCCTTCCTCGATGCTCGCAAACTCCGCACAACGGTTTACAGAAAAAAAAATATATTATTCATTAAATTTACGACCACTGGGAATTTCCCAATTTTTCCGGAACGTTTAAGTGCTTCCGATTTAAACATGATCCTCGTAAATATTTTTTTTCTTTTGAATTTTCACTCCGTACCCCCACGACTGACCGTGCGCGTACTTGTAAGGGCGCAAACACCAGATGTTGAATTTGCACAATAGGTCCGGCTGTCGCACCGGTCGCCGGGCCCGACTGTTGACTCGAGAAAATTCTCAAGGGACGCTCGTACTTGATGGGATTCATTTTTCAATTTTCTTTTGAACATTTGATTGACCATTGAGCCCCGACGTTTCCTCACATTATTTATTTAGCGCGGAGAGCCTCGTATTAGCTATATCAATGTATATTGGTCGAACGTTCTATATTATTTGACGAGACGTAAACCAAGATCTCGTCGCTGTAAGAACGACAAACCGGTACGCCCGGACGAGGCCCGAACGCTGATAGAACGAATTCTTCCCGCGGGACGAGCCGTTTCTTTTCAACCTTTTAAACAACGCTCCGCTACGACCGTACCGACGTGTCCACCGACCACAGTTGTCGACCGCGGGAACGCAAGCCCTCCTCTCCACCGCAATCTTTTATGCACGTGACATCGATCCTTCTCTCGCTACTGAATTTTCACGCATCTTTCCACGTTTCGCGATAATTAAATCGTCATGACAAACATTTACTCATTGTACATTTGTTGTCTAACAAGCCCGCGTGAGATTCGTAACTTTCGAAGCTCCACGCGTACTTCGATTAGCAACGAAAAAATATAATTGAATTTATTTAATTATTTTTTTATTTTTTTCTTACTTCGTACAGATCCTGAATCCCCGCCAAAATGCCTCGAGGAAGGAGACAAGTTATTCTGGATGACCCCTCCAGGCCGGTCACTCCGGACATGGCCCAAACAAAATTGGGTGAGTCAATTTCAACGATTGAAAAAATAATAAATATCAACGCGTCGAGAGTCGCATACATTTATTAATTGAATTTAGTGAAAGCAGAGTTCATCGACGATGGATCCTTGGACGAGCTTCAAGCGCAGAAGATCGCCGAGGAAACGCCGAGTCCTCACTTGCAGGATCATCAGTACGGCCAGACTCCTTGTTACCAGGTGACGAGAAGGCCGACGCAACCGCTGCCCAGGGCAGAGGTAAATTTGAAAATTTTCAATCGAAACGAATCTTCCATCCGCACGTTTATACGAAATAAATAAACGATCGTGTTGTTTAATTTTCATTTGTTTTTTTATACTTTGCAGCAAGTATCAGTCCAGGCTGTGAAGAGAAGATTAAACCTGGAAGTGGCGACAACGGGAACCAGTCAAACGACCTTCAAAGCACCACGTGGCAAACGTCGAAGATCGGGTTCGAGTTCGCTGTCCGGTCACACACCGACGAAGAGCAAAACGGTCGAGAGAACGCGATACGACACGTCTCTAAGTTTGTTAACGAAAAAATTTATAAATTTGGTTGAGAGCAGTAACGACGGCGTAGTCGACTTAAACGTTGCTTCGGAAAAACTCGAGGTACAAAAACGTCGGATATACGACATAACAAATGTTTTGGAAGGCATCGGGATACTGGAAAAGAAGAGTAAGAACAATATACAGTGGAAGTGAGTAAAGTATTATTTGCGATCCGATATAATTAATCACCGGTGAATAAATTAAAACTGGCTCGTTACAAATTCTTTCTCTCCGTCTTATAAATAATATTGTCAACAGTTCTCTTCCTTATCGCCTAGTTTTGAAAAAAATAATAATAATAATTTCCTTTCCAACCATTAACTTTCTTACGAATAATAAAAAATTTTCAGAGGTGGCCAATTGCCGGGTGAAAGAAACGACATTTTGGATCTTCGACGAGAAGTCGCGGATCTCGAAGCGAAGGAAAACACCCTTGATCGGCTTATCCACGGAGCGGAAAAGAACCTCAGGGAACTTTGCAAGGACAGGCATTACGCTTACGTGACTTATCACGATTTGCGTTCGGTCGCGGCTTATCGGGACCAAGCGATAATGGCGGTCAAAGCACCGCCCGAAGCCACCCTTCACGTTCCAAAACCCATCAATAATTTCGGCCAACCGAAGGTAAGGTTATCGCGGTTTCGCGATCGATGCTTTTACGAATTTTCAACAATTGGATACATCGTGGATATTGGATTTCGCAGCTACAAATACACATGAGATCGTCGCACGGGGAGATCGAAGTTTTTCTTTGTCCGGACGATCCTGGAGTCAGAAGCTCTCACACGAGTCCGGCAACATCGACGACTCAACAATCCCGACAACAATCGCAAACGACCCACGTTGTCGCGAAATCCAACGAAATGGGTTCTTTGCCACCGGAATTGTTGATCAACAACGTTGGAAATTGTCGAATGGAATCATTGCCAAATAATCCCGTACCGACGAATGTCGATCAGTTACATCCAAAAGTCGAACCGAGCGACGACATGTCTCACACGTCAACGTTGACGGGCATGAGGGACGCATTGTTGTGCGAATCGGACGATTACGGACCAATGGGCGGTGGAAGATTCCAATTACAGACGGAGGACCAAAACACGACGCCAGGTGATGAAAAGTTTTTTTTTATGAAAAGTATAGCTATCGCAATTTTGATTGGCAAGCTGGGCTGAGAAGAAATCGAAGTTGGAAACACGGTCGTTACCTGGTGGAACTCCGACTGTGACTTGTGTTACTTTTATTATTTCACATCACAGGCTGAGTTCTAGTTAGGTGACGGCCTCACGCTGCTACTCGTCGCATTCGACATCGGGCGACGAGCTTGAGAGAATCTTTACGAGAATTTTATCATTTTTACATATTTTTTTTTCTTTTCCATCGGCATATTTGTATGCAAGAAGATGGTGCTTAAGTTGAATACTTAAATGCACTTTAACGATCGATGAGTCACGACTGAAAAACATAAGGGATTAAAAATGAAACAATATACTATATATACCATATTTATTATTTATCTGAAGAAAAAAAAATGATCATATGAAATTTTTGTGCGACCATTGTCGATGAAAGAGCCACAATATTGTTTGACGTGTTTCAGACATGGGCATACTCGACTTTGGGGAACCTCTGCTCTCGTTGGAGCCACCACTGTCGGAAAGCGACTACTCTTTCACTCTGGGAACCGACGAGGGACTCTCGGATCTATTTGACTTCACGTTCTAAAGATCAAACACGCCTCTCATAGTGCAAGCATGACGATAATTATTATTATTATTTTTCTCTTTAATTATCGTTTACTCTGAGTTCGTCTCCCCCCTTAATCAGCGGGGGATGGCCCCCGGTGCTATCGGTCAACGGGCCAATAACTCGACGCGTGTATATTCGAGACGCAACCCCGTACTCGCGCGAATCAAAGTACGGCCTCGAAATACGCGAAAAAAACCCAGTGTAACGATTTCGCGTTTCATTCGACGTTTTTTTTTTTTTTCGAACTCATCGGAGGTTTTTCGACCACGACGAGCGATTCGCGAAAAAAAAAAAAAAATAACCGACGCGAATAATCCGGGCGCGTTTAATTATAAACGTCGATCGAGCGTCGCTTCCGTCATCGCCACGTTTTCGGGGTTCTCGGCCTCGACGTATGAAACAATGAAGAAAAAAAAAAAAAACCTGCGCGAGGTTCAGGAAAAACATATCAAACGATTGGCGCGAGCGCGACCCTCGAGCGACACGCCGATTTATGCCTTGAAATGCTATTTCGAAAAATAATCTCGTAGCGGAAAAATCGAAGTCGCGAACGAACGTGAATCCGCCTCCCGTGCAATTTTTATTCGTTAGTTTAGTTTATTGAGGATCGAATCGCGACGAAAAAAAAAAAAAACAATACATTTTTTGGAATCAAGAAGAAAGAGTAAAGAAAAAATAATAATTGGTCGGTGAATGGGAAGCGTTGGATCGAGATGATTGAACGAGAAAAAAAAAAAAAAAATGAAATTATGAGCCGTCGCGTAATTATTATGTATTATTTTTCACTTGTTGAGAATCGAATCGCGTCGATACAGTGCTGTATCTTTCGGAATGCTAAATTATTAAATTCGAGAATGAAAGAATTTTGGAATACCGTTTGCGGAGTTGCGGACGAACTCTTTTTCCTTCGGGTTATTTAATAACAAATGAATATAAATAAAATTTTTATAATTCGCGATGTGTTGCGAAACGTTCATAGTCAATTGTGTTGCGTTTCGGAGTAACGATTGTGCATACGGGTTTTTTTTTTTTTTTATTTTTAATTTTTTTTTTGTAATTTATAGTTGCGGTCGCGGGAACGACGGTTTCTGTCGTTATCTTCTCCGAGTGCCCTACGCTTCTTGGTAAACGAACGTAAAAAAATAAAAATAAAAACAGTATGAAACGATGAGGCGCGTTTCGGCGAATAAAAAGGATCTAAATAAAAATGCAAAAATAAAATTGATATAAAAAAAAAAGCATCAACGGAGACGAACTCAAACCTCGTACTAAAAACGAAATCATAAGACATGAGAGTAAAGAAAAAAAAACAAAAATAAATACAAGAAGAAACCCTAGGCTATCGTCTCGTGTAAACGCATATTTAATATTATTCAAACAATTGTCTAAGAGATACTTTCAGGATCGAGTACTAATCTGGACCTGATTAAGGGGCTCTCGAAGAGAGTCGCGAGGCCGAGAGCCGAGCTCGCGATCCTAAGCTCCTCGCTTTGCTGATTGGCTCCGAGATTATACCAGCTTAACGGAAGAAGGAAAAAAAAAGGTTTAAACAAGCTGATCACAAAAGACTTGATGGAATTCGTCTTCGCGTTAAGTTTTCTTCGCGAGCCCTTTAAGGATGTACCCTAACGTACAACTTAGTGTACGTCCAAAGCCATAGTGCCTACACCATTACGATCACACACATACACACACACACGCACACACACACAAAACCTCTGCACTTGTAAATAATTAACATACGTAAACGAAAAAAAAAAGAGGAAAAAATGAAGAAAAAAATACGAAAAAAAGACTTAAGAGAAAAAAAACAGAATATACGTGTAAGCAAACGAATATGCGAAGAGGATGAAATGCATGAACTATAAGCATACCCGAACGGACAAGAGACAGACGCTGCTGACTCCATACTACGGTTATTCATAGGATATCTATTGATTAATTATTTTTAATTATTATTAATATTATTATCGAGAAAAAAAAAATCATTAAACGGAAAAATGTTAGTTTATGTATAGATATATATATATGTATATATATATATATATCGGAATATCATATATATATATATATGTTTGCACATATAATCGAGCGCGGTGCGGAGGGATGACGATTCTTCGGGTTAGTCGTATTGTACAAAGAATGTGTTAACGGTGAAGGAAGAAAAAAATAATAATTGCGATATCCGAGCGACCGTGAATCACTGGTTCTTCATGAAAATTCAACAGAACCGGCTAACTAACAGTCGTTAACCGTGTCGTCCATCCCTCGGCACGCTGATTTGTTATAAGACGTACCAGCGACGAAGAAAATAACGAACCGTGTTAATTGGGTTTTACGTTGTTTTGTTTCTCACGGTTAAAAGGCGCGTCTACGCTTCTATTGATTAGCAAGGCGAGAATATTCAACAAACAAGAGAGAAGATAAGAGTGCACGAGGAAGACTGGGGTTCTGAGATTTGAAAAATAAAAAAAATTAAATTTCAATTTTTTCTCAAGAGCTCACCCTGTCGCCTAAAGATTGAGATATTATAATATTTTTCAACCGCGAGTTACGAGCGCATTTTGTAACTGCGGCCCGACGACGGACGGGGAACAATCGACGAAAAATCTGTCTCGGTCGAGTCAAAAGCCACTAAAAATAAAAAATAAAAAATAAAAATATTAACAATAATAATGAAAGCCGTGTATTCCAGCAGTCTGTCGAGAAATCGTCCTGTCGATAACTTTGATACGATTTTTTTTTTTAAATCACGGTCCAAATGGATGACCGCGTCGCGCATGGGCTTATTAGCCGAAAATCAAATAGACGAGAGTAGAGAATGCAAAACGGCTGGAGGAGAAAAATGAATGAAAATAAACGTGAGCCGAAGAAAATATGATGAAAACGGACTTTGGGTCGTTTTCATTTGATAGACTGTTGCGAATCGACGCGTGTATAGAGGCGTGTATAGGGTCGGGGGGGGACACGCTTACCTGATTGTGCAAAACCCCCCTTGTCTACCGTGCCGACAGTACCAACGAGATCTCTACCAGTTTATCTCTGGTTCACGTGTGTCCAACGTCGGGACACGGGGACATCGACAAATCCAGAGAAAAAGAAGTTATGAAAAAAAAAATATAACCTTGTGTAACGTGAAAACGGAAACGCCGGCTTGTATTTAATCGTGTATCATGAAATCCACACGATCCTCGTCATAATCCTTTGATCCTTAAATCTTCGAGACTCGCAACGTTGGCAGAGTCGTAATTTTTCACTCCGAGGTCACATTTGTGTCATAACTCCGAGTCCAACGTTTTCCTATAATTGACTACCGCGAAGTTTGATTAAAAATTATACAAATATGTTATTATTTTAGCAGATCTTTCGTCTCGATGTAAATTTTCGAAACGCACCTTCGAGTTTTGGTTATCAAAAGTATCGACATTTTTCTTTTTAGCTTCGACAGGAATTATTCGATTGTACAATGCTCGACGGGACAGCGGAGATGAATCAAGAGTCACGAGCTGTACCGCGAGCAGCTTATAAGCCATTTTTTTTTCACGCACCGTGGAGATATCTCGAAAGCAACTTTTAATCGATTTTCGAATTGAAACATAATCTTATTCGCATTCGGAATTAGAATTTAATTAAAGTTCGTTGACGCACGCTTCGAGTATCAGGAATCGTACATCGTCGAAGCCCATATTCTCATTTGAAACGCTGATTTTGAATTCGCGCCATCCACTGCTGGATCAATTGCGACTGGGTAATTGATGCCGGCGCGAAATTCCACAGCGTGAACGACGATTGGCCAAACGCCGAGGCAAGCTCAAGTGGCGCGTGCGCACTTGCCAAGTCCGGGTTCGCCAATGGAACAAACGAATGTGCACGCTAGTTCGCAAGCGAGAGAGAGAGAGCGCGACAAAAAAACATGTCGGCAGTTGGCAGCGGTCGTTTCTATCCGAGACTCCAGAGAGTGCGAACTCTGGCACGGTAATCGCGGTGCATCCAAGCACGCGAATAACGCGAATGCCGGTGGACGCGCTTCGCGAGTCCGTGTCTCGCTGTATATACCTGTGAATAGTGTATTTAAGGTTATAATATAATATACGTAATATTGTATAGTTTTTGAAACGAGAAAAAGACCAAAACAAAACACGGTGGTGCGTTGGTCAAAGTTGTCGGTGACGAGTCTGCATTACGTTGCGGATCCGTGTTTGGTTCGCGATACTACCACCTTAAGGCAGTGTACACAACACCGTTACGACTCGATACGAGAAAGCTTCCTCCGTAGTTCATCAACGAGATTTTCGCTGCGGTTATTATTATTTTATTATTTTTTTTTTCGTTTGTTTCATAATCGAGAAATCGGACACCGAAATTTAGCGAAGAGAAGATTCGCGGATTCGTCGCGTCTCTTTCTCTCGTTCGTTTGGCCGCGGACGGGTGCCGTCCCTTGACACAGCCAAGCGGCACGAGACGGGACAGGCGTTCAAATGATTTTCCCTCGGGACTAAAGCCGCGGTACAATATCTTCTATTATTAATAACTCAATTAGCGGCTCGGTTAAATTGTGAAAAAGACCGTATCTCCCCCCCCCCCCCCCCCATCCCACCCACCCCCCGTTCTCTTTCTCGTTTGCGAAAATTTGGCTGAACTTTCGACGGATACGTGAAATAATTTTGGCAATCATCATCGATGTAACAACGACCGAGGGTGATATTGGTAAGAAGGACGTATTAGTATTATCGGCGAAAGCCTCGAAGATCCGGTGCGGTGTACCACGACGACCGGTCCCACCATATACCGGGTCGGCGGTGTAGCAGTGACGGCTGTGCGTGTCCCTTTGTCCGCGCAAAAGAGAGACGCGAGCCGAGACTGTGTGGGTGCGTCGCGAGCGCACGCGCACCCAGCGTTCGTGTGTGTATCTGCGTGTTGTCAAAAATTCCGGCAGTAGCGGCGGCAGCGGCGCGCCGGACTAGCTGCCATTGCTACGTTCGTCGGGTGGCGTTTGCTCTCGTACGAGCGCCTTTCCAACATTCGCTAATTTATCCGACAAACGCGTTCGCGTTTTAACGCCAAATTCTCTCGTTACTTGACATTCTAATCATTTTACGATACCGAAACGAGTACCCAGTGCTGCGCAGAGTTTTCGCGAGTGCGCGTGTTCGTGTGTGTGTGCCGTGTCGAAAGATTCGTGCGCGTATGCGTGCCTAACATGTACTGGACTTGAACGATCGTCGCGAGAGGGAGAGAGAAAGAAGAAAACTCTGCGATCTTCGACAATCCGGACGCCGGTAGACTCGAGAGATAACCTTCAACGAGGGTTTCGACTCGTCTCATCTCGTTGCCTCTCTCTTTTTAACAATCTCGTTGTCTTTGTCGCGCGAACGGGGTAACGCTTTTAGCGTCTTTTTCGACGACGAGGTACGCGAGGTAGCCCTCTGCCGCTCCCCCCGCGCGGGTTAGAGCCGCCGAAGAGAGCCGAGGTTTCGTCGTTGAGAATCGAGAAAAATTCGTCGAAATAATTGAAAAGTGGTGTTTGACAGGACGATGAAGTGGCTTGGTGCGGGAGGCGGCGGCGGTGGCGAGTCGGCACCCCCTATGCAGTTGCACTATCCCTCTGCCAACGGTCACATACCTACCGTACGTACATATATTATACATGCATATATCGTTTACGCATATATACCGCAATACACCTACACTCGGTGCGGTACCCGAGTTCCTATATTAACGTTTTCTTCTCGTTTTTTTTTCTCTCGCGCGTACCCTTCCAATGGGTTCGCTAAACTGTGAATTTCACTCACTTATCGAAATCGCTCGAGTACGTTTAAATGTAGAAGAATTTCACGACTTTTCGTTCGGTTTAGCGCTTGTGTC
>OZ020170.1:16637412-16977412 GCA_963971145.1 Sussaba pulchella | reverse complement strand
ACATGAGCTCACTGATAGTTCACGAGTGTGAACGCGTTTCGCTGTACATACGTGTACAATACATGAAGGACAGTAAGAGAGAAAGAGCAAAATACTCGAGTTTGATTATCGCGTCGCTGAAACGTCAAGCGGACTCGAGCGTGTGTGTACCCGATACCGCAGCAATCACCACTGGCGATGTATGCTCGGCAAAATCCGCGAATCGCGCGGGTTTTTCACTCAGGTATCTCGTTAATTGGTTGGCGATCATAGCCCGTGCTCTTCGCGGATCGAGACAAAATGCCGCCAATCGTTTCCCTCATAATCCCCGAACTCTCGATCGTCTTCGCGAGTGCCGTAAGCCCGAACGCGCGACGTTATCGCACTCGAAAACATCGTCGAACGTCAGATTTGGCTGCGAACGCGCGGGAGAGCAAACTTGTGCGCACGATGTTCTCCGCTGTTCGTTCACGCGCGTCACGCGGATCGTCGGCTGTCGTAGAAATGCGCTCGCCGGTTTATAAGACCGGTAAAGCGATTGCGGCTTTGCCCGTGTGACCGATTACGCACGACCGAGACATCGTTCATCGGCGGCGTTGTAATCAATCCGAGGAATCGAACGTGTTGTACGCGGATTACTGACACAAATAGATAAGCCGAAAGCAGCCGGGAAGCCGCGGTGAAAGCTGCGGACGTTTGTTATTTTTAACGTATGGCAATTTATAATTATAATCGAGTACGCGGCGCGGTGGTTGGCCGACTACGTAAAAAGAAAACAAAGAATTTTAACTCAATATATAGATATAACATTTAACACAAATAAATTATGATATGCGGGAAAACATTTTATCGACGATGTTTTCGCGTTCTTGCGTGGGACAGAGAGACAGCGCATAATCTTCGGGATAATAATGTGCTGAAAGTTAAACATTAAAAGCTTTTGTACGAGCATAAAATCGTGCGTCATTGTATTCCGCGTGAGGTTAACGGTCTGTTTTTCGCCGAAATATCGATCGGTTTTACGTACAACTGCTTCGAAGTGTTTCACGTGTATGTATACGTTTGACCTTCCCGCGAGACGCGAGTCATTCTTGCAGAGACTATGATCGTCGAAAATCAATTAAACGAAACTGTGAGAAAATAAATGTTGATGTCGCTCGTCAGACGCTGGGTTGACATCGAAATTTATTTTTTTCTCGTTTGTTTCGTCTCGTTCCGCAAAATCGAACGAAATTCAAAGACGAGAGATATTTCAATTTAGTTGTCAAGTGGTTGGTTAACTATGGAAATCGTATCGTCGTGCTATACAAAGTAGCGGAGGAACGTTCTCGCGGTGTTCCGGTGGTGCCAACGAACGATAAGTCAAAACGAAACGAGAGATAAAGAGGGGTAAGCTTTCTGTACCGACGTGCACGCGTGAGTTTCCCCCTTCCCTTTCCGATTTCAATTATCCGAATTATTTTATTAAAAACGTCATTCAACACGTAACATCGGGCCAAATTTCCAATAAAAGTCAACATCGACGCGATCGATGAAACAGCAACGTTTCCCGGTTTTATAAATAAAAATGAACGTCGGGCCGTTTAATGTTCTCGTCTCGAAGACGAGAACCAAGATGATTCCTCAGACGTTCTTTGAGAATCGGTCGAAAATTCGACGCGAACGTTTTGTCGGGCAGAGCTTGAGGTTGTTCGAGAATCGCGCTATTGGCTCGCGGTGAGACGACGGAAAGGGGGGGGGGGGGCGAGATGGAAAGCCTCGACGTTCGAACGCCAAGCGTCGCTAGGATCGAGCGTCGTTCTTTGTTTCGTCGGACGAGGTAGTTTCTCCCATCGAGGCAGAGACCGGCTAACGAAAATTCACGAACTCTCGTCGGGCGGGAGGGTTGGACGTTTGTATGTGTCAAGTCGTACCCGAAGAAGAGAGCGAGAGAGCCGAGGTAAGCGTGCCCGGACAGTCGCAACGTTACAGACTCGTGAGCCAGTAAACCCCCGTCGAGATGCCAAAACGGACGTGAACGTGGGATAGAGAGAGAGAGAGAACACGAACGTCGTCGACGATTTGTAAATAGCGTGGTAACAGTGGATCAAAAGTGTTCTCGGCAAACGGCGGGCAACGGGGGAGTGAAACAGTGATACACAGGTGCTTACACACGCCGAGTGACACACAGACGGCGAGAGGGAGTTGTGCGGGAAGGAGGTAGAGAAGAAGAGAAACAACGAGCGAGAGATACGGTCCGTAGTTACGAACGGGAGCGAGGAGTGAGAGCGAGAAAGGACCTTACGAATATATCATTCACTGTGCGCGTGTATTCGACAGAGACGGAAACATCGTAACCGGTGTGTGGAGAGTGAAAACGAAGAGTTTGCAGAAAATAAAGAGACGATAAAGAACGTCAACGGTTTTGTACACGTTGATGAACGTCGAAATTTTGACAGCACGTATGAGATCTGGAACAAGAAGAAATTGTGGCGGGGAAGAAATACACGCGGCGCTGAGATCCGGTCAATGAAGGATCTGACGTTTCTGTCAAGTCTCGAAGCCAGCGGTTAGGAAACGGCGCTCAAAACGATCGGGTAGCATCGAGAAAACACTGAGTGCTTGACGGCGCTGCGGTACTGGAAAGAAGCGAGTGTCAAGAGAAACAAGAAAGTGCATTCGCGTGTGTGTGTTGTGCACGTCCGTGGTATTGAGTTACCGAGTAGCGTCATAATAGAAAGAGAGAAAAATAAATAGATAAAGAATAATACGCGAAGAATCGGCGAACGGCTCGGGAGTCAGTGCCGGATTGATCAACGTTCACGCCCCCGCACAGTCGTCTCGCCAGTGAAACGATAAACGGCTCGGATCGTCGTTGCTGCTCGCTGTCTTCTTTTATTCTTTTCGGTCGAACATCGTTTATACACAATATAAATACATATACGTAATACCCATCGAATCGACGTATTCGATATAAGCGGACCTCGTGTGCGCGTAGCGCGCGCTCTCCGAACGTCGCCCGCCCCTACCCTCCCGCCTTCGTATTATTATTGTCGCAGGCGCGCGCGGGCGCCCCAGCGAGCGAGCTCCAGCGGAGCCGGTGGAGGAGCGATCGCGGCGGAGGTACGGCCGTCGTCGTAATAGCAAACCCAACCAGACTCGCGGTTAGGTGGCTCTTTGGCTCAACAATAAACTACAACGAAATATTAAAAAAATTAAACGAAACAACGCGAGAGAGGGAGAGAAACGCTCGTCGGCGAAGCTGTTAATGGCGAACTAGGTTCGTGCGTGTCTGTACGCGTATAAGACTCGATCGGTTTCTCCGCGTGCGAATGTGTTTCGCGTGTCGAGTTTTTCTTCTCGTTGGCCGTGTGCCGCGTACGCGGGTGTGTTACGTGGGTGCGCGTTTGTACACGAGTGCCGATTGGTCGTAGAAACACGCACACGAGCTCAACACCACGGTATACTCTTGTAACGCCTTGAGGAGACGTTGCGTTGGCGGCGCGTTTCTCGTCGGAAACAAATATATACGTTTATCGTTATCGTCGGTGTATATTACGTTTTCACATGTCCGTGTATTCAGTGAATAAGTTTTTAACCGAGAATTCTCACTAACGCGACAAAGCGGATGAACAATATTTTTGGAAGATAAATATATATATATATAAAGAAGGAGGCCAACGATTGGTTTTCGTTTTGGAGTGAATTTCGCCGGGTGTTGCTCGGCACGAGGGCCACCTTGGAGACGGTGGAGACGTTCGGCGTTGGCTACGGGCAGGGAGCTAACACCGGCGACTGGATGAAACCACCGGGGGATCTTTTTCTCTACTGCGACATGAAAGATCTGGGTGCCGATATGGTATTGCCTCTACTTTTCTTTGTTACATTTTTATTTAACGTACGTTTTTGCGAACCCCGTGAGGATTCCTTGAATCAACGGATATTCGGCGGTCGTGACAATAATGCCGAATAAAATTCCTTGGCTTCGAATATTTGTACAATATTTTTCTCTTCTCTTTATTCTTACAAACACGTTTTACTTGCACCGAGAAAACATTAAATGGTAGTTATCGTGGATTTCGTAGTGCGTATCGAATTCTCGAAGATATTTAAATTATCTTGAACACGGCACGCAGAAGCTCGACGAAGGGTGTATCCCGCGTCTGCAAGTGCGAGGAACAATGACGGTGGTACAATGTAACGCAAGTTCCGCATCCGTTACCGACCGCCGAGCGAACCTCGGAATCACGTTGATTATATACGTTGCGGCTAATTGGCGCAATCACTTAACGAACAAAGTTCGTCGCTCTTTAAACACGATACGAAAGGGTTACGAGCCGTGCGCATTGTATTTTTTAGTTTTTTTCAAACGTATTTTCTCTCGTATTCTCTCGGCTCGGCCGTGCGCGTCGCTCATAAAGGGAATACGCAACGTTTTTCAACGTTCTCGAACGTTAAAACTACGTTTTCTCGGTACTTACGGTTTGGAAACGTCGTTTCCGTTCTCCTCTCACTATTTTTCTTTCCCTCTTCGGTGTTTTATAAGTGCTCGGGGTTTTTCTGTTTCATCTTCTTCTTTCTCTTCTTTTTCGTATTTTTTTATTATTCAACTGATAAACCTCGATCCTGAAAGAATCCAACGCTCGAAAGTCTCGCGCTGCTGTTAATTATTCCTTCGATCGCTATTCGAGAAAGAATATTCGATTTAATTTTGCGGCTGATGAAGATAAATTGTTCGATTTTCTTATGCACATGACGTCCATTCGATCAGGTCGAATTTATTTACCAAAAGTCTCGCACGAAAGATGTAGTCGCGTTTTTATCGGTTGTTGGATTCAATAATCGTTGGTCCAGCCGTGTAAATGATAAAAACGACAAATGCTTCGGATCTGCGACAAACTGGCAAATACCATGTTTATTCGGTGGATTACTGCGTCAATGGGAAAGGAGAGATGGCGAATGTCAAAAAAGCGAAATGGTTGCCGGGGTGGGGGCTGGAAAAGGGCCGATCCGGCGACGCCATGAGACATCACGTAAACACAACTCTGCGCAATCGTTCGCCGCTCGTGTACATGTTTCCTACCGGCTTGCCAAACCCAAACCAACCCCGGAGGCTCATTGATTTCGCTTTCCCGCACGGCAAAAATAACGACGGAAACATTTCATTGAAATAATACTACCGCAATTTCCACAACTACTAATAAAACAGGATAAATACGCATAAACAATTACTGCTACAACTATTACTCCCGCTATTCATCTCATTAATTTGAATGTTATTCTTTCATTTGCGTTCAGTTTTTCGTTGATTTGATTCTCATTTTGTGCTATTTCACCGATTCGTTTGATTTTTTGTGGTGATAAATAGAAAAATTGGGAAATAGAAAGGTTTTTGTGAACATAGAGGTTGTGAGAAAGTAGACAGTAGAGCTTGGGATATTTCTTTTGGACACAACGGAATGACTGATTACAAAGAAGGGGGGGGGGCGTAGATGCAAGCCTCACCCAGGATTTTCGTGAATTTTTATATTCATATATATATTTTTGTATTCGTTCGATGTCGCTCAGATGTTGCGACGCACCGTTGCGTATCTAACTCTCGAATTTTTGTCTATCAACTTTCTAACTTTACACGCCCGAGGAGAGATGAATTCCGACCAGCCCATCCTTCCCGTGTAAACCCTGATTTTACGCAACGTACCAGCAGATCGGTAGATGATTTACCAGCGTGAAGATCGTGACGATCGACTTTCATTAGAAAAAAATATGTATCACGCGAAAAATGAAAACGAAAATGTATTTTCTCGTTGCTCGAGGCTGTCACAATTGTTCGGGTAAAAATACGGCAAAGGTCTGGCTGCTTCGGTGGTCAACCGGTGCCACGTGTTGCCCAGAAACGGAGTCCTTTCTGTAACACCAGCGGTAGGAGAAGCGGCTGCAGCAGCAGTAGCAGCAGTGGCAGCTGCGCCGTCGGTCTCCGGAAGATGAGATTGCGTTCCAGTCCAATTTGCTTTCAGTCGCTCGGTCCTTCCTCGGAAAATCTCCTGGGCGTAATATACCACAGCGAGCGGGTCACCGGGAACACACTCGCAACCTGTAATCCTGGAGAAACTATCTCCGGGCGGTTTACTGCCCTCGCGCGATCCCGCTAGCACGATGACGAACCATCGCGTTGCCGTTAATTAAATGGATTATGGCAATTTAATCACGAAGGCAATGCGAAACACGTGTGGGTGTCAAAGAGAGACGAATTTGTCCATTACGTTGGACGAAGGAAAGGGAAGAGACATGTGTGATTACACAATGTGCGATGTATTCCACGTTTCACGTTTTATTGAGAAGGTCAAGATGGTTATCTAATAGAAATCGAACGTTGGATTTTTCAATCGTGGATCTAACTTTCCGGGCGTTTTCCGTGGAACTTTTCTTTCCCCTATTTCTTTTCGACAAAAAGTTGGAGAGTTATGGTAATTGTTGTTGAATAACTTTCTTCGAAATGGGCGAATATGTTCGCGTGTGTAGTGACTGGCGCAGTCAGGGCAACGCTCGCGCTCCAATTCCGATAATTTTTTGTTCCCGATAATTATTTTCTGACTATAATTGTAATGATATAATGTCGTGGAAAATATCGCAATTTAATTTGGAGCAAGAGGCAAGAGGAACAGAAAAAAACTTTTGGAAATTACCAAAAATATATTGACAATTTCGTTTGGGGAAAGATTCAATGGTCATAACTTTTCTTCTCCAGTCGATAATATTAATCGGGAATTTTCGAAAAAATCACAATCGATGTACAAATCCGTATTATCGTGAATCTGTAAAATCCATATTTTCACCATATTTTTTAATTCAGTTTATCACAAAATATTCACCGACGAACAATCGGCGAAAAGGATAAAAATAATATAGTTGAAATTTCAAACGTCGAACGTTCCAACGTCGAACAATAATTTCATCGATAAATGTGTAGAGAAAATTCATAACCGCGAAATCGTGTTTTGCGTATGTGAGTTACGTATTTAGCGGTGAATCGAATGAACTTTCATTGTTTATTCCACGCGCCCTCGTGGCGTAACGTAATATTCCATTAATTCCTTGAACCATCGTAATTGAAACGAAACTACGTCGCTCGGTCACTCGTTTCTGGACAGGAGAGAGGCCCCGAGCTCGGCTCCAGCAGGTGTTCAGGGTGGTAACGCTATCGCGCACCTCCGTGCACGATGTGTACAAGGCAATAATGCACTACGGCAACACAGCGTTGAACGCGGGAGCCCGCGCGAATATCGATTCGCATGAGTCACTCTATCTTCCCAGTGACTCGCAGGGCTGACCTTACTCGGCTGCTGCTGCCGCTGCTTCTGCGGCTGTTGCTGCTGTTGCCTCGCTGCTCACCGACGACCGTGAGACTTTGCCATGATTCTGTGGCCTCCGTCAACGCTGGCCCCGATGACCATACAATTTTTCATCTTTCCCAGCAAACTCCCGCCCATTCCGTTGGTCCGATTCCAAATATTTACTTCATTCCAAATCCATCGAAATGAGGACGTTGAGTCAGTCGCATTTCTTTTTTTTTTTTTTTCGAATCGATTAATTTGCATAAACTAAAAATCCATAGATAATTTACCCATAGATTAAATGTTGAAAAAAAAGATCTTTGATTAAAAACGATTGTTTACACCTTGAGTACACTCGTAGTTCTCAAAATTTCACACGATACGATAATAATGATAAAAAAAATGCAAAGATAATATTTTATTGATATATGGTTAGATTTATTACGTTCGGTGTTTAAATAAAATCATGTATCATTTATATTAGCATTCGGGTTTTTGTTGGCTCGTGATATATATGTATGCAGTATGGAGTCCTCCCGGAAGTTATTTGCGTGATCCCGTAGCGTGGAGGACATTGGTGGAAGCCAGTGCGTACAAAGTAGCTATATGGCCACCCGGAGCCATCGAGTATCGATCGCGAAATTGCCTCTCGTCAACGAACCAAATCAGTGGCGCACCTCTCTGTCGTAATATACACGCGCGTAAGACTCTCCGAGTCTGTGACTAACTCGCGTGGTTCTTATTCCCTCCCCTCGTCCTCCTCCTCCGCCCACTTCCCCGCTCTCGCCATTGTCAATCCCATCGATAAATGGCACGACTGACGATACCGTCGGGATCAATGACCTTGGGACGACTGATCTCACAGACTGATAACACCCGAGCAATGCACCGAGACATTGCGCTTTGAATTATTTAACAACAAATTTAATATCTCGGCTAAACAAAAATATATTTTTCTCTGGAATAAATCGTGAAGAAAGATGGTCGATTTTCCTTCCCAAGAGTTTGCATACAGTTTCGTTTTCGTTGGCGCGCGACGGTGTAAACGCTCTGGCTACGAGCTCCTCTTCCGCTTCCGCCCCGCTCGTCCCTTCTCTCGCGAAACCTCGTCGCCCGCTTTGCGAATCGCTGTGACATTGACTCGGATGAAGCCGAAAGCGTTTCTCTCACAGCCGAGAGATTGTCTTTCCGGCTTCGTAATTATCGCTACAAACGACGTGGACAATCACGCAATACTCTTGCGTATTATATTCTACGCTCCTCGTTACGACTAACTCGCACGTTAGCGTTACTATTGCGTTCATACGTTGCCCGACAACGCGGCAAAGAAAAAAAATCATATGTATGTATATCTATACATTTTTGCGCAATCGTTAGAATCGGGTTTGGTTATGTATTACCTTTTTTTTTGTTGTTCATTATGCAGTTGCATTATATTTTTATTATTGTTGGATGAAATCCGAAAGTGTAACGAATATCTTTTTCGCACATGTATTTATTTATTTATCTATTTGCGGAATTCGATGGAAGTTTTAAAGGCAAGTTTTGAAATGAATAACAGAAGCAACGAGATATGTTAATTCAAATTTTTCAAGAATGGAAAATAGTTGTTTAGAAACAAAAGAGAATTCGTTGGTTGTCGAGTTTGGGGACTAATGACGATTGCGTTTCGGGTGCGTCAGATGTCTTATGTTCGTTTTATCCATATCACCGTATCGATGTCAAATGCTAACGACTGCGCTTATTCGGGAGTTCGATGCTTCGTGCAACCGTAGTTCGAGTAACTTTGTTTGAATAGATTCGTGCGTAGATTTAACAGAGCCCTGGGCCATTATACGGCGTCGGGGCTCGTGTGAAGGTCTCCGTATCGGCGACGCCTACACGTCTCGGTGTGGAGTCTATCGATTTTGTCGGTGTTGCACGTGTCGCGATGTTTTCTCGGGACCAACCGACGACAATGCTTGCCACGTGCCCGAAATTTCTCAATAACTTTTTCGTTTGTTATTCCGAGGTTTTCTAATCGAGCATCTGGTTCCACGAGTTCGCGAATCGTCACGTTTTTCCCAGCTTTGTTTTTGAGGAACAAAATAATGTACATCAACTTGGTTATGAATTGGCTGTATTTAATAAAAATTATCATTGAATAGCTTATGAAATTATTGGAGATCGCATGAGAACGAATGAAAATGACACGATTTATATTTTCTTTTACATTCATCGTATTTGAGAACAAGTAGTGTAGTTGTACAGCTAAGACGTTGCATCTACAATTTAGGCTTGATGCAGGGGAAAAAATCGAATAATCAGGACGATACTCTTACAGACGTAAATTGAGAAAATGAATAGTGGGAGTCAGGTTGACGACGAAATTGCAAGAGCCGAGAGAGGCTCTGGCCTCTCCCGCTAAACTACAATCTCGCGTCAACGTTCGGCCAATTTATTTTCCTAACGCAATCAGGTAGTCGCGGCTATAAATAACGACCGGACGTGAGAGAAAGAGAATTATTGTTGTAAAAATGATGACACAGCGAGGCGACAAATCCTCCATTAGTCGCTGAACCGACCGTCGTCGGATTTGTTTCGGCGTCGTCGCAGGAAGCCGCTCTCGGTTCTCTTCATCGACGGGTTGCCATGACGTCGAAACAAGACGCAGCTTCGGCAGCGACAGCGAGCGCACAGCGAGGTATCCGTGCGATAACAAAATACTTTTACTTTTCCGATCGTCGATTATTATTTGTCTTTTCTTTTTTTTCTTCTGTCCTCAATTTTCGGTCTTTTCTTTATCGCGCCCGGACAGTAGCGCGATGTTTTCGTCGCGAGTCGACAAACTCTCGCGCCACGAATCCGCGTTTCGGTATAAATTTGTAAATAGTCACAGAGTACTTGCAAAATATTGTATTTAATTGTCATCGATATCATTGACGACGGAATTGTTGGAGGTCAAGAAAAAAATTTGCAGTCGAGAGATTCGTTTTACACGAATTCAGGAGGACAAACATGAATTGAAGAAACGTGGAAAATTTCCTCTGTCAGTGAGTCACTGTCCATAAAAAATGTTGGGACCCACTGTCGTGTTCGCCTTCACGTCTGTAATTTTGTTCTCAGAGTACTATCAAAATAGTTTAAAATTTTCGTCTTTAGCTGTCAAATTCTTCGGCCTTTGGTCAACTTCTGTACATTTTCACTCCAATCCTTTCGCTTATAATTTATTCCCAACAAAGAAAACGAAAGAATTAATTGAAAATAAAAAATCCCAAAATAGCAGCAATGCGTCTATATAAAACTGGCGACAGTCGGCGAGAGTCTTTCCAGCTTTTTCGTCCCCTCGCATATAATACTATTATAGCTTCTTCGCAACCACTCTCTCATTTCGATCGTCGTAACTTAATCGCACGCGCAATCTCCCTGTCTCGGGCTCGGTCTCGTTCTTTCCATTTCGTTTTCCTCTATCTCACTCACCCTCTTTCCATTTTGCTCCTCTCTGTTTCTCTTTCTCTCCCTTTCTTTCGCTCTCTCTTACTCTTTCTCGTTGTTTCCCCGTGTTCCGCCTCGTGGAACACATCGACGTTGATGGGGTAGGGGGTTAGAGCGGTGGGAGAACCCGCGAGAGAGGACAGTGGCCGTGACCCGAGCGTGGGGTCTGTGGAGGGGTCGGCGGCCCCGAGGCTGGAGCCTCTGTACGGCTCGGCTATGCCGACGTCGTCGTCGTCGTCGGTGTGGCTGGCTCGTTCTCGCACCACTGTCACTGCCGTTCTCGCTCCTGGCAGCTCCACTATGACTGCAGACAAGTGGAGCCTCGCGAAGTAACTCTTCCTCGACGTTCGTGAAGACCTATGGGAATAACTAACATGAGTGGATCATCCAAAGACACGAGAGGGTGATAGACAGCCATTATCGAAGCACCTCATCGACCGAGCGGAAACAGATTTTTTTTTTTTTTTTTTCCCCGCCGAGTGACTCGATTCTGAGAGAATTTTTAAGAAGCTTACATCGTCGTTGCCATCCGTCGAGGTTAAACCTTCGAGTCGATTTTATGAGAGCGAATTTGTCACGAAAAATTATTTATAGAAAACACGAGATAGGGAAAAAAAAATAATTTAACAGTAGCCTTCGTGGTCAATATCGTCCCAATTAATCTGCGTATGTTTTGGTAATGGAAAATAGATGAGAATCAATTAATTGCAATTGTTCAAAAGCCTAATCGGCGTTAACGATATGAACAAAGATAACAAATGAGCTATTCTGAGCCCAAACATTTCTTGGCAATTTCCATTGGAATAGCTATTCACGTTATCATAAACATTTGACAGATATGTATGTACGTACGATCGAAAATGTCAGATAATTGTGAAATGGAGAGATGTTTATGAATGGAACGCTCACGACAACTCGAGAAAATTATCTAGAAACGAGAGGACAGCCGCAGTATCGTGAAACGTGTGAAAAAAGTTGAAACATGTACTCGGGAATTCATTGCGAGTTTCCGGTTGCCGGTCTCGCCCGCGACACTTTGCGGCAATTCTGCGTCATTCGTGCCGCAGATGGAGGGCAAAATGGCCCGCGAAAGGTGTCTCCGTTCTTTTTCATCCGGGCGAGTCGCGCTGCAAAATCCGCTTAGAGTTCCCGGGCTATTCTATATCTCCCTTCTCTTTCACTCCGTATCATTTTCACCCTGCCATTTCGTTAAATATTTTTCTTCGTTTCTTCGGCTGTAACTTTGGCCAGATCCAACCGGCGACTAGCGTTATTCAGCTAACTTCGGTTTGCTAACCCCCAGAGACAGGCGAACACAGCAGCAGCAGTAGCAGCAGCAGCAGCAGTAGCAGAGCTTTTGCACAGCGTCAGGGCGGCACGTCGCCGTCTGCGGCCCCCGACGCGGTCGATAAGCGCGGTGCTATCAAACTCGCACACGCTCTTTCTTCCTTCTCCCTTTGTATCTTTGATTTTCTTCCTGCCTTGCTTTTTTCTATGCTTATTTCTCCATCCATATACCTACCTTCACTGCAGAACGTTGGTATCTACTTTTTTTTTTAAATTTATCAATTATTAATATTATTTTTTGCTTTTCTTTCTCACTCTTCTTTCTTTGTCTTTATCATGAATTCTATCACGCATCCCCGTGCCATCCCTTCGAACTAGCAGTTGCGGAGAGCTCGTTCGAAGGGCGCGACCCCCTTATTTATTCGGGCGCCCGCTGGACCGACCTTCCCAGTCCCCCGAAGCTATCTCATGTCATCCACATCCTCACCCTTACCTTCCCGAATCTCAGGCAACTTCCTACCTACCCTACGACCGCCACCATCACGGCCACCAGCATCACCATCGACATCGTTCCTTCAGCAGTCCTACTTCCTGTCCGAAATCCCGCGAGGATCCTGCGGAGGATAACCGCGAGAACAAGATGGGAATTACCGACTCCCCCAGCTGGCCCGAACGCGTCTTCCTGGTATTATATTATTTTTTATTCATGCATTCGGTTAATTCACTTTTGACCAACGTTTCCCCGATAATGATATTTTTCAATAATATTTTATCTTAATTTATTGGAAAAAAATTTAAACATCGCTTTCCTATTTATTTGGTGTCATTTGATGAGTTCATTTCCGAAGTATCGTGAGATACTTGGCTATGACGTTCAATTATAATTGAGAGTAGCTGCTTGAGACGGTGCAAGATATTTTGCATAATATGAGAAATCGGAAAGCGTCAATCTGGGATTAATCTCTGGCCGCTTCTGAGTTTATCGTGTTGTATCCTTTCCGAATATAAGTTGATTTACGACGTTATTTTAGTTTCGTAAAACTTATCATTTTCGAGACATTTTCGGCCGGACGAAGGATTTCGAAAGGCAAACTACATATGGAAATAGAATAATATCCGAATATTCCTGTAATATTATGATCACGACGTTAAAATCCGGCAATTTAGATTTTCTATTTCGGGAAAAATGTGGCTTTTAAGCCTGGTTATCTCAGAGGAATGAACTGTCAATTATATTTGCACGAGAAAATGTCTTGAACGAAGTTGATAATCAAAAAGTTACATTAAACTCCAGTGAGTAATTAATCTGAATGCCCTAATGCATTCGAAATTCCAATCAAGAAGTCAAAACTGCATTACTAATTTATTCGTGAAGTTTCGTTGAATGAGAGAATAAGCTCGTATTTTTGTACAAAGAGATGATTCCAGTACCCTCACTTCTACAACTACAGTTGAATTAACTAAATTCAATAATTTGACTGCCACTAATATTGACGTCATTCGTGATACATTCTATAAATGTAGTCGGATGAACCAATCGCGAAATCGTTCATCTAATTTTCTTTATAAAATTCATAGCATTACATTGAATCGAAACAGCAGGTTAATGAAAATTAATCAACCTCGACTATTCGTTCTCTCGACCTAAATAGCTTTTTTAAAATTTTTTTTTCATTATCAACGTAGTTTCCATCTGTGAGCCACTGGTACGACATTACCGCCTCTGTCGTTGTTATCGTCGTATCTGTGCTCGTGCTACTCGGCAATAAGCACACGGCGACCGTAGGTTCAACAGCACGAGCGCGGCGGCCCTTTGAGCCTGACTACGGAGCCGTTTTTCCGAGGAAAATTTCGTGCACTACAATCGAATAATCTTATTTACAAACAAAAGCAAAATACGAAATTCGTGCTGTCAAAAATTTTAAAAGCACACGTAGAGACGAACGAAAATCGTTTTAAGACGCTCGGTTGCCCTTGTTGCAAAAAAATCTGTCACGACTGCAGTTTTTTCATGGTTTTTTCTCTTTCGTTTTGTCTTACTGTACAAAAAGAAAAAATATTATAGAATCAACGTAAATTTCTCAAAATCGAACATTTTGCTTGCAGGATAGCTGGCAGGATGCAGGACTGGTTTGTACTCGCTTAAAAATTATTCGAATATTCCGTAATCACGATTATTTTCATTAGTATTTTTATTATTATTTAGACAAAAAAAAATAAAGGTTTGGTTGCGATTACTGGTTTTAAGTTGGGCCTCCAAAAAGTGTTACCAAATTAGAATAAACTTATTGTTTCGACGGAGTTGACCGGTAATCGTAAGAAATCTTTTTTTTTTTTTCTTCCGCAACATATGATCGATGTTATGATAAGACGTAGCCGGCCACGAGGTGGAAGATTGTATTAGGAATTGCAAAGAGTTGATCGAACTCTGACTCAACCGATGTCGCGTCGACCGGTGACCAATCTCACTTCCCTCTCTCGCTCAAACTTGCGTCCACCCTCGCGTTTTTCTTTCTGCGGCTCTGACGTCCGATCGTTGAATTACGCGAACCTCTAGGTACGTTTTATAGATTTTCACGTTCTGACCGCGGAGGGTTATAGATTTTTCACATGCACCTGCTAACGTGCTCGCATAGTCCGTTCTCTCTCACAATTTTATCTCCCTCGCTATTATTTTCACAGCACCGTGAGACCCCCTCCCCCTTCTCTTGTCATGGCCAGCTGCCATCCGCGGGATAATATTTTAATGCATCTACAGACTGTCGGGAAAAATACGCAGTTCGTTGAATCAATGGACGTAGCCGTCCCGAGGGTCGGCCCAAGTTTGGGCTAGATTGTAATGAGATAACGTTGTTGAATAAAAAATTACGAAAGTTTTCGTTTTCAAAATCACTTGATCAATGACCTTTTGTGGGACGATATTACTAAAATATTTGGAACGTTTGATTGTTCCAACGGACACGGAAAAAGTCTTGTTGGCAACTCGAGTCAAAAATATATTCAGTATCATCGTCGCTGGCCGGTACAACATTTTATTTATATTCTCGATTGGTATTTTGCATCACCTCAATTAGTAGATATTTCGAATGTTCGAACGTCACTGATAATTCGCACGAATATGGCTAAGGCTACGACGTACTGCGACGAGAGTAAAAGAAGAATAAAAATAAAAACCTGATCCCCGTCGTTAAGGGAGTTGGATGACGTCGATGCGCCGCATGCCATCTATATAATCCATAGTTCGAGCAATGCTTTTCCCAGCCGGTCAGCACGCCCGCCTTCCCCGTGTGACTGTCAACCGGTTACCCGTCCACCGCGAAAAACCCGTTCGATTTTTCCGACCGTCACCGCGACTCGCAGTCTTCGTATCCACATGTAACCTCCGCGTTCCACCCAAACATTATTTTCACTATTGTTTTCCATAATATAACGATTTAAAAAATATCGACATCGGATTTTCTCTCACGCGACACCTGGCTTCTGGACCGCATGCGTAATATATCCACTGTTTTTCTTGTGCATTCACGACCTGCATCGCGAACCCGTTGAAAAAACTTCGGCTGTTATACATATACACAGCGAAGGCAGAATTAAGTTTAGAATGAAAAAAATAAAGTAAAAAAAAAATTAATTCGATAAGAGTGCATCTCGCACCATATTATTACCGTTCTAAACTTCAGGCGAATTCGATATTTGGCAAAAATAATACATAGTTTCATAGAATACGGAATATTATCGCGAGAATTGTTTTAATCGTCGGTAATAGCTCGTGCGAAGTCACGACGGTACGTCTTCAATTGATACCCGCAAAGTCTTTCCGCTGCACTCGCGAGTCCGTAAGAATGCTCAGGATCTGCGTGTACCTCCGGGTTACGTGGTTGACCTGTCGTTATACGAGGTCAGTACCGGTCCACGAACTTCTGAGTCGATCGACCTTTTTTTTAAATTTATTTTATTTTATTATTTTTATTTTTATACCACTCGGGCTCATCCAGTTTACCTGCACGATTTCAATCCAAATTTCATCATCATTCTACGCCCATTCGTTTATTCATGACGCATTACGCCGCTGCTTGTTCCACATACGGTTGCTCATTCATTCTATAAATAATTTCATATGATTTTTTAATATTCCGTGAGTTATGTATTATTTTTTTAAAATAATTTATTCCATATGAAAAACGTCGAAAACGATTGAATAAGTCATTCAGTAGATTTCCAAAGTATTTCAGCATCGGGTTTATTATTTTCGTTAAATTTCCATTCCGTCTCCAGAATTTCGCGTGCCTCTGCGGGGTTTCTGTAAAACCTTTCGGTGACTCCGGTCGGGGATTCATTATTTGACGTAAATTCATTTTAATCAAACAAATCCTTTGCAAAGTGCTTTAACCAAGCGCTCGCAAGTAAACAGACGAGACAGAACGACGCGATGAGTCGGATTGCGACGCAAGCCCCAACTTTTTGTGTCTGTCAGTCGTAGACGCGCCGGACTAACGCACAATGGACCGTTATAGATATGGATATATCCACGCATATATTTTTTCCGTTTTTTCTCTTGTTCTTTCCCTTATATTTACACGGCTCGGACAAACTGCTCGAGGCTAATTTCGAAAGACCAAAGTACAGCGACAGACGCTTTTATTAATTTACGTTTCAGTCGATAAGACTGCATTTTTTTTCTTTTTGATTTTTCGAAATTCCGCATTGTTCCTCAGCCCGAGGAAAATTAAGCTCCTCGTATTATCGCGTTACTCTGGCCCTCGAGAATTTCACGATGTTAAAAGAAACGCGCGGAACACCTCAACAAGCGATTCGTTATAGGCACTTCGTCACCTTATCGCGACCCACATTTTCATCCCACCCTCGCTCTTGAATTTTGCTTCGTATATTTTTTCTTTCACCGCAACATTACACACACAGCGCTACGGTAGTGTCAAATATTTGTTGTTGTTTTTTTTTAAGCTTCAGAACCACGCGAACCGATTTTACCGGCTCGAATGTCCATTGAACCCAGCTCGCGTACATAATCAGATTGGTCGCATCGTCAGGGGAAGTCGAAAGATAACACCGGAAAAAATAAAATAAAATTAAAAGAGAAGTCGGAAAATTCATAAAACGCCCGTGAAAATTCGCAAAATAAACGACGTCGCGGAACGTAAATGAAATAAGTGATTGTCACGCAGAATCCAAATTTGAAGGATAATTGATTGAACGTGCTATGCGTCTGCGTCGTTAAAATTTTGCCGGAAGAACATTGATAATTCGGTCAGACAAAGGCAACGAAAATTCAGTCAACTTTCTTCATAACTTTCGACTGGCCATCCTGTTAATGTAACGTGGCCCATAGATATATCCATATCCACATGAATAATGTGTAACGTATTTTACGTACAACAACGTCGTCTTAACAATTTCTTCGGTTCGTTACAGATCGCACCCTCGGCAAAAAAGCTGTGGGGCGTGGACGAGGGCGGCTCCAAGGACGAAGGGGGAGTAAAAGGCGGTGGGATACTTCATCTGGGCGACCACCAGATGTGGCGAGACTCCACCTGGAGCACTCCAGGTAATTCAATCTGTTATTCGATGTAATCGAAAATTTCTTCGAATCTCATTCATCGCCAACAACGACTATACCGAGTTTGCACCACCCGCGGATGCAAACGATTCTGCGGTGAGCTGCACCGAGTGCCTTCCGGGAGTATTGCGACTAACCGAGAGATAGTGGCGGACCCCGATTACCGTGGCCCGCGATCACTCGAGCAACCTATTTCCCATTCCGCTGCCACATTCGCGTGGGTAAATCGCTAAACTCGGAGATACGTGCGATGCAATTTCCGCATAATAACAACCGAGAAAAAAATAATAATAAATAAATAAATAAATAAATAAATAAATAATAACAATAATACTTCAATGTCTGGGTGATTGTCAACAAATTGCGTGGGCGTGAGATAACGAGTTGATGACGCGAACGCTGATAAAATTGATAACAATGAGCGCAGCGTCGACGAGAATTCGCTAATCGACGGCTACGCGGCAATGAATGACGACACGCCGTTGAGATAACGCCGACGATGATGATAACGATGACGACAACGACAATGAGGCCATAATAGCTCTTATTTTTATTTCGTTCGTTAATTCATTTTTTTTAAATTCGTTTTCCAATTAATTTTGTTTTAATTCGTTCTCATCGAGCCGCGTCTCGCCACGCGGTCGAGCCAACATAACATCTCCGTCGCTCTCGTTATTACCGTCTCGGGCGGTCGGTCCGCGTATTGGTAACTTCGAAACAACCGCGTACGTATCACGTACCACTCGGTTGTACACAGATGCACGCGTAGCTTGGTGAGGTTTCGCCGTGCGGCAGGCGGTTCGAGAGAGCGTATACGTGAGCGCGCCATGGTTTTTACATGTGTGATATTGCGATGGGTGCAACGCGGCTGTTGCCATGGCGACAGACGCCCGGCATCGGCCGACGGGTGGGGGCAACGTCCCAACGCCCAGGGTCGTACCTACTCATCAACCCCGGGGCGTACTCCGCCTACCCTTCGCCCGATCCGAATTCCCCACCCTTACCGTCCAGCCGCCGTCGCGGTTTGCGGGATTTCGTCACTTCCTCTTCGGTCGCAATCATCGAAGACATTACTCATTTGTAATTATTCCATCGCAATGACCAAGTATTTTCATACTCCATGGAATAAACTTGTGGCTGCAAGCTCGAAGCTGGATCGTCTTAGAATTTGGAAATATGTCATTTTTTTTTTAAAAGAAAACAAACTTTGATGATATTGAGGTGCGAGGTCTGACCATCGGATGGGAATTGGGGTTTCGTTTTATCGACAATTTTCAATCGAAAAAATTATGAAATTGACGCGACGGTCTCTTTCGACCGATGAATTTGACTTTCAACGTCATTCGGGCGCGTATTAATCATAAAACTCGATATTTGCTTATCAATCCCATCGCAACGTTTCTATTCCTGGAATCTTTTTCTCAATATTTCTCAATCGGTTGAACGATAAATTTTAATTTTACGTTCAGGTATATTTCGATTTGATATAACGTCTGGGAAAATTCGGGTTTTTAAAATCGTCCAATCGAATCGACGGCATAATTGTTAATTACACGTTGACGCCCACGAGTTTATTTTTTTTTCAATTCAATTATTTATTTATTAATTTTCGAATAATTTACAGATCATGCAGTATCACAGCCAATATCGATGGGCACGGGAAGGCGCGTTGGAACCGGATATCATCATCAAACTTCGGAAGTCGGGGCGGTTCTCAGTCCTAGAAGCAGGTAAAATAAATATCAATATGAAATCGACGACGAAACATGTCGTTCACATCTGCTGATTGTCCCTCATAATCACGTCGATCCTCTATTTATTGCAGTGAAACTGGCGGTCTCGGCGTTAAAATGGTCGAGTACGTACTCGGATCCAGTCCCACTACTCCAAAAGATCTAGAGCCGCGACTGGCCTCGCTCAGACTGGTAAGACAATTTTTTTTATTTCGTTTCGTTTTATTTTTCTTTTCTTTATTCATTTCGCCTATCCATTGGCGAGCGGTTTCACCACGATTTTCGTTGATCCGCTCCTAACTGGTTGTGTATTCTCGTCACTGATTTCGTATCTACAACAATTTCTCGAGATATGAACGTTTAACGATTTTCTATTCATCAGAACATCTATTTTTTCATTCAATTAATCTCTCGACAACTGTCGACAGCCTCGCAATGTCAATTTTTTTTCTACGTTATTACTATACGTGTTAAAACTTAAATAACATCGCTGAACTAGTAAGATTACTGAAAAGAAAAAACTAATTCACTTAAATATTTATAACAATAATAATTTCCCTCACTCTATTACTATTAACGAAGAGAAGAAAAAAAAAACGAAATCTTTATTTATATCGACCAGATCTGAATAAAAATAAAAGAACAATCAGCCCTCAAATCGTTCGATCTTGATTGATCCAAGCCTATCTAAAAATCCATGTACGTTTCGGATTTGCAGAATCCGGACGGTGACAAGAAAGAAAAGGAAAAAGGTTCGGCGAGTCCGTTCGACGGTTCGAAAGACGACAACGGGCCGCAAGGCAACGGTCTTGCGTCGCAAAATGGTCTCGACGATGACAAAGGCTTCAAGTGAGTAAAATCGGTCGATCGCTTTCGCCCGATTGCGTTTCGATTCGTCGATGTAATTTCTTCGAGTCAGCAAAAAACTTGTTGGCTTCGATAATTCGAGCGAATGAATGCTCGTTCTTGCAAACGACTTTGCATCTCGCGATTATTCGCTCAATTCGAACGACCGAAAAGAAAATTGCTCTTCTGCTCGTTACTCGTTGGATGGATCGTTACGAGCGTAAAGACGACTCGCGCGAACGAGCCTAGTAATGATAGCTGTTGAGGACAGACGTGCACTCCACGCGGCCGATGACAGCGAGCCCGGCGCTCACCTAACGGCCCGCTCGAACTATCGCCGAGACCGCGTAAAAATTCACGTTTTCCACAAACCCGGCGCTCATCGGACTTCTCGCGCCATCTACCGCAGAGAACGTGCAGATTGCAGGCAATTTTCTTACCGACGACGATATCCGAGCTCTCCGCCGTTCTTCCGATGATATCGCCGCGTTTTCGCAGCTCTTTTTAGCCCGTCGCGGATTCAACGGATCGTCTTGTTTTCTTCTATTTTTTTTTTTTTTTTAATTTTTTTTTAACAACCGGGCGGATTTGTTGTTATTGTACTGTTCGACGTTTATGTTCTTCATGGATTTTTTGTTGTTGTTTTGCGAAAAAAAATATTTGCATCTCGTATGAATTCGTATTGAGATTTTAATTGATTTCGACTGTAATCAATGTTCGAAGTTATGAAGAACGAAGCAAATTTTCATCCCCTTTTAGAGATATAATTTTTATTTGGCAAACTGTAGCGAGAACGACGTGGGTGCAGCGACGGGGATACAGTCGATATTGAAAACGTCTAATGTTACTTCCAATTAAATTCAAAACAAAAAACTTTAACGGAAAAAATAACAGCGCCAGCAGCTCAAAAATTGAAATTTCCGCACTATCGTTTCTCGTTCCCCGAAATTTTTTTCGCACTGACAAACGTAACATCGATTTTTTTTCAATTTTTCTAATTAACGTCCGCTATATTGAAACAATAAAAAAATAAGAATGAAAAAATCTCATGCATTTAAACGAGCTTGAAGGATTCGTTTCGATATTCAAAAATTTTCTAGATAAAATCGTTCGGGATCCAGTCACGTAAATTTACCATTATTCCGTTATTTGAAACGCTCGTATTACGCGTAAGCTACAGTTATTCGTGTACTACATATGCCCATTGGCGGAACGGGTTCGAAGCGATTCATAGTTTTCCATTATTCAGGGGGATTGTACGCATAAAGATAACGGATCCGAGGAACGCGATCGTTATCGTAGCGATCGTCGTTATTATTATTATCACTGTTTATTGTTTACGCCGGGCGTGAAAATCCGTGAATACCCTTTCGTAAAGTGATTCATACGTACTTTTTTTTTCTTTTTCTTTTTCTTTATTTTTCACTCGTTCGACTCGGGCCGTTATGTCGATGAACTAATATCTGTATAATGTTGATTATCGCGGTAATACGAAAGCAACGCGTTATCCGTAACCGGTAACGATCATCTGACATTTACAATTGCATCGACGTCGTTCGTATGAAAATATAAATGCATGCCCATAACGATGGTCAACTGAGTATGAGTTACGAGGCAGTGAAAATTCTAATACATTTCGAATAATAAAACAAACCGGTGTTCGCACAACGACGGTAATTTCTCTTTCCATCGTAAATGAAAATTATGCCATTAGAAATTTATACACTTGTCCGAAGTTAATTACGCGATTGGCCGGTTCAATTAATTTTCATTAATTCACCCGAAATTATGAGTAATTTCACGAATAATTAATTTTCCTCGATCGACCGATGAATCGCGTATTCGCGATTAATTCTTCACTGTATTCGAATCGCATAGCAAGCAATAATTAACCACCGAGATTGCAGGATAAATGAGATATTCACGCTTCGAAGCTCATCGCGGTAAAACCCGACGAAATCGTCGGGTTTCCATTGTTATTGCGGTGATTGTGGCGTATCGCGAGCAATTTGGGTCGATGGTTGATTAATCGGTTTATCGGTAACGAGGTGAAAACTTTCTCGTTACAGTCGTACACCGGGTAGCAGACAACCGTCCCCGGGTGAGGAAGAATTTCAGAAAAACGCGGCGGCTACCCTGGCCGTGAGCACCGGTGGCGGTGGGGTTGTGTTACTAAAACCGGGTGTCGACGTCGTCGGTAGCGAGGAACACTTCATGGCCGCTTTCGCTCCCGCTCCTCCTCATCATCTTCAACATCATCAGGCACCGCCGACTCATCATCTTCAGCATCCTCATTCACACGCGGCTCAGTTGTTCGGCGCTCAAGGACCCCCACCGCCGCAAGGACCTCCACCGTCGCAGCAACAACAGCAGGGACCTCCGCAGCCTCAAGACACGACTACTCACTTCGATGTCCAGGTCAGTGAAATATAAATTATTCGATCGTTTTTTTTGAAGATAACGAAGAGCTGAGAAATCAAAGCATCGACGAGGAAATTATTCACGTCGGGTAGAGGTGGGAGGAAAAGAAAACATAACGAGAGAACGAAAAATAGGAAATACTTTTGTTACTGAAGAATACTGGAGTTTTCGGTCTCTAATTTGGTGGACGAGTTATTTTTAAAGAGACCTACGGTACTAACGAGCCAACCAACCAACAACGGTAGCCACTTGACATTTTTTTTAGCGGCCAATTATACATTGCTTACCGGCATGCTCGTCCAGTGGTAGTCACACAACCACTCGTGTATTCAGGGTGATTACAAATAGGTATCAAATGTTTTTTTTTTTTTTTTTTTTTTTTTTTTCGTGTCTACGAAATTCTGAATTGTTTGAATTACTTTCGAATCTCGTCGATTCGTTATTTCGGCACTTTCGACGCGCCTGGTTCGCCGATTATGTGGCTACGCTTCCAGGACGTTCGTGTCAAGCGTTGAAACCATTTTTCCTTGCTTGAAAATATTGTAAAATCAGAATGAGAAATTATTTCATTCGTGGATAACTGAAGTTTTTAATTGGTTCAGTTTTCATGATTCTATTATACCCACGAAACGACAGCGATTACGTTTTCCTCGAATGCTAACAATGCAGGGCAATGGCCTGTGCATTACAAAAATTTCGAGCACGATAAAGTTGTCGGCGGGGAAAAAAAAAATGCAACAAAAATGACATTACCGATTCTGAAAGTAATTAAAGTTTTGCAACCCTCACGGAAATTGCTAGAGTTTTGAATGAAACAACCCTGTTTTACTTTATTTTCTTCTTTATTATTATCATTATCGCAACAAAGTAAACTGAAGTCTTCAAAGTTTTGCTTTCAATGCGACAAAGTAGATGATAAGGTCGAAGACACGATCAAAGACACAGCTATAACTTTTTGATTGCGTGTAAAAAAATAAAAAATGAAAAAAAGTGGTCAAGTGGTTATTAAAGTTGCGAAAAGTTCGATATTTATTCTGGATGGCCCTGTGCAGTGTACCTCTGTGTCCGTGTGCGCGTGTGTGGTTAATGCACAAAGCTTCAGCTTCCAGAGAAACCGAAGGGTAGTCGTGCTACAGACCTTGGATGACAAGATTTTTTTCCCCCCCCTTTTTTTTTTTTGTCACTTTTTCATGAAATTCACCGACACGTCCGAGCTCTCGAAAGTAACTCTTATCCTCGTCATCGTTATTTCTCGCTGTCTACTCGACTTCCATCTTCGCCGTCACGTGGATATACACGTATACACATACATATATGTATATATTTTTTTCTAAAGCGCTCCCGATACGACGGCGCTGTAAATTTACCCGCTAGACCGTCGACGCTTATAATAATGTCGCAGGCCAAAGGCTGAGCCGGCGTTCATCGCGTTTCGCATCCGTGCGACACGTTGACGGAGAAACATAAATCATCGAGCGACAGCTATGCCTGTACAACCCCGAGCTCGTTGTAGTCGACTATAAACCAAAGCATCGTAAAACACGTTAAGCATTTGCATCAACAAATTCGTTTCTCTCTTGCTTAATTCATTTCCACGTACTTGTTTTTATAATTTTTCTTGGACTCGGCTTGATTAATCATTTTGATGAAATTGATAAGTCAAATCCTACATAGCTTATATTTGTCGGTTCCAAGGACGATCCGAACGGTGTTGAAGCGAAAATCGATTCATTGCCGCATTTTAGTGTACAAGATGTTGCATTTTTCGTCCGAATCGTAATTTTCCAGCGATTTGAAATGACAAAATCTCGGACTATATTAATCCGACATTTATCACGGTAGCATTTTTCCGCGTACGCTCGCATTTTCCACCGTTGCAGTTGGTTAATTGACGCGTGAGAGCGAAGGAACTGAGCTTGAAGGCCAGCCGCGCGGATTTTTTTTTCAGTGCGTTTACTCGTGTTAACCCTTCGCCTCTTCGTGGCAGCGTAGGGCTCGCAGTCTGAAAAGCTTAACTCCCTTGCTCTGCCGTGTGTAATTGATCCAAAGCAATGCACCCCGCAGGTTCAAGAGAAACGCCTCGTGCATTCGCCTTCTATAATGCTTGACTCCGGTTGTGTGGGGAAAAAGAGAAAAAAAAAAAAAAAAACACGTAAGAAACGGTTGAACGATGAAAGGTTGGATGAAAGTGGTTTTAAAGATTTTCAAAGTTTTCATCGACTTGATACGCCGACTCTCGAAGCTTTAAAATTTCGATGTTCTCTTACTATTTCTATCGGTGTTTTTTTTTTTTTTTTTTTCCTCGCGAGCAACCCGTTGCATCTTCGTCTCGCCCTCCTCCCTTCAACCCCCCAGCAGCCACCTTTACCGGCTTTTCCTCTTCTTCCGCGTCTCGTTCGCGAGAATTCAACGACGATTCGTCTCCGCAACTTCTTCGAGCCTTCCAACTACTACTCAACCGTTGATGCTACTCCAGCCTCGTCCGACCCAAAACGAACCTATTCTACTGGAAGCCAAGAGCGACGCTCACTTCAACCGAGCAACACAGAAACGCGTTTGAGTCTTCGCGGAATTTTACACGAACGAATGCGAGCGAGCTTGCAACTTTCATCAGCCTATCCCGCTTATTCGCTCCACCCCCGAATGGATTTCGCCGTGGGTTCGCTCTTGCGAATTAATGCCGCAATTCGTTCTACAATGAAATTTTCGACGCTTCCTCTACTTTATTAATTAACTCTCGCTCACGTCGCGCATTCACTGTTAACCTCGGTGCGATAATGCGCTAGTTGTTGCGACAAAATTATAGTTGAGAAGTCCATTCTACCGTAATAAGCCATAAATTCAGTCGTTATAATTAGGGTAATTAACCGTGGAGCGATGCCGGCGACAGGGCGAGGGAGCGAGACTTACCCCCGCTAGTTCGGCGTTTCAAATGTAACGTTGAAACCTACCGCATTGCGTTCTCGGCCTTGAGCTAGAGCTTTAAATAGAAAATACCGCATCTTTTCTTTATTTTTCTCGAAACACTCGACATATGACCCGTTTGGATAATTCTTCTATTTTTCGTCGAAATTTTGTGAGATGTCAGGTTCCTAATAAAATTTTTCTCAAAATTCCAAGTAACATTAATGAAATTTATCGTTGACTAATAGAATAAAACAACGTATAGATTCAACAACAGATTGACAAAAAATAAATTTATCCAGTAAATATTTTAACTCGTAGCCATTTTGTTCATGTGGTTACTGTAGTGTTGATTTAATTCTATAATTTTTACAAGTGTTTGCTCAGCTCATGCAATTACCATGAAATTATTCTTCCGTCGACGGTCTGATCGGACGAAGAAAAATCTTAATTCGTAAATTGCTAAACGACTCGAAGAAGAAGAAAAAAATGTTATGTACAATGTTAGAATTACCGAGAGACGAATTCGTCACGGTCCCACGTCACAAACAACGATATTTTCACAGTCCGTAAAGATTTATTCTACGCACGCAGTTCACGAGCAAGTATACAGGCGAGAGAATACACCGCGATCGCGTTATTACGCGGGAGAGCCCGTGCTCGCCAGCGCATGAAGTCATTCCCTTGTGTTCTCGTCCATCCCTATAGTCCGGAGGATAAACGGAAAGACGGAACGGCTAGATAAGGTAGGACGGAAAGGAGGAGCGAGATGGAAAGAGAAACAGACGGACAAAGAGGGATGGAAAATACAGGACGAATGCATAAAATATATATATTCACACAATCCGGTGCGGGGGTTGTTGACTCGTTGCTCGTTCAGCATGAAGTGCAATGACTGTCTACGATGAAAATCTGTATCATCGCGAGGGCGTTGCTTCTTCTTTATGAACAAAAAGAATTAAAAAAAGGCGGAGAGGGAAGAACATTTTTAACCGTCAGGATTGTTTCCGGTCAAGGAATTTTAGAACGGTTCAGTGCCTTTTCACTGAATCCTTCGTGCTGTCCATATTTCCATGCATCCGTGTTGTAAATATATAATCGTTCCGTTCTAAACGAAAAGAAAAAACCTCTTAAATCTTAAACAAATTATTATTTCGTTGCATCGTAACCGAAGAGATTTCTTGACGTGATGGAAGTAGATTAAAAAAAAAAAAAACGTAAACACAAAGACGTAACAAATCTTGTAACCTAATCGTCGTAGCGTTACAAATTATTCTCGCGTTGATCAAAGTCGAAACGACGGGTCAATGTGTTTTATCTCCCATTCGCTCGTGGGCAAACATCATCGTTGCGCGTGTAAACGAGGTGAGATAGGTCGACCGTATATTTAGAGAATTTTCGGCTTTCAATATCCGAACGAGACGAGGTACCGCACACCCGTGGGTCCGCACATGCCACCGCAACGTCTGTGACTGTGGGACACCGAACGAGCAAACGGTTCATCGGAGACGTTGACTGCTTCCTTCTGTCATTGTGCTGGTTTCCTTCGTGAATGTTCCCGCATCAGGTCGAGTGCTTGTCACTCATCTGACGATATTTTTGGTTCGACTTGCGTAATATTGTGGACTCTCTTGACTCTTGGAGTAACTACGTGCGTTAATGGCGACGCACACGGTCAATTTTCCATCTCTCTCGGTATTTCTTCGCTGGTGCGTTGCTTTGGCAGGGTGGACACGAGCCCGGTTCTGCAAAAAAATTTGAAAAAAGAAAGAAAAACAAGAAACAATCCTCCACGAAAAACATTTTATGATGTTACGAGTCGAAAAAGTAATGTCGAGAAATTGTTATTCCTGCGGGATGTGGGAAGGTTCGTGACGAACCGTCGTGCGTTAGGATGGAATGTTATTCGGCACGTCGTACAAACGAAGCTATAACACGGGCGAAGGACTCGTCGACGTACAGTTGTCGGAGACACGAGAAAGTACACCGAATAGACGTTGCGGTAAAGTGATAAATTTATGCCATCGAGTTTACGAGCCTAGCGGTTGTCGGCAACTAAGCTATAGAGCCCTTGCCTGGCTGACCGGCGAGAGCCACCCGTACGTATATAGACCTCCGGCAGAGCTCCCTGAAGTTCTCGCAGGAAGGTCGGGGCAACGAGAGCGCGGAGTGTCTTCACTTCACGAGGATCGTTTGTCGTTTCGGACAAGCTATCAATTTTGGTCGAACCCCTTTGCTCCTCCGTCAAGTCCACGGACTTTATTGCACCATGCAAAACCGTTTCATACACGATTTTCCGGGCCAAACGTGTTGGGGGTTTTCCGATCACTCGATTTATCCAATCATCCAGAGATATTTCCCAAAATCGCCATATGTCGAGATAATAATTATTATAGTGCATAAATTTGCTTTAAAAATAAAAAAACGATTTTTTTTTTAAATAACTTGAGGGAATTGTTGTCGAGCGATACGCTTCACGCTTGATTCGACATCTCGATTTCCCGGGGGTAGGATAAAGAGCAAATTTCATTTTCATCTTTCACATAGGCGCGGTCGGGGCCACGCTCGGAAAAGGTCAGCTTTGCTTTAATATTCGAATTCGCGGTACTACTGGTAGCGTGCGCGCATACACACACGCGCGCGCGTTCTCGATCGAAAATTACAATGCGCCATGGATATATATTCCAGGACTGGGTCGAACCATTCACACCACGCTGTTCCATTGAGGGTGCTTTATTAGAGGAAGGTCGAGCGCTACAATCCGGGATGTTTAATCAGTTTTAAAGCTGGAATATTTTTTCTGTGTTAAAACGAGTTTATTCGAAAACCAATCGTTATTTACATTTAAACCTTGCTTCGAGAGTCAATATTTTTCGTTGATTTTAATTGTAGAAACTCGTGAAAATGTAACATTTATCGTTGGTAACAAGTACGGAATGTCGTCGCAGTAATAATCAACAGGCGGTGAGTTATATTTATTCAATCTAAAAAAGAGAACAAGATTATTATTTAGATTTTTTTAAATACACGAAGAATAAAATTTTTTATTTCGTTTGAGCGCGTTTGGATTTCATTGAAGGAGAAAACGAAAATCAAAAGTTGAACCGTCTCAAAAAACGCAACGAACGTGTATCAAATCCGACAATAACTATTCGTTCCATCGCTTATTAAATCGGTAATAACGTTCATCGTGTAATCACGGTTGCGGTAGAATGCACCGATTCCCGTCTCGTATTAACGTCCGAAGCGATATTGCGAGTAATTGATGATCGCACATGGGAATCATTAGGCGAACAGCTTTGGACCATACATCCACCCGGTCGCTTTCCGTGGTGTTCGCGTTGCAAAGCTTCTAATTAAAACGCGAGGATAGCTCACCATGTTTGCGAATCTAGGCTAGAGAAACGGGTATCGCGGTGAGTCGCGTCCGTGCTCTCTCGCCACCTTCACCTCCAACCCCTTCGCAACAACCCCCTGGTGCTGTTTCTCTCACCCTTTCCGCCTGCTCCTGCTCCTCCCGCTTTTCTCTCGACGTCTCGGTACTCGGTCTCTCGTTTTTTCTCTTTTTTTTTAACCCTTTCTCGACTGGTCCACCCTCATCGTCGCCGTCGACGTCGTTGCTCTCGTGCATACTCGGCGTTGCACCGCCAGCGTCCCGAGGGGAAGCACGAAACACAAAGCAAATGCTAAAATCGTGACCAAGTGCGAGGTCCGAGATTCGTGGTTCTCAAATTTTACCGTCTTATCACGAATCTCGCCCGGTCAACCAAATTTTACCCGACGCGCCATTTATTACAGTTCTTTTCTCTTTTCTTTTTTAATTACAACGACCTCACGGGGATCGGCGATGAATTTATCACCCGGTGGAATTCTTTTTGTTCGCTTTAATCCTCTTATACGGTGATTAATTATAACATCAACCGAGAGTACCGTCAGCTCCGCCTCATAAGTTGATATTCAAAGCATTACTTATTGATAAACAAAAGCCCCTCGAAGCCTATCTATCTCGCCTCTGCATTATTATTATTATTGTTATTATTTTTATTTTTATTATTTTTATTATTATTATTATTTTTCATTCGCCCTGCCTCTTGTTCTCTCGCTCGCTCTGCTCCTTTCATTATTCTCATCTCGATTTTCTCGTGTTTCTTTTTACAAAGGTATTATTAATTCCCGTGTTGTGTGTGTGGGCTTATTTATTGCACCCTGCGCAAGTACATACGAGTACGCGCGCGGCGAGCCGACGTCCCGGTAAGCACATACTCGGGGTGTATTTATACGCGGTCGGGCGAACGTAGCCGCGAACGCGCGGACTAGAGCTCATGTGGAAATTTTTCTTTTCCCACCTTCTCTCTTTTTCTGTTTTTTTTTTCTTTTTTCTTTATTATTATAATGAGAAATTGTAGGGTGCGGGCTGCCGGGTTGTGCTTGTGTGTTAACGCTTGTTCTCGTGCCGCTGGCGTGTCTCACGAGGGGGTTGGCAAAGGAGTCAAGGGAGAGGAGTGCCGATGTGTAACACGCTAGCTCGCGTGCTCGTTCATCCCTCGGAATCCGCAGGTTCTCAACCGCTCCAATTACCGAGACAACGATGTGTTTCGGTACTTACGAGATCGAAACGCTTATAACGAACCCCCTACTCAACGATACAAAACGTGTTATCAGTTGCGTCACAGTCTTGAAAGAAATGAAAACAAAAAAACGTATAAAGCAAATCTCAGAAAGCCTCGAGCAAAAATTCGTTCCAACCGTATGATTTACAAATGTTGATCGAAATTTGAAATGAACATGATTGTCTAGCCATTTCCGCGATCGTTCCGAGTTCTTTTCGTCGCGAACCCCGCGTGGATGACTTTTTCAAATGGAATAATAACATTTTTTTATATCGAAGAATTTTTCTACCAAGGACGCGCCGGGTGATATGACGTAATGAGGCGTACTAACGCAAATACGAGGGCAAGTGATAGCGCGCTCGTTCACGTATGCACGTTGGTTGGGTTATTGCTGGCGCTGGTGGTGACGGTGCTTTCATATTCTATATATGTATCTGCGGCTCGGCGAGAGTTCCTGGCATGTAAATAATACAGGCCTAGCCTTCTCTCCCGTTCTCCTCGCTCGGGCTCTCGCGAGTTTCCTTGCAGCACCCCGTATCGGTACGTGCCGAGCCGGGGACCGAGCGAGGGACGGAATCCGCGGAGTCTCTCTTCTGCCTCTAGACAATAGGCCGTTGGCCACAGGCGACGACAATGTGCTTGCCTCTGGGATAGAGGCCAGAGGGACCCACCGGAGACGGAGTATCCTCTGGCCCTCCGTTCCCCGGCCTCTCCCCCTTCTTCCTCTCTTTCTCTCATTTTATTCTCCACCCCCCCGACATCTCTCCCCGTCGCTCATGACTCTTCGCTCGTCTCTCCAACGTTCACAAGGATACTCGACGCGGCGCACGGGCTCACGTCAAAATTAAGGCACGGCCAATTAAAATGGTGCGAAATTATTATTATTTTTTTCTTCGTCGACCTCTGTCCCATTTTTATTACCGCATTTTTTTCTTCTTTTTCTCGTTCTTGTTCCGCGTTTGCGAATAGCGGAAACACATTTTTGGTTCTTCATTATTTTTTTATTTTTTTTTTTGGTCCAAAATAATAAACTCTGAGGTTCCGAGTCTTCTGTGATGAACTTTGTTTTTGTTTGTACAAATATGTACTTTGGGAGCAAAAGCGCGGAAAATGTTTTTCCCAGTAAAAATTTGATTGGAGTAAATGTAAATTCGTCAGTATCATGTTGAGATATAATTGGACGTCGTACTGATGAATTGAAAGACGATATCCAAATACACTTTATTCCAGTCAGAGTCTCGTTTAATTTTCTCTAATTAAATTCCACGCGGGGGGACGGTCTCTCGCCCTCGGCTTTCGAATCACATTTTCAAAACCCACAGAGTTCGTTGGAAGTCTGAGAGTGCGAAAAAGACGGTTCGCTTTGATTATTTCTCTTGGGAAGAAAATCGTGAGAATTTATTCGTCTATTCTTTTGTTTTTTTTTCTTTCCTTAACAAAAGTGACTGGGCACGAGGACCTTATCCACCCCCTTCCCCCCTCTCTTTCCCGTCGCGGACGTTGTACTTGAGAGTTTGGCATGCTATGAGAGTGGGGAAGGCGCAGAATGCGAGTGAGCGAGAGAGAAATAGAGGAAGCAAGAGAGAGAGAGAGAGAGAGAGAGAGAGAGAGAGCGTAAAGCGGGAGGGTCTCATCTTCTTTGAATGTCAGGAAACTGAAGCTTTTGTCTCACCCTTGCCAAAGTAGATGAGTGGGCTGGCAGTGAGAGGGACCGACCGTGGATAAAGCTACCCCGTACACGAAGCCCGCTCTTCTATCGGTAGAAAGAATAGTGAGTGAGAGAGACGTCGTTATAAAGCGTCTCGTTCGTGCGACGAGACGAGCGTAATACTTGAAATCTTCTTCGTGCAACTACCGCGTCTGTCCTCGTCGTCTTGCTTCTGCAAATACACCCCGCGAGACGACCCTGTCTTGTCGGTCCGCGACGAGTCTCTAAGGGCCGTCAGGGCCGTACACGTCGCAGATGGTACACCAAAATGAGTTATACCGAGTGTCATGCCGACTGTGACATTTCCATAATTCTCGACAGCAATGTCTGGTCATATATATATGTTTCATTCTTTCTACACCTTCGTCGGTTGTGTATTTCTCTTTCTCGTTCCAGAGGACAACTTAAATTTCTTCGAAACAGCCATTTTTTAGCAATCAATTTACATAATTCTCAATTCAATGCTTGGTGTAAGTAATTTGCTGAGGTTGAAATGTGCAATGCGCCATAAAACTAACTTTCACGAAAAAATAGAATTTTTCATGTAACAAATTTACATATAACAAGCAGGACAGGCAGTGCGAAAAAAGCTCGCGAAGGGCGATAAGCCCGAGAAGGCGAAAAAAATCTACAATAAAGTTTTCACAAGTGTCCTTATTAGTTACAAAAGAATTGTCTCGAAAGAGTGAGGTGCGGTTCGACGATCCGACCATCCCCTCGACTTGGTAAAAACAAGACGGGGAATTATACGAACGTCTTTATCGTCCATCGACGTGTACAATTCCCTCACTCAAAACCATTGCTCTCGTAACTGAGTGAAGATCCTCTCAGCGTCTATACGTCCTCGAGAATCAACAAGAACACAGCTCGAAAGAAATATCCATTCATCGTCGGATTTTCCTCGACACAATGTATTCAGCCATGTAGCGTTTCAGAATTCCGTATAATCGTTTGAATATTCATGGGGAAAAGGAAGGGGGTTTAAGCCCCGTCTGGGACGTAGCTCCAAACGGGAATCTGCAAATGTCCCACGAATCTCTCGGAACAAGAGACGAGAGACGAGAGTTGGATAATAGATTTTCGCACCCCATACGTTTCGCTTCGCACGGTTGAGCCTTCTCGAGTTTGACCCGTCGCTTGTCCCGCCGACGTCTTGCATCGTGGACAGTACGGAGTAACGGTAACAGTAGATTCGCACAGAATCCTAGAGAGACGGACCGCGTTCCTCCCATACCCCTCGTCTTTCTCCGTCTTTCCTAAGGGCGACGGAGGGCCGCACGAGGAGCGACAGAGACGCCCCGCGAAGCCGCAATGGAAGGGAGAGTACGAGCGAGAGCCAGAAAGAGGTGGAAGGTAGAGGGAGGCTCACTCGCAGCGTAGGAGCAGCGCGACTCCGCGGCTTCGTGTGCGGAGAGGTGCAAGAGAGTAAGAGAGAATGAGTGAGAGCGGGAGAGCGGGAGAGGGCGAGCGCGAGCGCGGCGGCGTACGCGTCACACCGGCCGCGTCGCGTCACTCAAACCACAGGCCATGGAAGCGAGGAGGTTCGAGCAGTCAGTTCTCAACTGCCTTTCTATGCGGCAACCGTGGCGAGCGCGGCTTAAGCCCGGATTACGCTGGACTTAGCGGGTTGCACCTCGATCGTACCAGTACCCTGGAATCTAAACACACGCATATATATACGTATACAAACATACATATATATATAAACCGCGCTCGCTCTTTTCCCCTTGTCTTATCACTTCGACTCTTATTTATTTCCCCTTTGGCTCCACTCACCTCGCGAACCCCGGCGAACGAGGCTACGTAAGTGCCAGTGCTGCGAAAGAATTTTGTTTTGATTATTGTATCGTAAACACGAGACTCTTATCACTTCCGGTTGACTTTGGATTATTTTGACTGCAGAAGTTCCGAGGGACGACAAAATTTAGTGCAACACTCCAATGAGAAGCTTGATTTATACAAAATGATAATAAACAAGTTTTAAAAGAACAATAATAATAACAATAGTTTATAGTGGCTCTCGATCTCACGGGCGTACAACCGCTGATCATAACGGGACTTGAAAACGTGTATGGAGATCAGTGAACCGAATGAGGTAACCGTGGCCGAGCGGGAGTTGCACCACGGGATTATCAAACGCGGACCAAAGAAAAGATTAATCATCTTATCAAAGACAAATATATATATAATATATTTCTGAAAATATTATTCAGAACCGAAATAACGGAACACTTGCTCTCAATTGAAATAATTATTCGACGTAATGAGGACAAAAATAATCGGTAAATTAAAATGCGACACATTACGTTCGTATTATCATTAAAAAAAATAAAAAAATAACCTAGGTTGTTTTAAATCGTGAGGAATTGAAACGCGTTGCGGCGTCTGTCGCTCGTAGATTCCCCGGGGAGAGAGTGGGGTTGGTGTGGGATCCGAGCCGACGCGTCTCCCGACCTCACCGTCGAGATTCCCGGATCGCAAAAGAGCGCACGCGGATTGTAGTTTGTCCGCACGCAGTGTCCCGCAGCAGTGCGCGCCGCGGAAACCCGCCACCGGAAGTCGACGATCCAGGATACTCACCCACACTCTCAACTACCCGATTATTCTCGCCCACTCGACGATTCGCCAACAATTCTCGTCCAATTTTTTTTTTCCGTTGTTTCAACTTTTTTTTCAACATTATACCTCGTCTCAATTATAATTGTGATTGTTGAACTTGGCGAGCGCGTTCAATTTTGAAACAAGTGCGGTTGACGATGAAACAGAGTGACGTTTGAAATCCGTGAGAGTGTACGTTTGGATGTGGTCACGTCGTTGTGTGTGTTTGGTGGAATAACTTATTGATATATATATGTTGCGAGGATACGACAAGTGCGGCCTCGATCGAGGACCGAGGGCTCGAATTCATCGAGTTCTCAATCAGCACATAGATCGCTGAATTATTAATTTTATTTATTTATTTTTTTCGCTACGACAAAACCAAACACAGCGACGGACTCGCTGCGACACGGTGAAAATCGTTTAATTGTGATAGATAATTTTATATAAATATATATTTACATATATATATTTGTTACTAGAAGCTCCCGAGCAAATAGCCGGCGAGAGAACTGCTTGAATATGGTGGTTCTCGAGCTGGAAGCAATTTACGCACAAGCAGCACCACACACGAAACTTTTGAACAAGCGATTCCTTGGCGCTCATCACTGGCTCGGTCCGCTCAAAGAAGCACTCGTTGCCAGACTCACCGCTGATAAGGTACGACGATCGCTACATTCCCAATATTCTTCACTGTTGCAAAACTCAAAAAAAGTAATAATAATAATTCCATTACCGAGTGTCACGAGTTCAGTAAGTTTGACTGATATCAGAGCTAGAAAACTCGAGTTGGAGTAGGAACTTCATTTATTCTGCGAATTTGTTTCGCCAAGTTTATTTAAAGGAGGAAATGGAAATCATCGACTTCTCGCTCGATGGAAAAAGTTCATACGAACTTTTTTTTCATATTTAATTGGATATCTATTTGAAGTGAAAACCTCTTATCACTCGGTATCAATTGACAGGGTAAATAATTTACTTAATTTTATAAAACGACTTAAAGCTCACAGGAATAACTCCACATTTTTGGAGGACGTTTTTTCATACCTAAAATAATGAAATTTTTGTCAAAATATACGCATAAAAATACACGGAAAACATAATACAGGCTGAATATACTCTGGAATTTTCTCTCGTTGTCGCGGGAGGCTTGAGAATTTTTTCGAGTATAAAAACTGACTGATAATTAAACGACGAGTGGGCTCGGGTTGCGTGTACAAGGAGAGAAATAAAAAAATATATATTTTCTGGCACACGATTTTTTGCTCGAGTCGGAGGACCGAGTGCGCGAGATCGCCCCCGTTGTATAATACGTACACGCGAGCGTCTACGAGCACTCGCAAACCGTTTATGGGGGTACGAGACGGTTGGCCCGTGTGTACCTTTCCCGGTTTTGCTCTTCAGCGCTGCGATTTTGCAAATACGGCGAATGGCCAAACGGCTAGGGTGAATCTCAGAGCTCCGCGCTTGGGGTAGAAAAAAAGCCCTTCTCTGGTTCGTGTCCTCTTCTTCGTCCTCGTACGTGTACTCTGGCTGCGACATTTTTTTCAATTTTTTTTTTTCATCTATTTTTTTTAATTCCGACGTGTACAATAACCACAGCGGCAGGCCGCGGGTTGCCAAGCGAGCTCTTTCGCTTTATCTATACACGCTCCTTTCTCCTCCGATGTAATATCCACGTGACGCCCTAAATACACAGTCGCTCCGACTAGTCGTACTGGGCTTTGTTAAATTTACTCTCTACAGCGGATTCTCATTCGATGATTAACCAGCAGCTCGAGGAAACTTTCTAACGAGAATGTTGATTCTCTTTTTTTTTATTCTTGCTGATTCCGTTTCGCGACTGTAAAATAAAAAATTATTGGACGCTGAAAACGTAAATGATCATTTTATTTATTTTTTATATCTTACGGAATTAAAAACTATCAAACAAATCTGAATAATGAAATAAATCCTTGTAATGCTAGTAAATATCGACCATCATTCCACAACTATCGCGCCATAATTCTTCAGTCATCCGAATATCATCCTCGTTCATAACATTTTTCCTTTCGACGACCAATTTTCAATTAATAGTACATTATGACACTAGTACGAAAAATTTTTTTCGGCACTTTTACGCGCAGCGTGTCATAAAGAGAATTATCGACGATAGTCGTCTCGATGCCCGAATTAACAGCTAATTCATACTTTTCGCGTGCGTGTCTATAGATATTTCTTTCTATTTTTTTTATTTTTTTACGCAGGCTTGTAGAAAGGAGCGAGAGGCTCCTCTGGAGTGTTTTCGTCGACGCCGACGTTCTCTCCTCCCCCGCTGAAACGTTTTCCGCACAAGTCGCACGTTCGCTTCGACGGTATGAATTAAATTATCGCATAACCAACCGGCGCTACAGCCGCGCCAACGACGGCTCTCTGGTTCCTCGTGAACGCGAATGCCCGATGAATCCACCGGTTCGCCAGTTTTGTCGTTGTCCCCGACGACGACAGAGCTCAACCACGTATCTCCGGGATTTTCATACCCCGATGCCTTTTCGCCGCGACGCAACGACGACTCGGGATAGCACAGCTCTCTCCATGCTCTGCCAAACCGCCGGGGACGTTTAATTCCGGCAGAACGCGCCATTATATCCGTACCTCCCGAGCTTACTCTCGTTCTCTCTCTTTCTCTCTTTTGCTTTTTCTTGCCCCCCTCGGAAAATCCCACCGCGAAACTTACTCCGTATTAAACACGTGTATATATATATCATCTACGCTCCAGATATCCCATCGCCGCATTCGGCAACGTGTTTCACGAGAATATACCGTTCCATTGTCGATGAATCATGCGGCACTGCAATTCTCTAAAGTTTTTCGTTCGCCGAGGCGTCTTTTTGCTCTTTAATTTTTGCGGAACTCGAAATTTTCGAATAGTTGACGATAAGCGCGGCGAACGCCCGACCGAAGAAAAACAATGTGGGTTTAACTATTTTTTGAATTACAAATAATTTTTCCGTCCTCGTGAGATTGCGAGAAATTTATACAATTTATGGATAGATGGATTCAAATTAATAGATAAATTAAATCCGGCTAATTGATCATTTTTCATCGCCAGAATAAATGAATAAAATCCATGATTAATGTGAATTAAGAATTGATGGAAAAGAAATAGTCGAAGCAACGACATAGTTATTCCATCATAGCTCCGAGTTATTCGAGTTTTCTTGATATTTGGTTCTTCGTGCACCGTCCGACCGGTCGGTAGACCACTTCATTAGTCGGTTCTTTCGTCCAAGTCGTCAATCGAGACGCGAAAAGCTCGTCCAATTTTCCGGGCATTCATCAATCTCCGAGTGCCAACGCGCGCGAGGAAAAGCATCGTCCCGCTGCTAGACGTGTGTGCTCGCTAGAATCGCGCGGCTCGGCGCTACGTAATATAATTATTACATAGCCGTGTCGAGGACACACCTGGATGTCGCGAGGCATCAGCGCGGACTACACACAGCGCGCGGAGACTCTTGAAGCCAAAGCAGGCGGGGAGAACGAGACCCAGACGCGACTCACCCGCGGTGCGGCAATACCCTCTCACTCTCTTAATTACTCGCCCGCGTGAAGCCACCAATTAACGAGCCGCCGAGTAATAAGAAAAAAAAACGTAAAAATACATTTTTTAATATGAAAAGAAAAATATATGTCTATGCAAACGCTTGGATAGTCTACGCCGTGTGCATCTCGTAGCAAAGTGCGCATGTGTGTCAAATGGCGCAGCAGTTTCAGCCGCTCTTGGCGGGTTTTTGGCGTCCCGACCGGTTCTCGCTCATTTCCTTTTTCATTCTTCGAGTTGAATTTTGCGATTGACAACTAAAACGTAAAAGTAGGGTTCGTCGGGCAGGTTCACCGAAAAAACCGGACAACACCGCCGTTGACAAAAAGTTTGTATAAAATTTATGGATGCAATTGTTGCCCGGCCCGGTGCGGATGATCAGCTTAATTACAATTTTTCCAACATATTCTCATGCGCGCAATTTAGAGTTAGCTCGGCGGAAGGGGCGAGCGGGCAGGAGAGGGGTCTGCTCGGGCAATTCTGTTTCCCGTATGCGTGTGTACTTGCTCGTGTGGCTCGTCGAGATTTTCGCGGTGAAACCTCTCTGCCCCCGAGCGCGCTCTCGTAGCCCCTGAATATGCACGTACCCATCTATACGGCATTAACCCCACACTGTTTTGTATTCCGTACGCCATAGAATATTCGATGAGCTTGGTGTGTGATGTTCTATAAACCACGTTCAGCGAACGCTACTCGAGTACCAGAGCAAGGTTACACCACGGTATTACATTTAATCAGAGCAAATTTATCGGGCAATTAAATTGCAACGCAATTATCCACAGCGCTCTTTCCGACAGGTTGAACGTCCTCTCTCGCTTCTCTCTCCCTTTCTCGTCTTTATCATTGCTTTCGTCTTCCTCGTCTTGATTTTGACGGATAACGACCTACGGGTTTTCAGCGGGGAATAATATCACGAGACCTCATCACGCGTTGTAATGGAATTTTTGAGAATAATCTCGTGGTTACATTTTTTACGATGTGCGGATATTTTTGTTATTTATTTATTCATCTTGTTCTTCTTCTTTGCGGTCATTACGCTCGGCCCAGAGCTTTTTCCCCGCGGAGCAATGACCTGAACCATTGAACTTTTCCTTTCTCGATCGCGACTTTTTCCTTATTCTTTCGATTTCGCGAAGCGGCGCTTCTTCCATTTCCCGGATTCTCGTTGCTCGAAGCGAGAAAAGTTTTAGCCTCTTATTTTCGTTTAACTTTGTACATTCAGCCCCACGTATGTTTTCACGCTGCTGTCTGCCGGACGGAAGAAGATGAAGACGAGACGCGGGACAGCCTGATAATAGTATGCAACACGACTGTCCCGGTCACGGACATTGTCCGCAATACTGACCGCTTGTGAATTATTTATGCTTCTGAAATCTACGGAGACCATTATTTTTTTCTAATTTCACGGGTCAGTCTCATTTTTATTTCACTGCCTGTAATATTTACTATGGACCGAATTAAAAAAATCCATTTACATTTCTTTTCATTTTTTTCATAGATCTATGATGAAAAAAAATAACAATATAACAATATAACTATAATTCTTTACTTGACAAATTTTAGTTGAAGAATTCCACAGCTGCTTGCCATTAAATATTTATAGATTGTTTTCACAACGTTCTATACGAGCTTTTCGGTATTCGTCTTTGTTTCTTTTCCTCTCCTCGCGTCTTTTTGCTTTCGTCCTCTTTTTTTTTCTTGTTACGTTCGGCCGGTTCGGACGGAGGACGATACGCACGGAGACGACGAGAGAGTATCGTCGTCGTCATCCGAGGAATTCGATCGGTCGGGACGCAACCCGGCGAGCAGGAAGCAATGCCGATTTACCGTTGCGCGGGTTCTCGATCTTGCCCGCGGAACTCTTTCAATACTCTCACACACGTACATTAAACGTTTGTATCACGGGTGCAAAATCGAAAGACCGTTCGTTTCTCGCGATATTCTCCGCGTGCCGGTTTTATCAGCAAACTTCTTCAACAACTCGATACTCTTTCTTTTCCCTCTACCGTTCGTCGATTCGTACGGCAGATAAATTTTCATTTATTCGAAATGACAATAAAGCTAAACTGGCCGAACTGTACGATCGGTATCAGCTCGCTTTCTGGGTTTTCAGGCAGTAGCGTATTGGAGAGCCCGAACGCGGTTGAACAATCGAGAAACGTGGACGGCGTAGTCGACAGCTTGTGCTCTGTTGCAACGCTCAACGTTGATTCGCTACCCTTCGGCTGTGTCTGCTTTTGCAATTCCCGTACCCAAACCTCCGCGCCCCCTCGTCCCTCTCGCTCGGTCTCTTGCGTGCGTTATTAGCAATGTAAATATGGTTGGCCACAGATGATTCTTGCCCGGCCCTTTCGGACATTTGCATCCTCTGATGCATACATAACGGAATTTCGGGGCAAAACGGTCCGACCGAATGCCATTAGGAAACGTGGCAAAATTGCATACCCCAGGAATACAAAAAAAATATGTTTAACAATTAACTAAATTAAAATCGTAAAACTTCTTGTCATTGATTCGATTCAATCGATAGAATGAAAAACTTCAATAGAAGTCGAATTTAATAATTAATTGTGTTCGGATATAGAAATCTAGAATCTGAATATTCAATGCCACCGCTGAAAGGGATTCACATTTTTGATCGTGTAAGTCAGTGTTCCGCTTCGGCGTCGACCATTCTTCCATTTGCGAGAAGCCCTGTATAATTGTCGGAAAAATTAATATTTGTACCGTGTTCTATCCCGAGGCGGTCTCCGTGTATTAGCGACGGTGAGCCCGCGAATTTTCCGCGAAAGCGAACGAATAAATAGAGTCAAGATACCGGAAGGGAGCGAACCTTCAGAGCAGAGCAGTCGCTGCCGGCGTTGTGGGTTAAAATAAAACGAGTTTCTATCTGCCACGTCTGTCCGTCTGTCTGTCGCAGCGGAGGTGACGAGACGCGAGGAGACTCGAGTGGCGCGTGTGGTTCCCAGATCTCCCATCGCTCTTTGCATAAAAGTGTCACCGACGTAACAAACACCGCTTAGCAATTAGTCATCGGTTTTACATTTTCAAATGGAAAACATCTTTTAATTTATTATGAAATCTTCAATGTGTGCATCGGAATAAAAAAATACATTTATTCGAACCAAAACTTGCGAAGGGGTTAAAAACTACGTTCCGATATATTGTATACGGAAGTATTGTTTACAAGTAACGACATGATTAATCTCCATGGAAATTTATCAAATTATTGTTTTTCAAAGACGACCAGAGGTTCTCTAAATTATTATAGCACGAATATCATTGCAGAATCGTTGGATTGTCGAATGACTCGAGCTGTCGGTGTCCGTTAATTTATTTATCTGGGATATCCGTGTCCAGAGACAAAACGTTTCTCCGACGTGTAGTCAATTCATCCTTGTAGTGACGGGTCTCGAATTCTCCGCTACATATTTCACGTCTCGTTCGTCGCTTCGTTATCTGTATTGCTGCGAGGTAAACACGATGGGATTCTATGGTGTGTGCCATGGTCGAGTGTGTATTATATGCGTTGAATCTCGAGTCTCTCGGAAACTCCATCTGCAGCAGCAGCAGCAGCAGCAGCGGCGGCAGTGGCAGCGGTGGCAAAAGCGATGGCAGTGGGGCACAGTGTGTTTCCCTTGTCTCTGGGCGAGCATAGAAGCGTGTGCAGTGGGTACCCGGAGCTACGAAGTATGGTTATACCCTCTGCCGGTACTCACCACCTCCGTTTCTGCGGTTCACCGTGGTTCGGCTGGTTCTACCGTAGTTGCAGCTGGTTCATTCTCCATGCCAGCACGTTTACACACCCATTGTTCCAACCGGCACGCCATTGATCACCGCACGAAGTGAGAACTCTGGCTGTCTGCGAGATCACCGCGTCAAGCGCTATTCAATGAACACGAACTACAGAAAACTATTGAATCGTCGTAGTTCGTATATAAGCGTTCGTTTTTTTTTTCTCTCTAAAACTTATTATCAATCGAAATTCCATATAGACGAATTCATTTCTAATAAATTATTAATTTACATTTAAACATCTTATTATTATGAATATGAATATTAGGAAATAAGTTTGATTTGTATTACTTTGTCAATTTCTGGTTTGACGAGTTAAGGGAAAAATTGGTGTCGTACGTTGATATGTTTTCCGGATCCGCTTCGTTATCCCGTGTGGCCATGATTTTTATTATTCATGCTACGGATTCGTGTACGAACACGCACGTAACTCCCGAGATAAAGGAAGAGAAGTAGGTTGTCCGCAGTGACGAGGTGGAGATGAGGAAGGAAGCTCTCGCTAAAGCCGCTTCGCTCGCGTTTGGCGAGCAGAAAAAGCGTTTGCGATCGTATTCGCTGGCTCGCGAGATAGCATCAACGGGACGAGAGAACCGTTTCGCACGAGGCTGGAGCACTTGCTGTCGCAAGTTCGACGCATACGGCGTATCACTTTGGTAATCGTTTTATCGGGTCACGGTAATCTCATCGTCACGTGGTACTCGAATTTGCTCGAACATTTTGACTTTTTTTTTCCTTACTAAAACGTTTCTTCAAAACTTTACCGATTGATCGCCAAAAATTCAATTTCGCGAAGAAATAATAATACTAATCATTCATATAAGTATTATTTGTAAAATAATTTCGTTGAATATATCATATGTATTTTTTGCCGTAGCGTCGTGTATGTTTCATAACCAGATATATGTTATTTAGAGCAAATGTGTATGAGAGCTTGATAAAGCCGAATCCCCAGACATAGATAGGTCGGAGAAGCGTTGACAAGCTGTAGAACATCTTCGTCCCAAGCACCACTGATCGTAAACGTTGCCACGGAGACTATACGCGTCGCGCCCCGAGTCTCCTTTTGCACGATATGCAGACACTGCGTCGAAACGTAGTATAAAGGCTAGCAGGACCGGGTCCGCACGCTCCCTGCGACGGGGAGAAGGGTCCTTTACGACCTTCGTCACGCGAGTGCTTTGCTCCATTCTACATCGTGCACGTACCATATCAAGCTTGTTTCATGCGGCACACATACGTGTAGAGTGCAAGAAGTTCATGGAGGACGAAGAAACGAGCGGTATAGTTAACAAAATGCGGAAGACGTCGAAGCGGACAACGTATCGACATTTTGCGACCTCATTTCACTGGCCGTCAGCATAAAAAGTTCCGCTGTCTCTGTATCGTTCATTGTGCTATTATGTCTCAATTTTTTTAGCCTAGTTTTTTTTTAGTTGGAAGAAAGAACAAAACTGAACAATTGAGGCGGAAGAACGCGGAAAAAAACGGGAGAGTCGAATGCGATTTGGGAATTAGGCAAAATGGGATGGACGGAAATGTTTTAAAAAATTGCATGATCTACGGGAATGGTGAAAAATCGAGACTCGACTCGATGTCTCAATGGAGTCATCCAAAGCCTTCGAATTTTAAGGCAGTTGAGGCTACGTGGCTCGGATCAGAATGAATTATTGGGAACGCTGCATAATCGTTGGAAATTTTATTTCCGAGTAACGAGCGATATATTTACGTGTTTCGTAGCGATCTAGAGGCGTATTTTTTTTTTTCTTTTTCCAGTCGTATAATTTTACCTCCTTGGTTCGTTCCGGTTGCAAGTTTTCTTTGCAAAGCAAGCGAGCAAACAGAGAAAGAGAGAGTGATACGGTGAGAGCGAGCGAGAGAATCGTAAAAGAGGATTCCGTGAGGAAAATATATTCGTCGCTTTATCCGGTTTTTCGCGTATTACTCAATCCCACGATTGATGTACCGTTGCCTCGTCCACGTCATCATTCCAACGACCGAGGTCTTGGTTTTCCTATCTTCGGCTCCTTTTCCCGTCTTCCTTCGCAATAGTCGTCGTTTCTCCTCGTGTCTCCATCTCTCTTTCTCCAGTTTCTGAGGATCGACGACGAGCTGACCCCCCCGGGAGAAGATATAATTGCCGTGCTGGCGGCTCTGATTACCGACGGTCTCGCATTACCGCTGAATAGTCGAGCGGAGCGACCGCGACGCTACACGATAGAGTCAGCAACGTGTCGGGCTCTCACGTATCCCGACTGTCGCTCGTATCTCTTGCCTCTGCTTCTGCAATGTAGTTTTGCATCATATCGACGATTGCCTTTTTATTATTCTTTTTTTATTCAAACCCAAGAAAGCCATGTAATATCGTTGACGAAGAAATGTTTAAATTATAGAATTATGTAAACAAAAAAATTATCACCGATCTTATGAGCTTGGTCATTTTGCGTTAATTATTCACGTGTCTCGTCGCCAAACAATTATAATAGTTATTTTTTCTTCTCCGGTGCGAATTAATTGCGAGTTTTCTCGGCAAAATAAAAATTCGAAATTCTTTATATAATCGGTTTTGATTTCGCCACGCGGATGGCGGACCACTGACGACTTTCGGAGCTTGTTCCCCACTCGATGTTACACCTTGAACTTGGTTTTCTCGAGGTTAAGGGCAGAGTTCGAATGACACCCCTCCTGCGACTAGTGCACGCACGCCTTTTTTTAATTCGAGGTCATTTCAAAACGCGGGACTCTCTCGTTCCGCGACGTGGCTCACCAGTGGTACTTACCCGACGCTGTCCTGCAAAGCTCGTACTGCGAGGCAACGCTGTGAGTACGAAACGTGACGAGAAATGCAGCGATAGCTATAATAGCCCCGTTCTGGCACGGAAAAATGTGCTCCGTTCAGCAGATTGCATTCACGATCTGCAACCGCGCGGGCTCGCTTCGCGTTATCGCCACGGCACTTCCGTTCCGCGGTTACTGTTTTTTTCTTCCGTCGGCGCATACCGAAAAGTCACTGCGTCGGTATGTTTTTATTATTTTTTCAAAATTAAAAATTAATATTTCGTGCCGAACACGTTTCGACACTGACTCGGAACGATCAGTTTCAGAAACAAATATTTAAAACGTTTATCGGTTGAAAAAAATTATGTAAATTAAAAAATGTTACTCAACCAGTCGTTTATGGTTCATTGGTTTGTCTTATGTTGGGAAAGTATTTCTACCGTTATCTGTCAAACAACAGTAAAAATCATACGTAAAAATTGGGTTGGTTGATGATTGAATTCTCGGTGAATTTTACCGAGCATTTTATTTCTGGAATTCTTAGTCCTCGCAAACATTGGCACAAACTTTCGTATTTGCTTGAGTTAATGCTAACAACGACCGATCATCTATCGATCTATCGCTACCCATACGAATTACGTATTCTCATATGTCGTGTTCGCAAATTCTGCAATGCTATAGCCCTCCACTTTTTTCTTTCGATTTTATTCCTCCCACGCTCTTCATCATTCGACTCTCTTGCCGCCACATACACACATACACGCGCATTCCGGAATTCCTGGGAATCACCTGTCAACCGGAAGCGCAGACGCGAGAGGCGTACACTCAGGACTGCCCTCCCACAATGGCGACAAATTATCTCCTGGAGGTGATCTGACACGCGAGCAAGCAGCGCAACGCTGACTCGTAGGTGGAATACACCCGCGGTAAGAACAAGATGAGTGTCGAGGGAACCGAGCGACGCCACGAAGACACACCGCCGCCGAGAACTCAGCAGTTCCTGCATCGGGTAATGTCTTATCCAGGAGAACGAACCTACGTACAGTCGGACCCTCGAGAGAGAAGCAACAGCCACCACAGCGTAACTTGGATGAGGCGGAGCTGGCGGTAGACCAGAGTTCTCTGCTCTCGCGCGTGGCAACACAACTTCCGGTCACAGTTCAACCGAGTGTCTCTCGTTTTTTTGAATTATCATTATCAGGCGCGCATACACCGGAAAAAACTTGCTCCTTGAATTATCCCAACGCAAACGATAGTAGAGTCGTCACGGAAAGGCTGGCAAAATGAAAAAGCGATTGCCACGAATACCGGGGGACAAAACAAAATGTACGATTTTTAATTCGCGTTTATAATCATTTTACTACGAATTTCGATGGGAAAATATCAATATCGATTACACGATTCTTATTGAAAATAATAAAATCGATAATGTCAATTGGAAAATAATCGAAAAATATTAATTGGGAAGTGAGACTAGGGAACAAAGATTCATATTATTGATTCATATTGACTTGGCCGGGAATACAAGCTGTTAGAACGAAAATTTCGGCACGCTCGTTACAAAATAGAGAATAAACGATACGTGACATTCTGTTTTGTATTTTCCTCCAGAAGAAACGATAGCTGCGGGTCGGGTCGACATTGCGTTATTTCAAAGTGATCGTTGTGAGTGCCGGATCCATTGATTCGGTGTTACAAGGGCTTCTTTTGATTCGCGATGAGAGTAGTCGCTCTCTGGCAAACCCTGTGCACCGATTCACCAGACGATGAACCATGTCAGAGGGTGCCAGATTCTCTTAGCGCTGACGTTTTTCCCCTCCACTCCTTTCGCTCGAGCTTCGACTTAACATTGAAAATTTCGCATTGACGAATGCGCGCAAGAGACTCGGATGTTGCGGTACGACGTTCGGGATGGTGATGCCAAGCCGTCGCCGAACAGCGATGACTGACTCCGATATCAAAATTTTTTTTCGCTCCATGCATAAATTTTTCTTTCACATACGTCGACGATATTCACAGACGAATCCATTCGCGTTTATCATTCGTCTATATTTCTGCACGGTAGCTGGCTCAGACACGGACACACATACCCTAACACGCACGGACTATTATCGTGCGACGAGGTATTCAACGTTATAGACACTGAGGGGGAGGGAAGGGTACATACGCGATTCGATCGTCCCTTCCTTGGTCGTTGCCAATAGGACGTACGTTCCACATTCGCTTTATATCGCAAAACCGCCACATGTGAGGCTCCGCCAGCACAACGATCGTTATTCGTGTCACGGAAAACGTCGCTCGTCGCTACTCTCCCGCGCCTTTAACGGCTTCCGTGTCTCTCGCTCTTTCTCTCCCCTCCCCCCCTTCTGTCCTTTGTCGCTCTCTATCTCGCCCGATGTTTCCATACGCCTTCGATTCTTTCTCTTTGATTCGCGGTTCTTCAATATTGACCGCGAATTTTCCATCGTCCCTTCTAGTCGATCAATCGCCGAATCTATCGATTTACTACCGTTTACCACGTATCCCTTGGAACATGTGTTATATTTATGACTCTTGCCTGATGTTAATATTTTATCGTTCTACGAATTTCTTTGCTATCGTGAAAAACAATCGTTTCGGGTAATTCTTCTGATGTCGATCGACTGTCGAAGCTGAGCGTCGGGTAGGAGAATTTACAAGCGTTTCTTAATTTTTTTTAGATCTCGTAATTTAATGAAAAAATTTACCTTCAAGCGGCCATAGAAAGAGAACAATTTTCTGCTTTCGTCTTTACAATTGATTGAGATATAGATTAAATTGAATTTAGATAATAATTTTCAATGATGACATTTTTGTATTCTTCATTTGCTTGCGTTCTTTTTTCTTTCTAGACGATAAATCCATTGATTATCATACATGGCATCAAAGAAATCGTACTTTTTTCACAATTTCGAAGTGCAGATTTTGACCAACGATGATACAAGTCCCGTCGTTTAAAAATAGCTCAAAGACCTGTATTTTCTATTTCCATTACGTCCAGTCGACTCAAACCCGATTACATCCTCCGCAGCGATTCCACTTGTGTCAATTATAACGGCATAACTCGATCCAAAAGCAATCGCAATATTCCCAACGCTCGGAACTTTTTCATAACTCGTCTCCTCCACGCATCCGTATTTTTCTTTCCTATTATTTTTTTTCTTTCTCTCGTCTTTTTTATTCTTCGATATCTGCGCCAACAGGTCAAAGAAAAAATTTTCTCGCAATGCGGCGCACGTAATATCGGTGAGAGGGATAGAATGAATTGAACGACGAGGACCGTCGATTAAAATACCTTCCGCGATGCCGCGCGACGGTTCACCGCGTCGTATCCTTTGCCCCATCTCTCACACTCTCTCTCTCTATATATATGCACATATCTCCGTTCCAACGGTCTCCACCGTTGTTCGTATAATATAACACGCTCACTAATTGAAGCGGTTTCCAATTCCAATTCGCGTTCGCCACTCGAAACCACCCCCTCGATCGCCCCCTAGCCGACGACCGCGCGAGTCCACCCGCGTTGCACCCGCTTTCCCGCCTATTCCCGGCTATAAATTGCGCATCAGGAGTTACACGGTAACGCGGTGCAGTCAAGAGTGACCCGAACCCCGCTGATAGACCCATCGTTTCCTCTTCCATCTCCGATCCTTGCACCTGCGACAGCTCGAAACATTATCCACAATCATTTGCATCCCACCGGATTCCTCATTTTCTTTTCCTCTCCGCCCGAGTCCTGTCTGGGGAGAAATCCATCACACCATCGTCGCCGTTGTTGCCTCCTCTTGGGTCTATTCCGGACTTGCTCGAGTCCACTCAAAGGTAGTGCCGTTGCGTTTGCGTTTGTTGACGCATAACGGTTCAAGTCGGCTTTTACGATCGGTGAGCGAACGAGCGACCGAGCCGGAGTACCGTTGCTCGACGAGACTACCGACTGCCAGTCGATGAACAAGAAAAACTTCTTCAAAATGATTCCCGGAAACCTCGTCGGCGTTTCATCCGCAAAAAAATATCGACGTTTCACACCGCGCTCTTCGTCTGTCTCTTTGAGTTCGTACAGTGGACACCGGAGGATAACCGCGGGACCGAGGTGAACTACTCGTCTATTGGTTAGGAGAGAACGGTATACGCGTACAGACGGAAAACTTTGTTGAAACATTTCTCTAACAAGTCGGCATAAACGCTTGTCCAAAAAAAAAAGTCAATTTCCTTGCTTCGGTGTCCCGTGGTTTGCCCAATTGCGTTGTGAGGTCGGTTGAATTATTTATGGTGACGTTGTGGTGACTCAATTCTCGCTGACACAGCCCGATGTCGACACCAACTGCATTAAATTACGCCTTTTATCGGTATACCCAACAGATTCTATTTTATTTCAACAAAGTGTCGAAGAAAATTATTATTAACTCACTCGAATAAATTTCAAATCTCCTTTTTATACGGATGAATGGAATTTTAATCGAATTAATGAAATATTTGTGTCGCGGAATTCAATTGAACTTTTTTTTATCTCCCGAAAGTGCATCGACCTGAACTCCGGTGATATTTGATAATACTTATAACTGACGGAATCTTGCCATCGTTGATCGTCGCATTATTCTTTTTTTTTTTTTTAATTCTCATTTGTAAGTTTTCTCGAGGTCTTGATTAATTAATTCCGTTCTTCATTACAAAGCGTTCCAGCGGAAGTTCGTTGAATTTGCTCAAGGTTGAAGAATGTCACGACAGGGCAAAGGGAGGAAAAAGGTCGTCACGGATTCGCGATCTCGAGGAATAGCTGGATAAACGGGGGGCGGAGGGGGAGGAGGCAAGAGTAGCAGCACATAGAAGTGCACTCGCGGATTCCAAGCACAGTGGACGTTATATCTCACCTCGTAATAATATCAAGGCACTTTAGGTCGTGCCCGGTGCACGAGGTTCCCAGGTCGGCGTCGAACCCAGTCCCTTCCAACACGCGGTACCACCAAAACTTTCGAGGGTTGGTCGAGTTTCATTTGCCTCCAACCCCTCCCCCTGAAAACGGCTCGACTCCTCCACAACGCCACCTTCCTTCCATCACCCCCCCCCCCGGTCCGTTTCTCGGCCGACCAGAAACCAGCCAGTCAGGTTGCGACGTCGGGGCAACGCGCGGCTCGCCACAACGAGTTTTAACTTCCTAATCGAACTTCCACAGGCATAACGACCGCATCTGGGAAAACTAGTCATTACACGCTATATAGAGGAAGCCATAGTCCATGACGTTGCTTCACTTCGAGTTCTCGTTTATTATCCTCAATCCCGCAACCTTTTCTCACAAAACGTGTGGTTGCGACTCAAAAAAATCTACACCCATAACATACACGCAACTTCGCTACAGGGTTCAATCAAATCAGAAAGAAAAAATCTTTATCGATCGGCTGAAATCATTCAAAAAAAATTCTTAATTATAATTCGAAATCAAACGAATGATCGACGATCGTACGAGGATGAAAATTGTTGATGTCAGCTGTTTACTTAAACCTTATTTCGCCGACTCAAAAAGCAAGATCTTCAATTAATTCAACAGTAATCTCATAATTGCAATTATTGTTAGATAATATACACGTACGGAAGGAATGTTGGGCGATGGCAAGCATCGACGGCCGATTTATCGATCTATCAATGGCGTAGTGTATAATATAATACGTCACTCGACGTGCGCGATGCATGTAGAGTCTGCACGAAACGGAAGCTTTGCTTTCTGGGTGCTTCAATTCCTCCTTCTTCGCTGTGCTTTGCTAGGCTGCCCCTGCTTGGTACGAACGATTTCGTTCTACACACGACCGCCTCGTGAGATGCCGAGCGATATTTCGACACCGGTTTTACCGAGTCACGGTTACGTGGTGTTAGCCCATCGTATTCGTACCGCACGCCTATCGTGCAAAACGGCGCTTTTTCACGTCACGGAAACGAGAAGATAGAAATAGGTACCGAGTTATTTCCATATGCGGCCCCGTATTCATACTTTTTTGCGTTACAATACTGGCATGATAATACAGCATTGGTCTCCAGGCGATTAGAGATGATTATTCACCATTTTTCACTACTCGAGAATTTCTAACGTCAAATTCCAGTCATCGTGAGCGCAATTTTTTTGTTCTATTATTATTATTATTACTATTATTGTTAATAATAATAATAATAAAAATAATAATGATGATGATGGTAATAGTAAGAATAATAATATAACGTTATCGATGGACTTATTTTTTCGTTGTTCAGAGGAATTTCTGGCTGACGTCAGCTCTCGGTAAATTAATTCATTACCTGGTCGATACCCGGTCTCCCGTCGGAGGCAACTAACGGACTTCCACTTAATTGAAAATCGTTCGTCAACTGCGTCGCGACCCTGTTGACACCTTTTCCTATTTTTTCCCTCGCAAGTAGGATGCTTAGGACAAAACTTTGTTGACTGATCCAGAAAAGCTGATAGTCATCGTAGCTCGGCGGATTATCGATTCCGTGTTCGAATATTTCACCCTCGGGACGGGGGCAAGTGTGACGAAAACGTTGAAAATTTATTCTCTTACGTCGATCTAATAAAATATTCAATCATCCATGCTATTTCAACGCGAATAATGTTTTTTGGAGGACCAAGGGAAATGTTTAATCGACGATATTTTTTCTACTTAAAAATTGAAAAGCGAGGGCTATGGGAATAACTGTTGTTTCAGTTGGAGGAAGAGAAATGGAACTTTACATCACGTTGAACAAGTGTACTTCAGGAAGCGGTAATACATGTGCACAGGATCGTCTTCAGCGATGGTTGACAAGATCCAATAGGCAGCAAATCTCGAACGTCAACGTACATGAATACATGCACATCCGGTGTCATGGAAAGGCGAGCGAGACGTCCACCTGTCTCTCCTTGAACGTCGCCCCGGCGTCGTTCTACTGTCGCTCCTGTGCCCCTCGCGAGCCAGTCCTACATTCGAATGTCCTAGAGCGTAGCAATCCGGGCATACCGGCTCTTGGGTCCCGCGGATTGAACAAGGCTGTATGGGCCGAGCTTGTTCGCCGTCTCGTTCCTCAGTTTTCCGAGCAGAGCAATCAGGGCTTACAAAGGTTGTAACATTTCATAAAGGTCACATCCCCTCCTCTCTTCCGTTCCCTTCAGCCCTCTTGCTCGTCGCGTTTCCTCAACTCCCTCGGGGGTATTAAAATCGGAGGTGCTTTTCTCATTCTCGTCGCCCATGTCTCACCGATGAGTCTCGAGAATTTCTCTACCCCGCTTCTCCACCTCCCCACCCCTGTCTACCTTTCCTCTTTTTTTTCTTCTTTTACATGCGAAGGAGTCGATACCCCACCGCGTACTTGTCTCTGGCCTCGACCTATTATTCTCCCTCGGCTCGTTGAAACCCGATGGTCTGGCAAATCGGAAACATCCCTTTTTTATATCACATCCTCGGTATATCACTCACCAAAGAAATCATTTTTATTATCATCCCCGTGGAATCGGCCTTGTGTCACGTTATGCCATCGACTCGACATCCGAGGGGGATTTCGTTCTCGGCAGATGCAAACTACCTCCATTAAATTCATAGTAATCGCCGCTCCATCGATTCGACCCTAATATTAACTTTTCCCTTGCAAAACGTTGCTCATCTACGAAGAACCTCGACTGATTTTCTTCTTTTTTTTCTTTTTTCCGTCTTCTCATTTCTCCTCGCAAAACCAAGGATCGTTCCCGTGGTATTTCTCGGTCGTGCCCTTATTCTCAACCGCATCGCACAAAACCTCGACCGTAGCTATCAGCTGCTGTGAGCGCAGCCACTGGCTGCCGAAGCTTCGGAGCTTAGCTCAGAAGGACGGCGAAAGGCGCGTCTGATAAGGATAAGGGGTAGATAATATAAGCAAAGGCGCTTCCACAAGCACTGCTGCTTCTGCTTCTGCTTCTGCTGGTGGTGGTGGTGGTGGTGGTGGTGGTGAGCTGGATGTACATACATTTACTCTCTCTGCTTCGCCTTGATGCCATTGCCATCTGCCTTGTGTGTATTCATACAACTAACGGCTTGTATGCGCTCGTCCATTTACTCAAGATCTAGATAGGATCTATCTATCCATCTATTCATCGTGCGGCACACATAAATTTATGTGTATAAAGACGGATAGTAAATTTTACATATATGTGTGTCCATTGTACGGAGATGGAAGCTAGCTAGCCTCAGGCCTACACACCCCCGGGGCCTCCGTATCCAACCCCTTACCTCGTCCTGTACAACTTTTTCCACGTAGTCACGTCCTCTCTTCGCCCTTTCCAACCTCACCGGATTCCCGGTCTCGTGTCTACACGTATCGTACTATTCTGCGATACATCGGGATATCGTTCGACGAAGTTCCTTCCCCGTTCGCCGGATATACCAATAAATCGGAGAACGTGATACGGCGAATCTATCGCCGCCGGAACCCGGAACGATGCGAAGTAGATTACGTGGTAAAAGGTCTCCGAGGCCTGATACGTTTAACGACACAAAGGTTATACGCAAGAATTTGACGCTTTGTCTACAAAGATGCGTCCGGTTAAACAAATATGTGTGTAACGGACCCAACGACGAATAAACAAATGGTCGCGTGGCGGGGGTCTGGGATCGTTGCACACATCGACTTTTATTACGCTCATAAATGACACGATGCCGCTTTAATGACTCACTCGTATGTGCAAATGGCTCAGAATGAGTTTTGAGCTTTTGTTTTTAATTTATTTTCTCGCTCTTGCAGTTAAAAGTACTATTATGAACAGAAAATGTCTATTATTTATATTGTCCTCGGTTTCGTCGGATAATTCAGATTGAATGATTAAAAAAATGACAATCTTACGCTCGGCCGTTTATTAATCCTGTTAAAATATTTGTCGAGCGTTGGCAATGTAAATTTTCATCTAATGAATTTTATTGGTTTCTTTTTGTGGGTGAAATATTGAATCTCCGTAATTATCGGTTACGTGCCGATCAATTTTCAAACGAAAACTGTCGATCGGGCAAAAACAGTGGAAACATTTCTCCGTGTTGATTGTTCGAATTACCATCGGCAATAAATTATTATTAAACTATGACTATTAAACTCGATTGATATCCGACTATGCGAGCAACTTGTTTCAACGAAATCACATCTTGATACTTGCAACGATAAACCGTCAAACCGTTCGATAAGTATTTTTAATCACCCTGTGTATACAAAACTTTGTATATCGGTTGCGAGTCAGTCGTTGCGTTAGTTATAGGTTTCTCGCTCGGGAAGTTATACGAAACGAGCGATGACAAAGTGACAAAGTAAAGTCAAACAATCCATCGTCGTAGCGGCGCGATAACGGCCTAATAAAAGTCTATCGGGTGTGCCGAAGCATGGAAGGGGCAACGTACGTTACGTTAATAAACATCCCTCGTCATATATAGATATGTATAGTATATATATGATAATGTTCCGCGTATAACAAACTTCGATCCCTCGGTTTTTTTTCTACCTTGCTGTCATCAACATCAACGTGTCGTTGTAATGAAACAAATTGGACGGCCTCGCCCGTTGCTTCGTCAATCTGTAGGAAGCGATGACGACGACGACGAGGACGATAGTACTCCTGGGAAGGCACGGGCTGAAAGAGAGGGGCTTGAGGGGGTAGCTCGTGCTTCTTCACAACCTGGAAAACCTGTGCGTGTCACGGCTTCTTCCCCATCGCCGTCCCATGGAAAGTCGATGACACCACTGTATATCCATAACACCGGCTGTGTTACTACCGCAGCCACAACGGCATTCCCCTTTTGTACACCCGAACGCATTCGTCACGCACTCTCATTAATCAACCCCGCGATCTGGATTCTCTTTAATCAGCTATTACTCCATTTTAATATTTTCAACGACTACCTATCACTCGAGTTCTCATTTTTTACGCCAGTGTCATTCACGCTTCGCGGAGTGTATTGAAAAAATTTTTTTTCGCGAAAAGTCTTGGAACGGTTTGTGTTTCGCGCAGAAACTTATTTTTATTTCGAATGACGTAACTCTGGTTCAATGTGGTAAAACCTTAAGCGTTCCAGCTTAGTGATAATCTGCGGATAACTACCGACCGGAATAATGAGAATTCTATGCAATCGGCGGAATTTAAAAACCATTTTTCTTCGCGTCCCAACCATGAGATACATTTTTTTCTTTTAAATTAGTCCGACGAGTTAATAGTGAATCAATTTTTCTCGTATTTCTTTGACCGAAATAATTTTCCAGTGAGCACGTTCATTATACAGTTTAATTTCGGGAAAAAATGACTCGACGCTTCGATGTGAAGTTAAACGTGAACGTAGATGGAAACTCGGACGACGAAGGATCTGCCAGACACAGCGAGATACGAAGAGCGCGTTTCGTTCGGGGACACTGGTCGAATCGTTTCAGCGACGAGTACCGATGGATTCTATCCGGCACAACCAATCTCCGTCTTTCCTTTTGGCCTTCGTGCCCAGGCTTTTAAAACTGCATCGCTCCGCTTTCCCAAAGTTTTTCCATTGCTCCGTCGGTGCCGGGTATCTCTTGCAAAAGTCGAAAACTATCGCGGTGCGGCAAACCGGAGGTGAGACGACGAGCGTGGAAGCATGTCTCTGTCGCTGGATTTCCAAGTTTGTGTGTTTTCCGTTACGAGCGTCACCGGCTGAAAAAATAAAAAATAAAAAATAAACGGAAATGCCTATAGTCGAAGCTGTTGGAATTGTTGCCAGAAGTGGCAATTTCCGAGCGGACACGCTTTCGCAGACGCTGCGACGGCGGGACACGCTTTCTCGAAGTCATCGGCGCGGGGTCTTCTCCTGACGCTAATGCTCTTGACGTGCCTCGGATAATTTCTCATAGCCAGGGTGCCTTAATTGGTGCTCAAAACAAACGAGCCGAAGAGAAGAGGTGCAAAGAAAAGAATATGCAGCAGCATCACCGGCAACGGGAGAAGGTCAGGACGGGTGTAAGAGACGAACGAGCGTCACGAAAAAAAACTTAGATATAACGAATTTGCAGCTTTGTCAGTTTTCCATTGTATTTTTCATTCCGTAACGACACCTGGCTTACGCAAGAGATGCGGGAAATTGTAAATTCGGTTTAGCGAGCGCAACGACGAGTTTTCTATGAGACACGAAAAGGTCATCCACAAGCGTAATGTCTGTATCTGTGTCACCGATGTACCTAGTGACTGACGAAAAAAAATAGAGGAAAAACAGTTGAGCTTGAGACGCGGAGCCACCGAAACACCTGGTTTACACTCGTAAACGTCACAGATGTTAGCACATCTTTTCTTTTGATGCTTTTTTTTTTTGTTAATCCAATCAAAATCAATTTTAGCGACGGTTCTCCAAGCTTCTACCGAAATACTACTTTTTTATTTGTTAAATTCCTATCACGAAAAAATTGTTGCCATAACTACCGTGTGATATTTGTTTTTACTAGTTTCAGATCAAATTTCCAATCATATTGAGAAAGAACAAAGCACTAGAAATATTGTAGAGTCGTAATTTCTATTTATCTCTGGCTTCGGTATTTATTTTTTTCGCTCACTTACGCAATCGAATGTTTCTAAAAAACGATGAAAAAAAAAAGAACCAAATGGGGACAGAATGTAAAAAATATACGGGTATTCCGTCGAGAGAAGATACAATCTATGGCTGATTTAATCGTTGTCCAACACACATCACAGGATATCAATGAGGATTCGTTCGTTCAAGTTATTTTTATACATATCTTTAATGAAAGAGTGAGCGACCGAGAGAATGCTTGTCGACGTATAAGCAACCGGCACATAGAAAAGCTGCCGTTGCCCGTTGTATTGCGCCAAGGCGATTCCTTTCTCTTATGGCTTGAGTCGACATCGCTGATACCAACCTCCCCGATTTCGCTATATTTATATTTTTCATATCCCGTACACCGCGATTATAACGTATTTCGTAACATCTCCCGCGTAATAAATACACACGTATCCCCGGGCTATTTTAATAGAGCAGCATCGAACGCCGTGAGTTCGTTGCGAATATATATTTCCCTTTCCTTGAGCCGCGTCCGCCATGATGGCGCAAATCCTCGCGTCCACGCTCGCAGTATCTTCGAGCGGGCGTGCGGCTTCCACACGAGATATTTAGTTTCGCTTAAGCTTTCGCAGACTGGTCAATGGGATTAAGCTAATGTAGTAATAATAGTTTTTTTAATGAAAAGCCTGGCGGCAACTATAACGCAAAGTCGGAAATATTTTCTTGCGTCAAAAGAACTTCGACAAATTTAACTACTGAATTTTTAGTAGTGAAGTACAAGTATAACAAATTATCCCAGATATTAAATTTTCACAATATTTATCGATTAGTATTTTATAAGGTTACAGAATCGTTGCACCTATCGAATATTCAACCTAATTAATCGTGAACAAAGTTGAACGCGTATATGTTTGAGTCTCATTACATGAATTCAAAACCAGTGATGACGTTATCGTACAGGTGATAGACTCTCACCAATTGTATATGGGGATACATAAGTAATCCGTAGATCCGTGTTGATTGTGCGTTATGACGGTGGTAAAAAGGGCGTTGCCGGTCAGCTGTCGTCCCATTAACGCCCTACACCCTGGCGCACCCTGTCAGCCCGTCCGATAATAAAATCCCTCGTCATTTGGCTAAAAGCCACCCCGGACGACTCACCGGTTTTGCCCGAGGATATCTCGTATCAAGGTGTGTCCCGAGAAGTCCTTTATCACAAGACTTCCTTTTCGGTTCGGTCACGAGCGCCTTCGATAGGAGCAGCCTCGATGAGCTGCGCCGTCTCTGCTTAAAAAAAAAACAAAAAACCCTTCGCCTTCCAGTCGCTATATTTTCCACGAATTCAACGCCCGGAGCCATTCAACCGGCGGATTATACTCCTCGTGACTGGCGGCTTCGCGAGAAACGTCGCGCAAACGAGAAAAGGCCTCGAAGGAAGGAGAGAAGCAAGCGAAAAGCCCGGGGAAATAAGCCGACGAACGTATGGCGTAGCGAACGACGTGACAGACATGAGAAAAGAGAATACAGCTGCGAGAGTTTATTTAATTGAATTTTGCAACTAGGCTAACGTCTAACGGGAAAAGTACTGTGTGACGAGAGAGGAGAAGACCGAAAGAGAGCGAGAGGGAGAGAACCGATGCTTCTGTATACACTCGCTACAATAGCTATTGTCTCGCTCGTTGTGTATATCGCGTATATTATCCGTTGGAAGTTGTGTCGTCGTTCCGAGCTAGAAACTGGAGAATCTGAAAGAGAGAACGCGTTCGGCCGACGAGCATCGGTGAACAAACTTTTCCACTACTTTCAAGCAGAGAAATTCGTATTTAATATAATTAAAAACGGATGACGTTTTGTTGGGCCTACGGGTCGGCACAGCGGATCACCATGATTGAGTAACTAGCAGTAGATGAATCGTAGAATTAATTAACTTACTACGAACGTAGCGAAAATTATTCAATCGTCTTTCGTTTGAATCTGCGTTAATTCCAAAAAATAATTCGTGCGAATGTCCGGAAGGTGTAAATCAAAGAGATTTATTGAAAATAGCAATTCCCCGGAGCCAAGGGCGGGCGCGCTTCGCCCGACAGAGCGGGCTTTGAATTTCTTTCTTCTCATCGTTAATTTTTTTTATTAATCTTATTTCCGACCTTAGTAAGGAAGTGCACTCGTGACTCGACGATCATGGAAGAGCCTCGTTCGTTGCATTTGCCGGTAAATTCCTGAAATTCAATCGAGCCCTGCTCTGCAATACCTCTCACGGTCCAAGGAGTAAACCAGCCGAAGCGGCAAAGGATTCTTCGATTATTATGATTCTTTTTTTTCTTCTTTCGCCGTCTCTTCGGCAGGACCACGGGTACGTTCGCGTATGTATGTGCGTCGCAGCAACGGTGCAGAGAAGCCGCGCTCCGTATCTCTTTTCTTTTCCGTCTCACGATGGGGACCCTCGCCGGTCGAGACGTTGTATCTGGCGTTCATAGAACTCAGGAGAGAGAAACGTAGATTCGAACGCTTGAACCGGTTCCTCCTGCACGAGCCCCGGAGCACTAGCGGGACAGCGGTTCTCCAGCTCGTTCGCGACTTTCAGCAACGAGGAATAAAACAAAACCCACGGTTACATCCGGTCTACAATCTGAGGCAGAGTTCTCGGGACGTCTACGGTACCGGATCGAGGTGGGGCCGCCTCGCCTCGCGGAAACTCACGCGGTATCAGCGACTGGAAGTAGCCCCTGGAAAGTTCACGAGTCTCTCGTTCTTTCTGGCCTGGGCTCGTTTGCTCCCCGGTTCGCCGTTTCTCGGCTTCCACCACCGCGCTTAGACAACTCGAACGGTTCGCGTGTGTGCATGTACACTTGTGTACCACGTGGGAATAGCGTGAATACCCCGTGCAAACCAACGTTACATGCACCTATCTCGATATCTCTCAGACTCTGCACGGGCAATACATTCGCATTCGCACCTGTGCGCAACGGGTTAAAACTCCTTCCCTCCCTCCTCTGCTTTGCCACCCCGGACGAGCGGATTAACAACCTGAAACACGCGATAATCGCGCATGCAGCACGCCGCAGCCTCGAACGAGCTCCGTGGGGTCTGACTTTAATTTTCGTTGATTAACCTCCGGCGTTATTTAATGAAAAAGTCTCGTTATCATTATATATATATTTTCTCATTTATCTGTGACGCCAAAGAATATGTTTTATTATTATTAAACGGATAAACGAGGGGAATGCACGATAAAGGAATTTCTGCGTATCGCTCGTAAAGGATTTTTTTTTATTTTTTTTTTTCTTCAATTATTCGGATTCATTTATGGAAACGGGAGAATGAAAACTACTTGAGGATCGTTGTTGTTTTTATTCGAACTTTGAAATCCGTGGAAATGGGACGTTGGTTTTACGACGGTGCGTGATGGCTCGGTTGTCTGGACGAGGCATGCCTCGAGGACTGTATTCCGCGCACGGTCGTCAGGTGAGATAACGGTGCTGCTGTTCGAGCCGCGGTTAAGTAACGGGCTCTGAGCTTCGCCATGCCGATTCGTCGTCTCAGTCGTAATTTCTCATCCCTGCCTCCGCTTCTCCTCCCCGTACAATGATGCCGCTCGGAATTTTTCGCATCACCGGTTCCGATCTACCAGGAACATAACAAGCTTTGATAGCTTTTTTTTTTTAACCACGGTTCTGGACGGTGTGTAACCCGTTCGTCGCAAATTGAAAAAGGAACGAGAAAAAACTAAAGAAACATTGTAATAACGTCCATTTTTAGATATTTGCCGCCATGCGTTGAGCCTTGGGAGGTTCATTGACCCACGGAGTTTGGGAACGTGTCTGTCTACAGAGAATTTCATTAAAAAAATGTCTTCACAAAAAAAAAGTAGCTGCAAAACTCTACTCGGTCATAAAATAATACATTGATTGCGTTTTATTGTAGGCACTTCCAAATCACAAAAGTCTATCAGCATTCAACCCATAAAATCTATAACTCATTATTAAGAGGAACAGTCGAATAAAAAATAATAATTTGCTTTCAGTCTTTTTATTACTAACTGTTAGTCGGCCGACATTCGGCATCAAATATCAACATAGCATATCGAATATATTGCGGTTTTATCTAAAGTCATATTTTTTTTTTTATTTATATTTTTTTCTGAAGTTCTAAAATTGCAATTTGTCGTCACACGTGCGGAGTGATTCGTTGCGCATCGAGTGGCACTCAGTCAGAATCTCGATCACGAGTGACCGAACCCCGCTCCCAACGGCGGGGTTTTTATTTTCACGGACTGAAATAAAGCAACGAAAAACGTGCATACACGATCAAACCCTCGTGCAGAACCCGGGCCGCAACCTCGGGGATGAGAAAATCTCAGTCGTGCTTCGCCAAGAATCATTCGCGCGTAACACGCCTCTGCGGAGCTTCGCTGCGCGAGTTTCCGGAATGCAGTGTCGTGCCGAGAGAGAATTTCATCTCGCGGATGGTATGAGAAATGAATTGGATGAGATAGAGAGATGGAGATAAGTCGTCGCGGCGTCGTTCTCGTCCTGCGAAACTCCGATAGCTCGTCGTCGGAGCCCGAACCGACGGCTATAATAATACCTAATAGTCGGCGGGGTGTGCCTCGAGAAGGCCCGTTTGTCACGACACTTGCACCCGTGCTCTAAATCATACGCTAGGATGCGCGTAATTACGACAAGACACCGGGCTCACCGTCTGAGTCTGATAACACTGTCCGGATTTCGTCGCGTGGAATGCCCGATTTGCTCTCGCAACCACCGCGTATCATCGATCGAAAGTCATTTCCGAAGCCGACACACGTCGAGCCCGCTCACCATCGTTCGGCATTGATTTATATCCCTCACGATCGTGAGACGACGCTTCCGGATGAATACTAAAACCCAACGACTCGACACGCGGAGCATCGACCTTTTTTTTCCTTTTTTTTTCTTTTTTTATTCCTGCCTTTTTTTTCACTCAACCATACAAGCTTTTTCGGCTCTTCCTTCGTAACCTCCAGACGTACATACATTATGCGGACTCGCGTATTCCCCTCGCCTCGTTGTGGCGTGATTCCTAGTCTCGGAACGAAGCGCCGTATGTATCGACTATCCAAGTGCGTTTCGTGTGCTCGACGGCTCATCGCACCGAGCAAATCGATACCCGGTTACCTTCTACTGCGTTCTTCACCGGCTACTTCATAAGCTTTGGATGGAAACCTTACACATTCGACCGTGTGACTCATCGCTCCCCGAACCTTCCAACCCCCTCGGCGCTAATTTTGTTACATAATCCCTAGTGAAATCCACAAATTGCCGTCCAACCAAGAATCGTTGGGTTTCGAATATTATTTATCGACAATCGCAGTTGTAGAATTATTCGATGTTTATATTTTCATCAGCCTTTGATCATCAAGATTTTCAGCTGAATTATGAGATAATCAATTGAAAGTCATTGGGTTCACATGGATAACCGTAACCTTGGTGGGAAACGGGAGAACATGAACCATCGGAGAATGAGGTCGATAGCCGAACCGCATCGTAGCCTCGGAGGGCCGGCGAGCGTGTCACGAATCGCTGGGTCTACCGTGAGCAGCCTCTTACGTAGACCGGGAATTACGTACGGGCACCGAATGCCCGAGGGCGAGAGAGAAACAACGAGAGGTTACGCCGATACATATTCCAACGTCGTAATCCATCTTTCTCTCTCTCTCTTTTTCGCGGCGCTTCTTTCCACCCGCGCTCTTCAAAAGTTCGTGCTGCTGGAGTGCCTCTCGATTATACTGATAGATATATATATTCTCACGCACAAGCGGGAGATGGAGAGCGGAGCGTTGTTCATGTTCACCATTCTTCTTCGGTCGTGACCGCCTTCAAGGTCGGTTTGGTACCGCATGGTTTGTTGCACGCGGAGATAAAAATATGGTAGAATAAGTGCAGAGTTGCGAGACCTCGACCTCGGCATCTCGGCAGACTGCTCGACGACGGTCTCTCGTTTCATATTCGTCGCTTTTTTAATTTATTTTTATTGAGTTTACGTACGGACGGTTGTTTGATGCTTCGATATTTCGTCGGCTGAATGGACTGTGGATCAGAGCCCATGATTTAATATTGAATTTCCAAGCGTAACACCAACCGGCGCTCGACTAGTCGTGTTTATTGAAATACGGAAGTAGTTTGCAGCCTAGACATGGCCCTAAGCTGTAGCCGAGTAGTTGGTTCACCGAACTTGATTCTACGGTTAGCGGTCAATTAAAGTCTACGTCGTTACTGTAGAACGTAAAGAGAGGAACTGAGAGAGAGCGAGGAAGAGAGAGGGAGTGCGAGGCGGTGTAACGCAAAACAGCGGAGATGTTCGTCGGTGAACGTCCGCTCAAGTTCGTCGACCTCGAGCCACGGTGAAACGACTCGTACTCTTGCGGCTCTTTCGACCTCGAGTCGGAGCAACGGCGAATCTTGCTACACGGTTTTCCATCTTTTATCGTCGTTTCTTTGATTTCTTGGCTACAATGTCGATGAGATTATCAATTTTTATATATTCAATTTATCATAATTTTTATTTATTTAAAGGAATGTTTTTCTTCTGTATTTGCAGCAACTGTTTCGCAGCCAGCCACAGGGAGCGACGCCTCAACAGCTTCAGCTTCTTCAGCAACAACAGCAACAACAGCAGCAACAATATCTCGCGGCCTCACAGGCTCAACAACAGCAACAGCAACAACAGAACTTTCCAACAGCACCGTACACCGTTATCGGTGGACAAGAGCCCTATGTCGGTGCCCTCATCGCCGGCGCTCCGTCTGTAGTTCCACAATATTATGGAGTCGCTCCTTGGGTTTATCCCGCGGGATTGCTGCCACAAGCACCCCCGCAAGCAGCCGCTCCACCTCCACCCCGAAGACCCCTGACACCATCGTCAGCCGCAGCTGCCGCTGCCGCTGCTCAAGACAGCGCGAATAATCTCGCACAGACGGTAAGAAACTTTTCAACCGAATCAGGAACATTGCCCGCTTCGGTTATCGACGCTTTGACATTTACCTTCTTAACCCTTTGAATAATTGGCAAATATGAAAAAAAATAAATAAAAAAATACGAATAGTATTTTCTACATACGTAAATTACGCATCAGTGAAAATTAATCCATGTTTTTTCATAGTCGGTTCTGCCACTGTTTGAATGATTTCAAATTTATGTACATGCAGTTTTTGTTATCCAACGCAATTTGAATTTCGTCTTCGCTCAATCGATAGCAAAATTGCTCGGGGATTGCCTTGAGCGAAGTTTCTGCAATATGTATTAGCAGTGGGCTCGAGGAGATAAAGGGATTATAGTGGTACCGTCGAGTAAATCGGTCTTGGTCTTGCGTTTATCGAATTTAACGTGGACACGCTTCGTTGCCGAATCTCAATAGAATCTCGAAACTAACTTCACTCCGTTGTAACACCTCGGGAGACATTCATATAATAATTGAGCTGTATGAATTGATTCGCCCTAGCCAATAACAGAATTTCATCGTTGTTTCGAGAAGACGAATTTGCAGAAATCCAAATTGAATCTAAATTAAAAAGCAATCGATGACAAAATTTGTGGACACATATTATCTGGAGTTAATCGCTCTTATAAAAAATTCAATAATATTATAGTGCTAATAAGGATAACCAAGCCAATTTCACGGCATCGAGAATCAACCATTCAAGATTTATTCAAACGCGATTAAATCGAAAAACGTCATCGAACCGTAGTTTATCAGTTCGCGACTGATGGTTGAACGGGGACTGAAAAATCTAGCGGAATTTCCTTGCTGAGTAACGATAATCTCCCCCTGGGGAAAAAAAGAGCGAATCGCATCTTGCCCGATACTTTTCGCATATGATAAAACTCTGCCTCTGGGTTTCAGGTTCAGGGTCAGTATCAGGTGATACCGGCTTATTACGATCAGAACGGATCCATCGTTATGGGAGGTGTGCGAGGCCTCGGTTCCGCGGCCACACCCATGAGATTGGTCAGTCCAGCACCCGTTCTCGTCAACAGGGCTCCGTCACAACCCCCGCCAGGACCTCCGGCACCTCCGCCACCGAGCCTATACTCTCAACCGACCCCGACATCTCACAGCAACGCAACGCCGGGCGAGTGCTTGGGTAAGAATACTCATTCGATACAACCCGACGGCTAAACCAGGCCAAACACACAACCACCTTCCGACCTTTTCTCACGCAATTTTAACAGAAACTTTTCCCAGCCTTTTCGTTATACGCTGTAGGGGACAGGTTGGAGGCCCTGCGGAACAAACACTCGCCACTTCTCTCATATTCGAACGAATAATCTTTGCTGCATCACATTTCATGTACATAATAATACGCCTGGGTCTTCATAATCGCGCATTAACTCCGTGTGACTAAAAATTTGACAAATAAGAAAAAAAAAATCTTGCGTGTGCAAATTTGTCCAGTTTTTTGGAAGGGGACACTTCACAATTCTCGGGTAGTACGTCTAATTAGCAGTTTCACCGCCTGAATTTTTATCGTTGTCTTCAATCATCATCATTGAACTTGAAATGACGAATTTTTGTAAAGCCAACGCTTCTGCAGTTTGTTGAGTGTCTCGCTTAAAAAAAAACCTACATTTCTCCCGAGTATTTTTTTTTACAGGAGTCGGCGATGATTGCGAAAAATATCTTCGCACATTGATTCGACAGTTCGATGATCCGTGTGCGCGTGTATGTGTTGTGTGTTGCCGGTGTGAAATAATAATATGGTGTTGGTAACGAGCATAAAAAAGAAGATTTGGAAAAGAAAAAACGAATAATGAAAATGGCTAATCGATCGACGACTAAACGAACGCGCGTGGGTTGTGGGCTTTTGGTGCAGGTCTGGCGGCGTGCAGTGCGGCGGCGGTGGTTGCGCAAGCTCAGGCGGTAGCGGTGCAGCAGGCCCAGCAACAGGGTTCGGGATTGGCCGCGGGTTTGGCGGCTTTGGGTTACAGTGGTTCGCCTCTCGGCGCCCTCGGTTCTCCGGCCCAACTACAGAGCACAGGTACAGACGATGACGAGGCTCGACCAATAACTACTATACGCAAATTCACGCACGGAACCGCGTTACATGCGCATAACGTCGATCAACTCCTGTCGGACCGTTGTCCATTGCCATTCTCTTAATTATTGTACATAATTAATAATAACAAACGTAGAAAATTTCGCGTGCATGCTTTTCCCGCATCGCCGCGCTTTGTTACTCCGTTTAATTTAATTATCGTATCGCAATTGTCGCTTCACGTTACGACTCGTTGCTATCCATACATTCGTACGTAAAATCACGGCCGAATCGCCTTCTCACGCTCTTTCTTCCCCAATTTTGTCGCCGCGTTACTTACAAAATTCGAATTTTTATGTTTCTGTGTACAGGTCTCGGTCTTGGTGCATCATCGACCGGCAGAAGGGATTCTTTCGATCGTAATACATCAGCTTTCAGTCCCAGTTTGGAATGCAGTCGAGCCAAATGGGCCCAAAGTTACGGCGCCTTGGGTAAGGAATATTCGATGCGAATTATTCCATTTCGAACGTAAAATAAAAAATAACGGGTGGTCACCTCGTTGCATTCTATTCCGATTACGGATACGCGGTTTAAACCCGTTACGTCGACGTTTCGCCAAATCCTATTTAATTATAGCGAACCTCGACTCGAACGATTAATTCATCGCGCGTGTCCCACTTGTAGCCTTAGAAGTGCATCGCTCGTTAGGCTTGCTCAGTATTCGCGTACACAAACGATTTATTTGGAACGCGTCGTGGCTCGTGCTCGGAAAAATCCTTGACTCCAAACGAGCCGAGCGCGTGGTGGCAAGGACGACCGGTATAAACGAATCATCCACGAACGCGGTTCAATCGCCCATAATTCTTCGGCAATCTTTTTTTTTTTTTATTTTTCATCGTCATGCGCGAGTCTTCATTCTCGTTTCGCAATTGAATTATCAAGCGATTTTATGTTTTATTTCGCGAATATTTTACAATGTTTGGAATTTGTGGATTTCAGGCACGGTGACCGCGTCGCCGAGTCCTCTGGGTCTGTCGTTGACACCACCGCCCACCCTCGGTGGTTCACTCGGCGTTCTCGTTGGTGGAGCGAGCCGTGTATCCGCTGCACCTGGCGCCGAAGCCAAATTTCGCGCCAGCGCCGTCCCCGCTCTCACGGCAAACGGCGTTTTCGGTTCGAGCAGCTCCCTGTTTCCAAATCTCGTCGGCAAACCCGGTCGTGGTGGAGCTGCCGGTGTCAGTGACAAGAGCGCGGGTGGACGATCGCGTCTTCTCGAAGATTTTAGGAATAACAGGTCGGTATTGCCAAGACCGTTCGCTTGACGAATATTTTTATTTTTCGACGAGCTTTTTCTTGTTCGATTCTCCATTGGCCGAGATTTTGGCTAAACCTTGATTCGTTCGCAGATTCCCGAGTCTTCAGCTGCGAGATCTCGCTCATCACATAGTCGAGTTCAGTCAGGATCAACATGGATCCCGATTTATTCAACAAAAACTCGAACGCGCGTCGGCCAGTGAGAAACAACTCGTGTTTCAAGAAATTCTCGCCTCTGCTTATTCTCTGATGACCGACGTTTTTGGCAATTACGTTATACAGAAGTTCTTCGAGTTCGGCACACCGGAACAGAAATCAACTCTCGCCCAAAAGGTAAAGAATACGAGATATTGAAAAATTTCGAGGCTGGACCTGATCGAAGGGAATTTATTTTTTCTTGTACGAAAAATGCATAACAAATTTCTTAATGAATAAAAAAACGTCGATGGTATCATGTTGTATATTTGCTCTGAGAAAAAATGAGCCACAGCTAAACTTTATCGCGAATTTTTGCAATAGAAACAAATAAATTGACAAGTAATTCGTACAAGGATTCTCTTCGAACCGGTCTCTCCTGATCGTTCCGTAACTTCGCTGATCACGAAGCGTTGACTTCTCGCGTGATGACAAAAATGCGTGTCATATGATGTTTCCATGATTGACCAGTGCTCACTGACGAACGAGCGATAACGAATCGCGGTTTTATCACGTTTCACGTATAACAAGGACACCGTTTTTCAAACGTTTTTTTTCAGGTTCGCGGACACGTATTGCCGTTGGCTCTGCAGATGTACGGTTGTCGGGTCATACAGAAAGCTCTAGAATCCATCGGACCCGAACAACAGCAGGAAATCGTTCGCGAACTCGACGGTCACGTTCTAAAATGCGTAAAAGATCAAAACGGCAATCACGTTGTGCAAAAATGCATCGAATGCGTCGAGCCTCGAGCTTTGCAATTCGTCATCGGTGCGTTTGCCGGTCAGGTTTATTCACTGAGTACTCATCCTTACGGATGCAGAGTTATTCAACGCATACTCGAGCATTGTACGCCCGAACAAACGCAAGGCATTCTTCAGGAACTTCACGCGGCAACCGATCAATTGATTCAAGATCAATACGGAAATTACGTTATTCAACACGTTCTCGGTGAGTATTTCGTAAAATAACATCGTACAGTCGAAACAAATGTCTCGCAATTCCCGTTCGTACTGCAATTCCACTCGTGCAACTTATCGTTACTGACCCAGAACACGGAAAAATCGAGGACAAAGCCCAACTGATAAGCAGTGTGAGAGGAAAAGTCCTCGCCCTCTCCCAACACAAATTCGCCAGCAATGTCGTCGAGAAATGCGTTACACACGCGACCAGACAGGAACGAGCTGTGCTTATCGAAGAGGTTTGCGGCTTCAACGACAAGTGAGTTACATTCGAGATGAATTATTTATCACTGATCGATTGCTACAATCGTTCGAATACTTTTTATTTTTCCTTTCTCCAATACTCATCTGTACAATAATTTTGTGTTACAGCGCATTGAACGTCATGATGAAAGATCAGTACGCAAATTACGTGGTTCAAAAGATGATCGACGTGGCCGAGCCGGCCCAACGAAAAGTGTTGATGCACAAAATTCGACCGCATCTCGGAAGTCTGCGCAAGTATACCTACGGCAAACACATAATCGTCAAACTCGAGAAGTTCTTCATGAAAACAGCCTCCGCAATGGGTGTGACGACGCCGGCTGGCGCGTCCGCCGGCACCGGAGACCTCGGTCCGATCGGTCCACCAGCATCCGCCGCCGGTCCCGTGCCAACTCCGACCCAGCAACCGACACAGGTTTTATAAACACCACGAAAACGTTTATCCGCGTACGCCAACAAACATAAATTTTAACGAAAAAAAAAAAATCTGCATCTGCCGCTAACCAATCGGTAATAACTTTATACAAGACGAAAGTAGAAAAACTAACAGACGGAACGATTGAAAAATTAACGAATGAAAGACGAGAGATTTGATTCAAGTCTCGTACTACAAACCGCGAGCGAGTAAGCGCACGTGCGCGTCGACATCCGTCTTTCCATTGTTACGAAAGTTCTCGACTGCGTTGATTTTTTTGGCGCTTAGGCTTTTGAGGTTTCAATAACGCCCGGGGAAAAAGCGACTGCATTCGCTCGCCCGAAGTAAAAGAAAAACAAAAATTAACCGAGCAAAAGAAAACTAGAGTTCGCAATTGTACGAGACTCTTTAGCGAAAAAAAGTTTACGAATAGGAGAAAAAAAAAAAACGGACGTTTAATCGTCCGCGACGATAAGTTATCGCGAATGTTGCGACCGCCGTAGGACGGTCGAGCAATCGGTCTCGCGAGTATTAAACACGCACTCGATTGCCGCCGTCGAGTATTTACCTTTTATCACGGCATGCCGAAGGAATCGTTCACGTTTCCCATTATGAGGGATTTCGTAGACGCCGATAATTGCTTCCTCGTCGAAGCGACTCAGACGGCCGATAAAATTGTCGAATAAAGATCGAACACCACGTGAACGATGTCCCGACTCACGACGCCGAAAAAACAAATTGATGGAAAGTCTAGCTAAGCTAGAATAGAGAGTTTTTAGTGCTGTATGCATTTAACAACAGTATGAGGTGCGCGCGGCGATGTTTGCCGCGATTGATGCGCGGAACGCTGAAACAATTTGTTCTCTTTCTTTTTTCTCTTTTTTTTTTTTTTTTTTTTTTTTATTTCGCGGTCCGCTGTTCTCACTTCGGGATAATTTATTCCGCGCAAGATAGAAGCGACGCGACCGATCGGTTCGACAGGAAGCTCCCCCACGCGGGAGAATCGATTACGGGATAGAGATCGTAGAAGCTACCGATGTTTCAACAATAGCACGTAGCATTTTGACATGGGAGTGAAGTTGAACACCCTTAAACCCCGACCGCCGACAGACCCCGCCCCGCTCCTCTCCCTACCAGCCCGCTCATCGACAACTCCCACGGAACGGTTTTACAACAAAATTTCGTTTTATTTCTATTATCGGGATCGAAAGACGTGAGAAGATGGCAGATAAGAAGAACGATTAACACATGAGAATATTTTTTTTCGCCGATATTTCACGTTTACAACCAGGCGCGAAATTAAAATTAACGAGAAAAACGTGAAGAAGGAGGGAGAAGAATTCGAAATCTTGTTTTAACTGCCAGTTGTCATTTGGACTCTCCCACCGAGAGAATAGCCGAAGAATTTCGCTGGTTCGATTGATGAAAGCTTGAAAAAAAAAAAATTAAAAAAAATGAATAGACTCGCGTAATTCTCGCTACGCCAATTTTCGTCGCGTTTCCACGGTCCTCCGAAGGGCCCATCCCCCCTACCCCCCACCCCTTGCGAATTTTGTAAATTGTGATATAAGTAAATAACGAATGTGTATAGATACAACGGCTCCCTTATCCCCCCGGGCCAACGATTTCGCGAGGCAACCGTAAAATTTAAAACAATTTTTTTTTTTTTTTATCTCACGTATTTCATTTCGTTTTCTTTTTTTTTTTTTTTTTTTTTAATCGGAGTCTGTGAATATTGTGTATTATAATAATTACTAATTAATTAAATTAAAGGGAAAAAAAAATGAGTTGAGTTCTAATGCCGCTTTCCGAGCCGATCCAGACGCGAATCACATTCTGCCGTTTGTCCGAAAATCTCCCCGGCGGAAGCAACGTTGGAATTACACCCCCCCGACCGCCCTCCCGATGTCCCGCAATTTTTTTTTTTTTCGCTCCATTCTCCGCCCGCTGCATTGTAAAATATGAGTTTTTTTTTTCGACAAAGAGATGCTCCAACGGAGAGTAATTGTTTCATTTATCATCTTCGGAGGATTGCTATTCGCTTCTCAATTTCACGTGGCATCTTTGAACATATTTGATCTTAATTGTACATTGTATAAAAAAAAAAGCCAACTGCCACGTTCTCGAGACACCTTTGGGATTAAATTCAGCCCGCACAACGTTCGTGTAATTATTTCCTGTTCATCGTCATTCATCGCATCCCCGCTCCCCCGACCTTCGATTAATCCGTTCTCCCGTCTCCGCTACTTCGATCGTGCGATATCGAATTTTCATTCGGCTTATCAACGAACACTCCCTCGCAGCGATTACTCGCACCAAGTGCGTTTACGAATGAACTTTAAAAAAACGGTCATGAGAAGAAAAAAAAAGCAACAAAAAAATCGAAGAACCAAAATAAAAACTGCCGGGATTAATTATAACCCATCGTCTTGAGAGAATGTGCAACGCATTTCGTAACCGTTGGTTCGACAAAAGACGTTTATTCTTCTTTGTTTCCCAAAAGTAAATACAATTTTTGTCAGACATAACTGCGGAATCAAGGAACAAATGATATTGCAGAAAACGAAAAATAAAAATAGTAAGAGCACGAAATTGAAAATGAAGTACGATGAGTGAGCGAAGACGAGATGCTCTTGTCTCGATATACTCATAGTGATGAAAATTTCGAATGCCCGTTGATTATTATAAAATGTACGAGCGTCGCGAACGCATATTACCGGAAACGTCAAATTTATCAATGGTTCATTATTTTGTTACTTACGAAACGAGTGAGTAATCCACTTGGACACGGTTATCGTTATTCAGAAAATTCATCAGCATATCCGATCGAGTTGCATCCCCAATGTACAATGTATGATATTTCGTTAATGTAGATGTTAAATAAATTAAACGATGAAGAGAAAAATAAAATAAAATAAAGAACAAAAATAACGGTAAGCAACTCGTAGTCAGTCGTGTGATTCTGAATAAAAGAGAAAAAACAAAAACAAAACAAACAAAAAAGACATCGGGAGTAAAGAATTTGTTGCAACTTTCTTTGTAAGATATTGTATATAACAATTTATTAATGAAATTGACAAATTCGTAGTTACCTTTCGTCTGAAATTTTTCTTCGCGCGAATACTACTTAAAAAAAAGTAAACAAACAAAGACAATTATGAACAACAAATACTGAATCAATGCGTAGGCGGAGCATCGTTGTAGACCGTACTGAGTACCGAATGAAAATCCTTTATCGTGAATTATCATCGATTATTTTCGTCATTGATAAATTTTTCGCGCGACGACCGATTGGCGTATTAAAGAAATCGCTGCGGGGGAAACGTGGGTTATCGAAAGCTATGAGAAAGATCGATAAAATTCGAAAGAACGATGAAGAACGAACGAAAAAAAATACGGATTTTTGAAAAATTAAAAATGTCGCACGATAGTCGGGACAGACAGACATTCCAACCACCATCTCTCGGTCAACAGGACATTTAATGAACACGAATTATATAAATACGATATGAACATATTATATAATAATATTTAAGGAATGACGAATAGTTCCTTCATCTTTGTAAATCGCGCGTCATCTGTAAATTAAAGACAAAGAAACGCATCATTTATAATAGTAATACGTTATATCACTCGTCGTCGGAGCTGAGAAAAAAAAAACATGAATCGGGGAAACAAAGAACAGAGAAAAACTAAAAAACGAGGCAGAGAAAATGGAAGGGAATCGAACGCAAAATCTCTCTCATGTCGTATCAACTAAGATTTATCGATTTATTACATATACGATTAGTTTTCATTATCGATTAATTATTACAGCCTACCTATTATTTTTAATATTATAAATATTGTGTTTTTTTTTCTTCTCTTTCTTTTTTTTTAATAACGCAAACCTCTATTGATTATTCATGATTGCTAATACTAATCGCTAGGCATATTGTATGTATATATTTATATATATTCGTATATATATATATAAATATATATAGATATACATAGAAAGGAGATAAGAAAGCCCGCATATAACACTTAATGAATATGATACGAAACTCTTTGAAACGGCGTCCTTCCACTATCCATACCGCTAACGATCCTGTTTAGTATGAACGTTAGTGGTACCTTAATACCTAATCGCTATCTCTTTATCTACTTAAGCTCCTTTAAAAAAAAACAAAAAAAAAACCAAAAAAAACAAAAAAAAATCTATAAAAACAAAAAAAAATTAAAAAAAGAAACCAACAAACTCTTAAACGACTTTTTGATTATAAATAGTGTAAATTTTTTATATAGTGCGAAATGAAATATTATTGACCACTCAATACTTTGAGACACGACGCGGCCATGTATAAAAACAGAAAGATAAAAAAAAAAAAAAAAAAACAAGAAAAGAAACTACATACCCACATCCAATACATAGTCTTTCGATCTTTGAAAAATGAAAAAAAAAAAAAAAAATCTATCGTTCGTTATTTTTCACCTGATAATTTTTCATTCTTTAATTTAATTGACAAAACGCACGGCGCGCACAGTCCGCTGCTGGAACCATTTTGGTTGAAGAGATGAGAAATATCTGTAGAGGTCGGAAAGTCGTATTTTATTCGTATACTCGATAGCATTTCTCAGCACCGAACGGTTAATCTATAACCATGCCGTTCGCTCAGAGGTGCGGATGATATATGTTTAAATCGAGTACATGCCTCGAGTATACATTTTTAAGCGCTTGTGTTCCCGCGAGGACGATGGTATGCTCTGCCGAGCGAATCCGTTTGGCGTGCAAATTAATCTTCGCTCGGGGAAGCATCGAATGGGGAGACCGAGCTGCAATTATCGTCGATTTACGCGCGTGGATAAAAAAAAAAACGTTGCGATCGTTGGCAACATCACTTTGCAAAAAAAAAAAAAAAACGCAATCGTGCTCAGCCCTTTGCATCCCGCGATAACAGCTGAATCGATTTCGCGCTCGCTCCCCAATTGATGCCGCGAGGGTTGTGATGTGCGATTTAAAAAAAAAAAAAAAAAAACAAATATTCAAAAAGATTGCGTAACCCTATAAATATTGATTATATATATAAATATATATATACAATATATATATATATATATATCTGTATATGTATACCTTAAAGACGAAAAAAAGCATAAACACATCGGTATGATGATATACATGTAATAAGTACTATTTAAATATTGTAACAATTGTATATGATTTTACTACTACTATACTACTACAACACGCTAATTGTATTATATATATGAAAAAAAAAAGATCTGCGACCTCCCACTTGTAGAACACACCGTAAACCCACACACACACACATACACACATACACAAACACGTGCAGTCGACGGAATATCGTGAGATTTCGCGAGCATTACACATACAGGAGAGAAAGATTAAAAAAAAAAAAAAAATGAACAAAAGTATATGGATGACACGATCACACGCAATCATAACCATCACACCATATTCAACTGCCATGGCGCTGGCGTAATTAGTTGTTGGTTGTTTCGAGAGGGTTGTACACACTCTGGGCTTGGTTCCTTCACGGAAATAATCGGCGAACATCAGTGGGAATGGTGCGCCCTGATATTAAGACTGATGTACAGTAGCGCGCTATTCTCTTAAGTCACTTTCAATTCACCCAAATCCGCAAGGACCGCATTACCGCTTCACACACTTGAAAGATAAAGAAAAAAAAAAGCAAATAAAACAAAAAACAAATGAGAATGGACGGTAACACACGACACACACGATACACAATATTATATGCGTGCAAAACATGAAGATACAGAACAAAAGCAAACAAATTCGCAGGGCCAATCGTGTAAATATATCATAAATAATTTTCTTCATTTATATATAATATATCTACGCGCAGGACTTGCGATTCGCTGGCTCGTACGACGTCCGACGTTGCATTGTTGAAATATAATAACGGAGCGTAAATATGAACCGAAGAACGAAAAAACAAAAATAATGAGTTTGATAAAAAGTCACCTCGTGACGGTCAAAAAGATTTTTTTTTCGAAATTTCCGCAACACGCAACACCGTTGGACGTCGGAGCCGGCGATTTGAGACGTTTCGTGCTCCAGTTTTGAGCGCAAAAAAAACAAATATATAAAAAATTAAAAGGAAAAAAAACAAAAAGTAACAAGTGTATTCCAAATAGCAGGTAATTAGATAAGTGGGAAGGACAAGCATACGGATGAAAATTGCATAACTTGTATATTAGTGTATAGAATGTAGAAACGATGAAATAGCCACAAAAGAGGATCATTTTCGACAATGTTTTTTACAACAGGCAGAGCAGTGCGAATAGATGTCATTGTAACATTAACAAAAAAAAAAAAAATAAGCATTCGAAAGCAGTTCGTAAAAAAAATGCACGAGTAAAATCACTAAAACCCTATTACTCTCTTACACTTATCACACGAAACATTACACGCCCTCACGCACACTCCTACTCTTTATTTACATGAGAATGAATTAAAAAAAAAAAAAAAACACGAAACTAATACAAATACAGACACTTACACACAGATACAATACCAGTAATCGACTCCTCGTAGGAGCGTAGATTTTTAAATAACCGATGCGCCGATAGTCGATTCAATTAATAACGAAACAATGCAAAAAGATTATTCGTCAATGAATGTCTACCGCATTACTTACCTTTCGCAAAGCCAACGCTCTCGTTTGAACACATTTTTTATCATGAGTTAGCCAAGTTCCTCGGTCATTGTATTATGTTTATTCTTATTTTTTCCATTCATTTCAATTATTCATACGTTGAAGCGTTCTCTCTTAGCAGGAAGCTGAAGAAGAGCATTCGGTGAGACGACAGATAGATTGCTTGTCGAATTATCGTTTGTTTAATTAACTTTTGCTCTTTTTTCTTATTCCGCGCTCGCCTTTGACGCTCTCTTGCCGATAAATTTCGCTGATTGTACACGCGCTAGTTCGATTTTACAATTAGCGTTCAATTTATCGTTCTTGTTTTATCCTCTTTAATGGCACTGCATTCTTTTTTATAGAAGCCGTTCACCCTTTCACGCGCAATTCACGCCGCGAGAGCAGCAAATTTTGTTCATGAAAAAAAAAAAAAAAACTTTTTTTTTCAACGTAATGAAACAAAAACCTACGAGGGTACATAAAAGTAAATAAAATCAATTAACTGCATTTCACACGAGCAGGTGACTAGAAGGGTTACAGTCGATTATCGCGTTATCCTTAGAGTTGTTTGATAGGGGCTTAATTACTCGAGCCGTCTAAAAGCCACTTGGACAATTAATAAATAAACGTTATAAATAATCAATTAATCAAGTTATCATACATACTTCAGTATAGTTATAATAAAAAAGGAAAAAAAAAACAATATTTGTTCGTGCTGCGACGGCAAGTTACGGCGTAGATGCAATTATTGATTAAACCGTTACGATAATTACATAATTATTGCTTTACGTCGATTCTTTTCCGATAAATAACTTTTCTTTCGCTTGCTTTTTCGTTTTTTGAGCGAGGAATATTTTTTACTTTTATCATTTTTCTTTTTTTCATCGTAGATCTTATTTATTTATCATTCTCGCCAGTTTTTCGGTTCAATGGAAATTACGATCAATGACAGTCTACGTTTCGCGCGTCACAGAACGAAATTTAATTATTCTCGTGGATAAATAAATCTCTCCGAAACTTGATAAAATTGTTATAAACGCATTATTGTTCCATAAAGAGGTTAACGAGCGGCCGTTTTCCATTCCCGACATCCCTGGCCTCACAGTACATTTCAAATATGTTTTTTTTTTCTCGTAAAGTCTTGGCTGCAGCTCTGAGAAAAAAAAAGTCAATCTTTCGATAACAAAAAAGCTCGATTAACGAAAAAAATTTCGCAACGACTCGTGAAGCAAAATTTTTTAACGCGGAAGGCCGGGCTAGTAGTTTTCTCTTGATTTTAGCTACGTTTCACTTATAAGTAGGCATACACGAAAACACACGCCAGGTACACAGAGAAACACACACATCTAAAAATGGTAATAAATTAACAGTAATCTAAATGTAACATGTATATGATGGCTGTACAAATGTAACATTTTTTTCCATTATGTATGATGATGAAAAAAGGGAAGATTCGACGAAAAAAAAAAGAATGCAGAATAATCGAAAAAATAAATTTAAAAAATGAAGAAAAAAAAAAAATTCGCACGAGCGTTGAGACGGTCGATTTTTAGATCGGAATTGGCCGTGGAACGTCTATGCAGATCGATTGATCCACCCGCGAGTGATTTACCAATAAACTACTATTACTTTTAATTATAAAAATACCATTTCTGTAATAACATTATGATATAAAACCATACATTGAATGGCAATCACCTTGTGCGTGTGGTTAATGGTCCCAGTATCTGTACATAGATAAGTGCTTATCGGTGCATGCTGTAAAAACAAAACAAAAAATTCCGCGGGGGTAAGGGCAGAAGAAAAAAAAACGTATTTCCAGATAATTATTTTTTCTTTCACACGTGTATTTATCTTTTGGGACTTTTGCCCTTTCGTTCTTTGTGTTTACACGTGACATGTAAAATTAATGGCGAGCTGTTTCAACGCAAGAACAGTCGCGACAAATTCGATATATTGAGTGACGAACGAGTTTTTCCACGAATCAGTCGACTACCCGCTGCAAACATTTCGATACGCATTCGATGAAATTCGTTCACTGTTTTATTTTTATTTTTTGTACATACACGCCATAGCATGCCCATTCAATTAATTTGCATCTTCGTCGTTAAAGTTATCTCCGTTTCTCCCGATCGAGCGACGGACGTTTAAAAAAAAAAAAACGAAGAAAAAAAAAGCGTATTCGTCGATCACATAGAAAATAACTGGAATAATCTATTCGCTCTCTTCCTTGGAACGTTCTCTGTCGGATCTTCGAGATTTCTTCTTCCTTCGGCTGGGACTCCGCGATCTGGATTTGTGTCTGCGCGAGCGTGATCTCGATCGATGCCTGTGTCTGGAATGTACGACGAAAAATTATTTCAGCGTTGCGATTAGCGAGGAAAAAAAAAAAAAAAAAAAAAATTGATTTTAAACTGATAATCACCTCTCTTTGTGACGATACTGCGATCTCGAACGTTCTCTTTCTCTATCTTCCTCTCTCGCGACCGAATCTTTCTCACGCTCCCGTTCTCTCACCACGGATTCTTTATCCCTCTCCCCGCGATCTCTTTCGCGCTCTCGTTCTCGTCCGATCGACTCTAAATCACGCTCGAGTCGTTCGGGTCGTTCGGATCTCTCGCGCTCGCGTTCTCTCTCTCGATCTCTGGAGTCTCTTCGCTCACGGGGAGGCATCAGAGGTGGTATGGAAATAGGCGGTACCATCGTTGGAATAGTTTTTGGCCCCGAATCCTTGTCCTCTTCGATCTCCGTCATTGGAATCGCCAAATTTGTCGGCTGCCACGTCTGGAACGATTTCAAAATACGTTGTGATTATTTCTCTGTCGGAGGCCATTGTCGAGTCAAACAATCGTTGAAAATTCCGTTGAATTATACCGATATTTAATTAATAATAAACTCCGTTGAATGATAAATAATTTTATCGTAAAAAGTAAATTTACAAACTGTTTTTAAACTGAATGCTGCTCGATCTAACTTATATATTCTTTCGAACCGATTGTTGACGGAGAATGGCAATTTTAGTACTGTTTTTTCACACAAAAACGGAGTTTGAGTAAAATTAAATGATATGAGCTCTTACCGGATCGTTGCCCCACTGGCTGTCTTGCGTAGGTTCGTAACTCTGATAGTACGGATCACTTTCCGGAATATAAAAAGGCGGAGGTTCGCCAGGATAGCCAGGCGGTGGCATGTCGAATGCCGCCGGTGGTATGACAGCGGCAGGTGGTGGAACGCTCATATCCGGAAATCCAGGTTTTCGCGAGTATTCTCTTCTGTCGGCGGTCATCACCTGTATGATATTTTCCTTCGGTGGAGATTTGTCCAAATTACGTCTGGATGCGAGCCCGGAGCTGCCGATAACGTCGATCGTACCGGCCATTTTTCTTCCCGGCGGTGGTCCCGCGCGTTTTGGTCCCATTATGCCGGAATATTTGCTATTGTCGTTGGTAATCGCGACCTGAGGTATTCTCGTGCCTCCACCGCCACCGCCACCGCCTCCGCCTCCGCCACCACCGCCACCACCACCGCCACCACCGCCACTGGGATTACCAGCACCGCCTCCGGCGTTAAGTACTAATCCAACACCGGACTCGCTGCGCATTCGTTTTTGACGCTCGCAATAAGCTCGCCAAGTTTCCTCGTTGAAACCATAATTGAAGTAATCCGTGATATCCGCGCCGGGTTGCCTCCAAGGTTTGTCTTCCAATTGATCCAGATTGAATTCGTGCGCGGCCATTCCATTTATAACGCCTATTGTCTCAAATTCGTCGATACTGAATTTTCCCGGCTGCTTGTTCAATTTATCCGGCACGCCCGTCGTGGTCGTCAGCAAACCTCCGCGCTTTATGTTCAAATTGCCATAGGCAGGCGCAGACTTAATGTCACCTATGACGACGTGGACGTCGTCGTCCGAATCCGAATCGCTCGGCGCTTCTCCGTCCTCTTGGCTCGAAGGCTCTTTCCCATCTTTTCCATTTACCTCGGGAGTGTCCCCCTCGTTTCCATTGGTAGCCGGTTCCGTCGACTGTCCACCCGACTCTTCCGTTTCGCCCGATGGCTGCAAGACAATTATTCTTATGCAGATAATTTTCATTCTCTTGAATCGCAAGCCAAATGGATGGGCGTTTACAACAGATTGATAGATATCTTAGGGACAAATGATGATGATGATGACGTTAAGATTGTGCCGAGAGCAAGCAAAGCAATGGCTTTTTTCCAGCAGACGTTGAGGATGAGTTAGTAAACAAGATTGTCAAATTTAATGCAATCGAATGCAAAGATCCGTTCTTTCGCACAGTTCTTTCAACAATTGATTATTTGCCGGTGGTTCACATGATTCTATTAACGATAAGATGTTAGAATTGCCAAGGATAACATTGATTTGGATGAAATCACCGAGAGAGGTTATGTTTACGGCTTACCGCGGGTGGTCCATCAGCCTTGTCTTCGTCATTTCCGTCATTCTCCGTTCGAGATTCCTTTTCGCCAGCCTGGAGCTCATCGTCCTTCGAAAGTTCCGATTGTCCTTCACCACCGGAAGGTTCCTTTGCGTCAACAGAATCACCGTATAACCACTGATCCTCGTTTTCGTCCGCCATATTCGGCCAATTTGATTACTTCGCAAAGGATGCCGGACGCGAACGGTTATTTTTTTTTATGCTCGCGGCCATCGAGAGTGATGTAAAGAAGCCCGATCGTCTATGGATAACGAGCACAATCATCGTTGACGAATCGTTCTTGGATGTGATTTGAAATGTTGCCGTTCCAGTCGCTGCGATCGTTACGAGGTGCGGTTAAAATTGTAAAAAAATTGTAGAAATAGAAAATTTAAAGATGTACTGGCGACAGCAACGAGTATCGAGTAAATGAGCACAATTAGCGATTACGATTAATCGACATTGACTTAATTATAGAATATGGCTTTAATTATTGCGGTGTCGTACAGACAAAACGGGTTGCGAGTGGTAAAACTGTAATACCGACGGAAATGATGAACACATACTCGGTCGGTTCGTTTGGGTTCTGTAACATCGACCGAAACTTATCATAAATGTTACAGTACTCGCCGCTATGATTCAATCGTGAATCTCCCTAAACATCTCTGCATTTTAAATTATCGAAGTTGGGATTGGGTGAAGTTTATACTTCTCACAACCCATTTCCAAGATTTTTATCAACCATTTTTATTTCACTGATTGTGCAACAATAATAGTTTATTTTTCATCAATCAGTGTCTCCTGTACTTGATCTCGCTGAATAAAGACGAAAACGATCATAGGCGTAACGGCACGCGACAACGATCGTCGCTCCATCGCCAGGGTCGTTCGGTAAATCGTCGAAGCTCGAATGTACATGGGTTACAGAGAGCGGGGCGGAGGAGTGGCAGCAGCGTGGGGACTCGCGCAGGCCTGCGTCTACGTCGAGGAGGATAACGCGATCGTTCCTCACTCACGGCGGCGGTTTCGGGCTATATATAAGGTACAACATATAAAAACCCGAGGCGTACCGGTGGCGGAACCGCGGAACACGACTGTAGCCAGCGGTAGTCCCGGTGTTCTGGTAGTCGCTCGTGAATCGTCGCAGGTGTTTGTGGAGTGCGTGAATTTTGTGTCGTGTTCCCGGTATCGCACGCACACGGTGTGTCATTCGAGTTGCGGTGGAGTGAAAAACGGTGAGAAATCGTCCCGCGCCAAATTATTTTTTTTCTTTCTCAATAATCTTGTAAATAACACGACAAATTTTTGAGTTAGATATTGAATCTCGTGTTATCTTTTTACACTCGAAACGTTGAATGGCCCTTCGTCGTGCCGTTACGAGCGCGAAACGTTCATAGCCGAGGAGCGGAACAAGGGCTCCGTTGAGAATCGGTCCGCAACCGAGGTAGTCCCGATTCGTGATAGCAGGAGACTTATTTTTTTCCACAGGCCGCGAGCGAGAGAGAGAAAGAGAGAGGCCGAGACGGAATGAATCATCTACCGTATTAAATCTGCGGAAACTTGCGATACACCGCGAAGAAATATTATTCGAAATATCCGGGAAAAACTACCGAACGCCGCTTCGCTTACCTCACGAGCCAACACGCATTCACAATTTTATTTCTTTTTTTTTCGTTTAATTTTCATTCTATCGATTCGCAAACCGCACGGTTCGAAGAAACCCTCGTGCGACGATTATCGACCACGAACGTGAACGGATATTGTTGTCGAATCCGAAGTTTCGGCGATACGGGAATTTCATGCGTAAAAAAAAAAAGCCCGATAGATTGAACGTTTTGTTATCGGCGTCGACCGGCGCGCCCCGGCGACACCATGGAGAAAGAGAGACGGAGATAGATCCCCGCCCTCGCAAGTGGCACGATCGTGTCGGTGCTCACCCCACACTCGGCGCGTGTCACGCTATGCCATCCCCTTCCCGCCCCGACCAGCGCCCTGCTTTCGGCGAATTATTTCATCGCCCTCTTCGCCCCGCTCCCGCGCAATCGTTCATTCGCGCGTCTTCCGCTTATTTTCGCGGTTACGCTCACGTCAGAATCGAATGAGACGATGGAAAACGATCGAGTTCCAAAGACCCGCGCGACGAGGAGGATCATTTCGGTTTCAGCATAATCAAAGCCAACGTTTGTTTATTTTCCACGAGCGTTTCGATGTCCGTCGCGAAAAATATTTCGTCACGGGAATTACGCAGCCGGTATACACGGTGGGTGTTTGAAAGAGAGATCGGAGAAATTAATAAAACATTCGAACCATCACCCCGGACTTCCGATGAAATTTTGTCCAGCTCTTTCGAAACGTTTTGATTGTTTTGTTTGTACCAATGGCGAATAGAAAAACCGTGGTTGAACTTGCATTCGGAGCGGACGAACGCAGAGACAAATTAAAAGAAACGGTCTACGTCGTTGTTGCCGTGACCCTAAGCAACGTGGCTGCCGGCCTCGACGACGCCAGTTTCTACCTGACCACTCGAATCTTCGCCCAGAGCGAGAAACGACCCTCGTATGGCGCGCTGAAACCTCATTCGTTCTTCCCCATCGGATGATTATTTTCTTCGTTGTCGACGGAATACCGTCCACGTGGCCGATCGCCATCGACGAACCGTCCGAGCGCGGGGCGAGAGGAAGGGTGGGAGAACGCCATGCGTCGATTTAACCTACAAAAATTGTCTTCTCGCTGATGCGTTTACGAGCCGCGATTGAAAATGAATTCGAAAATTTCGCTCGTCGACCTTTGGGTCGAGGTTATTGTCGAACGAGAATGCTTAAGTTTCCGGTTGGAGCGCTCCGGGTGTCAGCGGATTTTCGTTCCCACGATTTCTACCTATACGTACGTCCGTCGGTCGAATGACCTTGAGGACGGTGGTAAAGCAATTAGGAATCGATTAGTGAAGCAATAACGATCGGAAAATTAAACTCGTTGACACGTTCGTACCCATTAAAGTCGAACGAAAAGGACAATATATTTTCGTACATCGTTCGTTATATTTATGAAGGATGTTGCAGTTTTGTTTCGTTCGTTTGTTTTATTATTCTTTCCCATTGTCGTAATCGCTGTTATAATGAGGTCCGATGTTGCGCGGTGAATTTTGTAATGAAATTATTGCTATGTAACGCTTTTGGTTGTTGAATATCAGCGTAAAAGTCGCGGCTCGTCGGGTCCACGTGTATAATCACGATCAATCGGCATGTAACGGTTTATGTCGTCACTATAACCCGCTAGGAATTTAATTTCTCGTGTGCCCGGTCTTGGGGTCATCGTCGCTGCTCGTAGCAATGACGTTTCGTACACCCGGTATATCACAGGCGTGTCCACATCCACACGAAAAAAAAATATAATCAATTCTTTTGCTGAAAACGCTAACGATTAGTTTCATTATTTTCTACCGGAAAAATTTGCTAGCGTCTCGATGATGCAGTAGGTCTCGTTTTTCGACACAGCTTATGAATATGCGGACGATGACGTATTTTTCTCCCACCCGGGCTACCCATTCACTCGGTAAAAATACGTGCGAACCGAATTTCGCCTTTTTTGGCGTTTCTAACAACCGAGAATTGTCGGATATTCTAAACGAGCTTTCACCCTCGTTTTGTCAAATACGCGGCGTCGGTCGCACGCATGAGATTGTAAACTGCGATCAAATTGCAATGTCAATTGCAACAAGAAATATTTAATTATCGATATAATTCATTTTAAACTAAACGGACTCGAAACTGCATTTGGTAGGAGCTCAAATTTTCTCCGACAACCGTGATACAAAAATTCCTCTTATTTTCTCGACACCGAATTACAATATCTCAAATCCCCACTGAAATGAAATAATGTTTAACGAATTACCACTCAAAGAAATATTATTCCCTGTCGTAAATTTCATTGTTGCTGGTTACTAATTTTTTTCGCGAAATACAAAAAATCCTCTTATTTTCCCGACTAAGAATAACAATATCTCAAATCCGCACTTAAATGAAATAATGTTTCACGAATTACCACTAAAAAAAAATATTATTGCCGTGTCGTTAATTCTGACTGATAATTAATTTTTTTCGCGCCAAATGAGTTGCAACGAGACATCGTGTGAACTCGACCTGTTCTATTATTATGCAAAAACTTTTTTTTCCCTCTCGCTAACTCGTAAAGACGTGATCGGGAATAATTAGTCAAAGTTTCATTATCATTTTCGATTTTTCGAACGTCAAACGAACGTTGGACGGCGATGGTCGAGCGCGAAATCTTGAAAAAACGAAATATCGCAGGACAGCTCAATTAAAAGCAACGTTTATCGCAATCGATGTGGGCTCGTTGTTAATTGTTCGACCGACCGTTCGTGTCGTACAATCAACTGGTGAGTCTCACGCTCTGCGTTTTTTCCCAATTCAATTTTGTTATCGTGTAATTGACTCGTTACCGCAAAGACGACGTCTTATTTCCATGTGAATTTGCATGCGACGTCCGCTTGACGATTGTTGACGTCTTGATTACCGGTCACGGTCCAATGGATTCGTCGACCACCTTCCGTTCCATTCATGACGGCAGTCGACAGATCGATCGCATCTACCGTGGTTTGCATTTCCTGTTTCAGAAGAAAAATTAATTGTCCAATTCAGAACGAAATTAACTTGAAATAAAAAAAACATTTTGTCGATAGAACTTCATAAAAATTCCGATTATCGCATGAACTTGATGTAATTCACGTCAAATTGTTTCACAATTTAAATGATATGCGAAACCAGTTTTTATTTCCGTCCGCGTGGTTGATGACCATGCGGTAAAACGAGTCAGGAATTCGATTGAGACATGACGGACAATTTTTACGAAACACACGAACCATTCTTCCACGCGTCAGTCAAAATAATGACGAGTCAATTTTTTTTCCTTCTCGTTATCGAACGAACAACAATTCTTCACATCGAAGTTCCGAACGCTTTTCACGTCTTTCAAACATTGCCGTACGCAGTTCGACGAAAACTTTGTTGCTAATGTAACAACATACAATATCGTTTATTCGTCGATACAACAGAACTTTCTTTCTCGTAATTTTGTTTCCTCATCGACGAATAAACGATATTGTATATTCTTCATTATGAATAATAAAATCAAGAGGAAAATCCGTCAACGTGTTTATCCCAAACTTTTTTCCTCAATCTCTCACGAATCAACGAACGAGGATAAAATCAATCATTGCGCAATAAATAAATCGTTAGAATTAATCAACCGAAATTTTATCTCGCTCTTCCACAACTCATTCATAAAACTTTTTTTTTTCAAATCTGTGTTGCAGATAATAAAAAAAATCGTTCGGGCGATCTTGATTAAAACAAAAATTCCGCAAAGATGAACAACATGGATTTCCTGGAAGTAACGAAACCAAACTACTCGTACATGTTTAATTTCGAGGAAAACTTTATTCATCAACACACGAGAGATTGGATGACGACCAATTGGACAAATGGTTTTTACGCGTGTGGCATTTACATGATACTGATTTTCGGTGGTCAATATTGGATGTCGAGCAGACCGAGATTCGAATTGCGGGGTGTTCTGTGCGTTTGGAACACTTTGCTCGCCACATTTTCGATAATTGGATTCACGAGAACGGCACCCGAATTGATTCACGTGCTCAAGAATTACGGAGTCTATCACAGCGTGTGTATACCAAGGTGAGTTCGATTTAATCTTTTCACTTTAGACTTTGAAACCGTGAAAGCGAGAGTTCACCCACCGACATTCGATCATCGACGATTCACGAGGTGCGATCGTGTTCTCCCTCCCCTCAATCATCGTTTTATTTTTGATTTTTCTTTGTGCAAAAACGTCTCGATCGCGTGATTTGTGAGTAGATTAATTTTTTTTCGTCTAACTCGGATGATTGAGTCGCCGCGTGATTCAACGACGAGTTACGTCCGATCGTCTTCTGCATCGCCGACTCCATGGACGGCGATTCTCTCGCTTGCGTTGCAAATAATCGCGCGCACTTATTGCTCGTTTGCGTTATGTCGGGAGTATCTTTTGTTGGTAACGCATAGATCTCGTTTGTGTTTGCGTATTTCATTTTGCCTATCAGGGCAACATGCGACATCACGTAATCGTAGACACTCGTCGACGAACTGGAAGCAAGCGTCGTACGTATTTTATTTCTGCTGATAACGGTTTCAAAATTCATCGGTGTATGACAATTTTGCTTCAATCGCGATTTCGTTACGGGATTAATTTGCTTCGGGGATGTTAAAAAATGATGCTATTGGATAATTGGAAATCTTGATTAACCAGCGGTTCTATATAACTATTGTTGTTCCTGATTTTTCTATTTTTATTGCGGGGAAAAAGATTCGATTAATTAAATATATTCGCTAATCTTCAGAAAAAAACTACAATATTCGAACAAAATTCCATTTACATTTAGATAGATTCTCAATTCTATACGCCACGTAAATAATTCGACTTTGTAAAACGAAACTTCGAATGATCCGCGGTTCGTAAATTCGTCGACAAACGAGTATTACTTATTTTCTAGTTTTTTCGTTCCCTCGATAAACTTCCCGACGTGCTCGTAAAATTCAACATTCCTCAACGCCTCATCCAGCGTAAATAAACTCACTCCGGTACAAAGTTCAACGAGAAACGCTCATCGATAAAAAAAACTTCGATCCATCCAACTCCACGAAAATAATAAATAAATTCATCTTGTCATCACAACGCGTCTCTCCTCCCTGTAAAAAAAAAAAATAATCAACGAAATATTAATCTTGTCCCGTTTGCGGTTGGTTAAAAAATTTCAGTTACATCTTGTACGACCGAGTTTCCGGTTTCTGGACGTGGATGTTCGTGCTGTCGAAATTACCGGAGCTCGGTGACACGATCTTCATTGTTTTGAGAAAACAACCGTTGATATTTCTACACTGGTACCACCACATAACCGTCCTCATGTACTCGTGGTTTTCTTACACCGAGTACACCGCTTCGGCCCGATGGTTCGTCGTTATGAATTATTGCGTACACTCGATAATGTACTCGTACTACGCGTTAAAAGCGATGCGTTATTCACCACCAAAATCAATATCGATGATAATAACGACGCTTCAATTGACGCAAATGATAATCGGTTGTGCGATAAACATTTGGGGTTATCAATATCTCGCGGCCGGACAGAAAGAATGCGGAATATCGGGTGTCAACATTAAATTCAGTTTGGCCATGTACTTCAGTTATTTCGTGTTGTTCGCGAGATTTTTCTACAACGCTTATCTGGCGGGTGGACGTTCGAAGAAGACGAAAAAATCTTTGTACGAAGTTAACGGCAATGGTCACATATCCGCGGCCAAGTACAGCAATGGAAAGCTCAAGGCCAATTAGACGAATCACCCGAAACATCAAGAAAGATCAAGGAGACGGCGGAAGTAAGCCTGGTTGCGAATCCGCTTGGCGACGACGAAGATTCGTTCGTCGCGGTACCGAAAGTCGAGGAAACAAATTTAAACGAAGTGAGAGCGGTTGTTCGAGTTTAGTCGAAAAACAAAAAAAAAAAAAATCCGTTTAAACGTTATTATTTTATTTTTTTTCTCCGTTCTATTTTGTTTTTTCACGATCAAATTTAACGATTATGTTTCGAGACTTTCTCGAACGACTGCGTCTTTAATCGTTTAAGTTCCGAAACATAACTAAACGCACCTTTAAAAGTACGAACCGGAACAGCGGGGTATGAAAGTGTAAGGCTGCGTCGATTGTCGGTTCGTGGGGTTGACGGACATTATTATGATTATCCAAGTGATTCTGAAGGAAAAAAAAAAAAAACGACGAAAACCGAAGATTTTTTTTCTGATGAATCCGTTGAAAATAGAACGAACGTTTCTGCGCGTTTGACTCGTGTGTCTTCTTTAAAGCTTGTATTCTTAATGATTTTCTCGTTTCCCGAGCATTCCTCGAGCTCTCTCTTTTCCTCGCTTTCTCTCTCGTTCTCGGTTTCGTCGCGTTGGCCCGAGGAGCACGCGCGGTCCGGTCCTTCGATACAATGTCCCCCGCTTTTCACATTCAATTTTCGAACGATGTGTGACCTACTTTCGGGATCTCGTCGGCTCGTCGATCCAATCTCAACGAGCCACTAATAAATCCAACGATTTTCTTTGTATTTTTTTTTTCTTGCTTCTCCTCAATCGAAAGCCCTCATTGAACGTCGGGTAAGACCGGAATATTCCGGGGTACAAGTCGCGTTAAACCTTTGAAATAATATTTTCGTTGCCTGATTATTTTTCTCGATTTTCTGAAAATCCATTAAATCCGCGTAATGCCAATGCCACTCAAACTCCGTTGTACAAATTAGCGTTAATCTCGTACCCCAACGTTGTGGCAACGGCATTCCGTGGAAATAACGTAATGCCGCGCGTTGAATACCGCGCAATCGTCGACGAAAACAAAACACAGAGTTTATCCGGTATTGAAAGAACAACGTCGCAGCTTCGTTTCTCTCGTTCGCGTTCTCGCAGCTCGCGTGAAAAACATTGATAAGAAAATATCGCGCGACAATATTTTACAACGAGATGTTGAATTTTAAAAAAAAAAAAAAAAAAAAAAAAAAAAAAAAAACTACAAAAATAATCCGAACATAAATAATCTACAAATCACGTTTTTGAAACGTATCGTCCGATGTTGCAGCGAATTTTCGATTGTAACGTCAGCGAGCGAACGGGATTGGTCGGTTTCGGTAATCGCGCGGTTTCGTTGCGCGCAAATTGTTGCGCAAGTCGCGATAAATTGCGTAATCAGGGACACGCGGAAGACGATCGGTACAACGAGAGCGTTGCTCCGTGAAATTGAAAACAAAAAAATAAGGAAGAACGTGATACGAAACCTTGAAACTCGTATCGCGATTCTGGGCTAGAGCTGAGCGAGAGAAACGAACGGATGGAGATACGGAATTGTATCCGCATGATGCACGATAGTTCGTGGCTAGTGTGTTGTCGATTTCGCTCGATTATAACGTTTTCGACGGAACAGCTGTACGGATACGGGAGCGAAAATAGGGTCAACGGTGTAGATTGTCCGCGAGCGAGGCCGCGTATCTCACGATCGGGTCTGCGATTCGACGTCGGTTCTCTTATTTTTCCGTTTTTTTTTTTTTTTTTTTTTAACGTCATCCCAGGTCCAGTCGTTTCGAATTACTATACGGTAAAGTCAATACAACGCGTTAGATTCTTCGTTCATATTTATTTTCTATTTTTTTACTTCCTCGATCGGTCGAACGAGTTACGAAGAGTTTGATAATTCGAATAGATATCACGTGAAAGAGGGGAAAAAAATAAATTACTTCGTCGTGAGAGATCGTTCGTTTCCGCGATCGCCAGTGATCGCGGATTTTTCGACGGCGTTCACGGAGATATGAAAGAACCCCGATGAGAGGATAAAAATCGTGGCACGACGACCGGACCGACCTGCGCTCGCTATCCGAGCGTTTGACGCAACGTCGGGAGTAAATTCGATTACGTTTGCGATATGACGATTGTATGAAAATGCTCGTTGCACAATTGTGAACACCGCCGGCTCGCTGTACCGTACACGTTTGTGTGAGACACTCGTGCACGTTCGTCGACGGTGATTTGTATATTATTGTTATATTTTCGGGGGGGGGGGGGGGGGGGGGGGGGGTTCATATTTTTTTATTACCATTATCATTGCATTATTATCTTATGTCGTTTGATCTTGGTGATCAATAGCTAGAAATATCCGTACAGAGTATGAATTTAAGTTTAATCTTTTTATTTTTTCAACCAAGCCAGTGGAGGGATTTTGAGATTACTCATTGCCTTTACAATTTTTTATTTTGAGTTATGAGTCATTATTATTTAATTCATATGGCATTCCGTGCTACCATCAATAATTTGTAAACCAACGCACTTCGGAGACTCAGGGCTCTGTTAATTTACATTGATTACAAAAAAATTAACACAAATACAACAAAAAAAAACAGAGATTGGACTTTCCAACATTTTTCGTGCACAGATGATCTGCATTAAATCGAGTTAATTAATTTCGAGTAGTGGATTGAGTTTCAGTCGTGTGTACGGGTTAATTCCGAACGAGTTCACTAAAAAAAAAATTCTGCAATAGAAAATTACGATCACAGCGACGGAAGTTTGGAAATAATTCGCGACACGGATAAAACCGTGGGCGTCGAAGACGCGATAGCGAGAGAATTTGTACGCGAGTGTGATTGTGCGTACGTATGCGTGTGTACGTGTGTAAATGCTCGGAAAAAAAAAAGCATCTACCGGCGATGGACTCGGATAAGCCTGGAAGAGGCGATGTTTCGTCGAATTTGTTTCCAAGAGTGCGATACGAAGGGCGATTCGCTCGGGAGAACGATTGAGAATGATCGAAGAATCGCGGTATCATTGATAACACGGTAAGCCTTTTTATAATCAGCGCAGTGTTCTTCGCAAACGTGAACGAAATTAACGACATTTGAAGAACGAAGCGCGCAGGACGCGCTATGGATCTAAAATGATCTATATCTGGTTCTAGCCGCGAGTTTTCGATTAATTTTCATTTCGCGACAATCGACGATAACGTTGTCACACCTACGACGCGGTTCACGTCTGTTCTCCGTGGACGCGGTCCAGGACGGTCTATCCGGACGAAGATTCCATCATACGCGAATGATTCTTCGACTCTTTCGGAGTGAATGAACAGAAATAATAATAATAATAATATTAATAATAATAATAATAACGATAATAATAATAATATTGATAATAAAAAGCGAAAGAACAGAAACGACGTGGAAATGGGAAACGAATGGAGCCTACTCGGAGCACGTGACTCCAGATCGGTTTGTTAATACTTAAGTAATAACCAATACGCATCTGGAATGTGTCTTCAATTTTTATATAATAAACGATATGTGAAGAACGAAGCTTTTATGATATTATACCATTGCACAATGCGACGGAGAACGTCGGACCCGAGCCTTGGGATTGAGTTTGGTTCATCGCTATCTATGATCATTCGAAGAAATTGGCTTCTCTGTATTTTTGATTATATATATATTTTTCTTTTCCCGAACGCAAATTCAAGCGCAGTGCTGGGCATTGTTTAAGCGGTGACTAATTTGGAATAATTGTTCGCATCGATGTAAATAATATCGATTTTGATTATTTTGTTTTATTAATATAAATTGCAAGTACGAAGAAAAATTTCTTTGAGAAACATCGAAATTATCCGATTGGTTGATTAGAATATAAATTTTCGTGTAATGATTCACTAATTATTTTTTTAATGGTTAATAATATTCAAGATTTAGAAAAAATGTATTTTAGTATATTTTTTCATTGCTTCGTCGTAGCAAAGTCTAGGCGTGTCTGCTTTTCGAAGAGTTGATGATTGACGAGATTTCTCGACATCGCTGCTTCCTGTTGGCTAATTTATTCGCGCTTTCATCGGTTTTCAGAAAAGTCGTTAAGAACACGATAAAATGGGTGTTAATTTAACGTGGCCTCAGGTTATAAGTTGGAGACATAATGCACATCAAATAATGTACATAAATGGTATACATGATAATATGGCTTATGATAAGAATAAATAAATGAAAATATTGAAGAAAAAAAAATGTGCACAGACGTCGCACGCGGAAAGGCAGACACAATAATGTGCCGAATAACGGAAGGCGATTGGCAACGCAGCGAGCAATGATGGGGACGTAGAAAATAAGCCTGAAAATTGACACACGAGCTTTCCCGACTCCTTACTTATCGATGATTTTTACGATAAGAACACGTAAATTCTCATTTTTTTAAATCGAATCCGAACAATTATCATAATTATTAATAAACAAAAACGATCCCAATATTTATCTGTAATCCTTATTTCCTTATTCACATTTATCACATTAATCGAATTATTGCAAATATGCAATCAAATCTCATCTTGGACACATATTTTTTTAATTTTCAATCTCATTTTCAATTTCGTTTGAAAAATATTAGAATGTCATTCACCGATTGCGCTCTTCGTGGCGACATTTGCGTTGCTTTCCCATCTACGACGACACTGTCGAACCACACAGTGTCTGTAATTGCACCGGGAACGCGAAAAAAAATCGTCTTTGACGAGTTATTAAATGAGAATGATTGGCAATAAACCGGTGCATACGTAGCTTATAGTTTTGCTCGTCGTTATGTACATATATGCGCATAAGATTTGCCTGCTAAAGTGCGTCAACGTTTTTTGAATTTACATTTGTAAAATACGTTTACATATTTATAAGTACCACCTTTGCGGGGTTCTGACCGAGTTAAAACTTCGAATTCCATTGGTCGAGGCTGCCGTCCTTTATTGTTCGATTGTTCAGTTGGAATCGTCAATTCCTCGGCATCGTCGCTTCCTCGTGAGTCCAAGTTCCGTGATGAATATTTCTGCATCCAATATCGGACGGTATCAAAGGGTATTGGACGCGTAAATGGTAATAAGATTAATATAAGATGAGACGCCGCGTTTGAGTTGTTCCGCGTGTTCGACTTGGTCACACCATCATCAATTTCCACTTTGCGCTTAAAACCTCTATTTTAACCCTTACGAAGAATCATTTGTCCTTCCAATACCCAAATAACCCCGTAATAATACCCGTTAGCGTTCCAATTAGGCCACCAATTCATTCATCCCGAATTTAAATTAACCGAGGCCAAAGTAAATTAATTTCGCGCGAAATAAATTCATTTGGCTTCGAATAAAATTCATCGATGTGCCAGCGAATATACAAACCAGTGGAACCAGTGGATATACAAACAGTCACTCGGGTCAACGACTCGTTTTATAATTTTCTGGCGAGAACTCTTGCCTTGCGGAATTTAATCATCCGACACCGAGCGGTTCGGCGACGGAGCCGATCAATGCTTATACACACGTGTATGTAAGTAAGCAGTCGTATTATAGTGAGACTTGGCACGGTGGGCACAAGGTCAGAGTCGTAGGAACGCAATGAATCGCCGAATCGACGATACACAGTACGTACTCAAAGTTGCGAAACCTACAATGAACGATTGCGCGATTTCTTTGAGTCTTGGATCCTCGTGGAGGAAGTTATGTGATGGAATATATTTCCGTTCCGGAATATTTTTATCAACGAATTGAAAAAAATGCGAGAACGTCGAGAAAAAAAATTCGATATTAATTATCCAGACTATCGTTTAATTTTTAGGGACGAATTGCAACAATGGCGACAATTCCGAGAAATTGTTGGATGCGCCATCGTCGCCGACATCAGCGCCCTCCGTAAGTATCCCGGCGAAGGTTATAACTATTTGTAATTTAAAGAGCGCTACTATTGAGCTGAAGCGACTTTGACATTGTTATTGCAAAATTGACGATCAATTTGAAAAGACTGTTCGTAGAATTTGAGTGGATTCAAAGAGAGAAGAAAACGAGCACAAACTATTTGGAATTATTCACTTTATTGAACGTTCTGAGAGATACGTAGATTCCTACGAACACATTCTTTCTCAACTTGTTGCTCTTACAGTGTAATCCGAACAATTATTATGATGCTATGTAAGTGTTACACGCTACAAAAGCTCAACCTGTCATCTCCCAGTCCACGAGATCGATAGTTTGATCCCAGTTCATGCTTCATTTTTCCTTCGGCATTCTCCGTATCTTTTCCGAGTCGATAAATCATGCTCATTATCTCATTAACGTATCCTCAAAAAAATTGATGAAAAAATAATCGACAGGATATTCTTTAAGCTACAATGATATAACCCATTTGCTCAGAGGTCGAGGACTGTTGACGCACGGTTTCGAGAGAGTACTTGGACTCCTCGAGGCAGCTCGGTTGCAACGCGTCACGCGGGGTCCATCCGGTTGGCCTCATTAATTAAACAGCAAAATGAGGTACGTTTCGGAACGAACGTCTCTCCGTGGCAGAGTCTTATCCTCGTCTCTACTTCTTTTCGTCCACATTGATTTATTACAAAACCGGGTTGTCATCCGACGTGATTACTCGCACGTATTTGTTGCAAATATTCAGAATAGTCAGTCATTCATTTTTTCTCTTTTCTGTTTTGAATGACTCCGTTGAAACATCGCGCATTCACTCTTGGCTTATCCCGATCATACGGTGCAGTAGCCATTTTTTTTCATTCGTTTATTAATTCATTTTTTGCTCTTACGAGGCAAACCTGACATTCGCGTTTGGCGTCAATAAAGACTTTTTTGTCACGAGAGACTTTGTCGTGTGACCCCAAGGATAATCAATGCGATACGTCTGGCTGATATCGTGAGTTGGAAAGTTTTGCGCGTAGGTAGATTATTTGCTAAGCGAATAAGCGAGGGGAATCAGCAACAATCCCTTGGCCTTTGATTCTCCACCGGCTGACACCGGCACGAACGGTTTATTTCATTCGAATGAATATGAAATAAGTTCTGCGCTCGCGATTGCACAATCGTATCTGCACATAAGTTCGTCGCCGGTGCATTCGTCGTTGTGGTTTTTCGGAGAAACCAAAACACCAAGCAAATATCACGGATTCGAAGTTCGAAGCTTAAATTGACGGGCTGAGGACGAATAAGGCAGAAATGCATATTCGCGACGTATCTCCGCGTCCGAAGATGAGTCGAGTCTATAGACACAAGATGGTTAAAAGTTTGATGGTCTTCGAACGATAAAGGGACGGCCGATGTTGATAGAAGCTATTAGCTCGATATAAATATTTGTTTCTTCCATCGACGTGAACAATCTTCATGTCGATATCGAAACTTCTGATAATTCCGTTACGACATGCCACCGTCAGCGCGTTCGAGATATCCGCGGAAGTTTGTGAATAAATGAATGATTAATTATTAATGATCATTATGAATTATTTAAATGGTTAATTCATAATAAATTCAAATTGTTGAGGTCATCTGAATCGAGACCGTTGCATTATATCCACAAAGTGTCTCATAACCGATTATTGATTGCATTTGTTTTTTTTCAAAGTTCTTCGTTACAAATAATAATTAACAAGCAGATTTGACGATTGATTTGTCTTTGTGGTACGATTTTAAGCCAATTTATCATCGATCTCCACTCGTTCGTACGAAATATCGTTTGTACGCATCGCATCGATTTTATCAATGTTATTCTTCACGATTTTCGAGGGATCGCTCGTACTACGTTATAGTGGAAGAGACGTTTGTCACGATGCGTCTGAGCCTTAATGCGATTATGGGTTACTCGCACCGGCGACCCGACTTGCACACAGAAGCCTTAGCTCGAGACGGTTGTTGAGCGACAAACATCGACGATCGCCCGCGCGTCTAATGATATTAGCCGATCGACAAACCCGTCTGAACTTGGACTTGGACGCCGTCAGGTGATGTGAGGTCACCAACGTCCGAGGGTCACTTACGAGATATTTTCAACAAGTCTTCGACGTGTTGTTATCGACTTATGCTAATTTTTAAGAAAAAAAAATTATTCTGGGAAATTTACTGGAATCATTTTAAGGTTTTTCCTACGTCAAACATACGCCAAGAAAAATTATATTTGCACTGGCACAGCGTTTTATGGGTAGTGCGCCGTATATCTGCAGGGTATTATTATAGCGCTAGCTGAAGTTGTAATTATTATTTGAAACGAAGCTACAACAGTTTCCAGTAGGCTGTTTTTAATGCATTTTTCCGTAAGATATGGAGAAATAGATGTTTTGTACGAAAATATTGTGCCTGTGTATGTCGGCACCCCTTTTCAAGCCAGCAGCCGATGAATCATCAATCGATTGAATAGACGAAGCCATTTCTCTATGCTTATCTCAATCAATATAATTACTCAGAAGAATTATTCTTCAGCGAATAGGTAATCAATGCTTCCGGTAACAGTATTTTTTGGCATATTTTATTAAAACATACTGTACAATTAAAACCTAATTAGTCTAATAACGTAACATTAACAAACCGCTTCATTTGGTGCTTTTGGTCTTATCTTTACCCCAATCTTCCGAGATATAAGTCAAGAAGTCCGTAAGGCCCTCAAACTCCGTTCTGCTCTGCGGAGGATTATTCCTTGGAATCCTAGGCAAGATGGAACCCATTTTGTTACGAAACTCCTGAGCATTGGTTGCTCCCGAGAGCTTCCAGATGCCGTAGAATATAATCCCACAGCCGCCTATCGCATAGACGCTACCCCAACCTAGCGCTCTCAGAGCAAGCGAAGCTCCGCTTTCGCCAGCTCCTTTTACTCTGACTATTCCATCCTCAAAGTATTTCGGATCGTTTTTTCTCGCTGACGCTAAGGTCGTGCCAAAACCGATCAGCGCTGAGATTCCAGTAACGGCACTCAAAAATATTGCACCTGATTCAGAGAAAAAAAAGTAACCGGTTTTTTTAGGTTAAGTGATAAAAACAAGAGTTCACTCTGATAATAAGCAGTTCCGCCGCCATCTGGGACTCAGACTCACCATAGATTTTGTCTTTATTATTATCCGCACTTTGATTTTCCAATATCAAACCGCTATTAACGATTATTTCACTCGTATTCGAGTCATTTTTCGAATTCAAAACATCCGTGGTCGTCGCCATTTTCCAATTCCCAGTGCTGCCAATTCTTTGAAATCAGAAAAAAATACCCTGGAATACAAATAGCCGTCGATTTAGCCAAAAAGATTGTCGCTTAGATTTTTCAATTGTACAATTCTTTCGAGGCGAGGAAGAATGTTCGTTAATTGAATTATTGCTACGTCAATTAATTTAGTAAAATCAAGACCAAACTATATGACGCACGGTCTTGTAGGACTGTTTCGAACGAATTGATTGTCCGGCTGACATCACGAAATTGTGTTTGACACCTTGTTTTCGGCGATGAATAACTAATCTAACTGACAAACCAAGATGGGACCAAAAAAAATCTATCTTCACGGCATTGATCCGCCCTTAAACTTGTCCAGCTATGTCCAGCGTCGTCTTCGTTCACGGAGCTTGTTTTAGTTCACGCGACGACGAAGCTGCGAATAAACACGTCTAAATCTGACAAACCAATATGGCTGCCACGCTTTTTCTTCTGGCTCCTGTGGCTCGGAGTTATCCCTCTCCGAAAATACTCTAGACTCCGTCCAGATAATCTTACGTTCATGGTTGAAAAGGCCAGTGTGTGTGTGTGTGCGTGAACAAGACTGATAACAAGTGTTTATTTACTACTGTCAAAATTATTCGAAATCGTTGGTCTTCGTCCGGAGAGCAAATTCGTCACGATTGCTTCAAATCGTAGTAACGATCTCCAGTGCAAGAATGGAAGGTAAAATCGACGAATCAATAATAATGTCGGAAAAAAGTAATCAATCAACGACAATTTATGGACAGTAACTGGTGTCGAATTTTCGTTATTTTCTTTACAACGACTTCAAATCGCAGGTGAAACGAGAACAAACATCGACAGGCTAGCCGAGCAGCTGAGAGAAGCGGTCAAACTCAAAGACGACTCGAATGATGATCGTTGCGCAGATATTATTGAAATATTAGATACTTTAGGCAATTCCAGCATCATCTCCGTAGAAGGTTCGCACCGTTGCACAAATATTCGTTCGTTGTTTCAGAATTTTCGTCAATATTCTCATTGTTCCGCAACTTGTACTTGCAGAGAATTCCGACTTTACGATAGACGAAGTCTTCCTGAAACTGTTGACGCACAAGTCTGGTGCAATTGTTGCCAAAACTGCTAAAGCCATAGCCGAAATCGCAAAGACTGATAAGGGAAGAGAGAAATGTACCGACGGCAATTTGACAAAGACGCTGATGGATCTCATGCAGGGAGATGACATAGACATACTGACTCAAACCACCAGAGCGCTTGGAAATATATGTTACGAAAATGGTCACTATATTTTACTCTTACGGAATTTTCTTCTCTTGTCACGATGAGTTGAGTCACAATGCATCTAGAATCAGTGAAATTTTTTTATTTTTTATCATAGAAAAGGGCAACATAATGGTGCAAGATATTAACGGCCTGACACAAATATTGGCTATTTTGGAGAAAGCTGTGAGTCTGAAGGATGCCGAGGGTGCGGCATTGCTCAGGAGTACAGCAGCCGGCTTCCTACTAAATATCCTGATCGACCAGAGTGCCTTGCAACAAAAGGTCAGAGTTCGAACGATTCACAAAATCCCCCCAATTTGAAAAGAAATCACTCCTAGCGTCATCTCATCCTACCGCAAACTTTGCGACGAATCAAACGTTTCTATCCTAACTTCCATAGGCATTGGAGGAAAATGTCGTACCGATAATCTGCAGCGTTCTAGAGGTAGACGGTACGAAGGAAGATGGAAAGGCAGCAACGCACGCGCTGTCCATTCTAGGATTGTTCAATGATTCCGGTACTCAGTTTTTGGACGAACGACTGTGCAAAATACTCGTAGAAATATTAGCGAGACCGATGCTTTCCGAGCTTTCAGAAATGTGCCTGGAACTGGTTCACGGCCAAGCTGAAAATGGTAATCGATCGATAAACATTCCCCAACTTTATTTCATTCATCCAACGGATAAAAATTCGATTCAACTAGCGTTTTATCAATCCACGTTTGTTGCAGCCAATGCCAAACTACTTTTTGCCAAAACGGGTCTCTGCGAGCTATTGCTGAAACTCATAGAAAAATATGGACCAAAGTGCACCGACGAGGAAACGAGATCGACACTCAAAGTTGCCTGCAATTTAATCGTCTTAATTCTCACCGGAGGTAAACGACAAAATTCGACAACCTAATAGCACAAATTTCTTCTGCTATAACATTATAAATTTAAAGTAGAAAATGCAGTGCTGGAGCTGTTTTTCTATTCCTTTCTATGTTGATCAAAATTACATGAATTACATTTTTGGGGTAATTATTTAGATATTCCGCAGCTAGCGGTTCAATAATTCTTTTTTTAATTGTTTTCGTAGACGAGAGTATGAATTTGTTGTACGACGGTAGCAACGGTACCGTCTACAAGAAGCTCGTCGAGTGGCTCGACAGCACGGACGAGGATTTGCAAGTAACGGCAATTTTGGCGATGGGAAATTTTGCCAGCACAGACGCTCACTGTCAGCTAATGGTCGATCAAGGAATTCATCGAAAATTGTTACAATTGTTACGCGATGATGGCAATAAAACGGGTGGAATAAGATTTCAGCATGCTTTGTTGAGCGCATTGCGGAATCTCGTTATTCCTCCCAGTAACAAGCCCGTTATTCTCGCCGACGGCCTCGTCGACGTTGTCTATCCCATGCTCGAAATTCCAACGTTTCCAGTGGTTTTTAAATTGCTCGGCACTCTAAGAATTGTAATGCAGGGACAGAGTGAGTAGATGTCGCTTTAACTTCGACCCTTTTTTTCCGGCAGTTAAATTTGTGATGTGCTTGTTATCGTGCTTGTGCAGGAGAAGCGGCAATATCGTTAGGAAAACGCGAAGATCTCGTAAAAAAAGCGGTCGAATGGTGCGACACGGAGGATCATCCGGGTGTTCAGGGTGAAGCGAATCGTCTCCTCGCTTGGCTCATCATTCACAGCAGGTACACCCAGTCGTAATTTTTTTTCATAGCTCTCTTCAACACACGCAAAGTTTCGCCAATGAAAAATCTGAATTTTGATTATTAAAAAATGACGATCAAACGATATCCAGGGAAAAAGAAGTTGTATCGACGATAATCAAACTCGGTGGCATAAATAATCTCGTGAAGATGATAACCGCGCAGCACGCTCTCATGCAAAACGAGGCCCTTATGAGTCTGTCGATTCTGTCGACGATATCGCTCGTGGAATCCGAGGAGCCGCTCATCGCCGCCGAGATCGGTCGGGCGTTGTGGAAATTCTTCGAACAAAGAGATCCGCAACCCAATCCAGCATTGACGAGCAACGCTCTCACCCTCATGTCTCATCTGCTCAAATCTAAATCGGGTATTTCTCGTAGTTTCCTAAAAAAAAAAAATTCATTCTACGCTCGATCGAATGAGGGAAATAACTTTAATAATGCAATTAATTTGCAGATGCGCTTATAGAACACTTGAAAAAATCGAAGCTACTCGACGTCTGCGAGGATCTTCTCAAAGGTTCCGCAAATATCGCGAATCAATCGCCGGACGACTGAAAAATTCGCGTATCTCGTATCTCATCTATGTACAAAAACGAAAAGACCGAAGAATAGAAAATGAAGCAAAAGACGAAAAAAAAAAAAAAAAAAGAAGCAAAGACAAGATACTATTGACATACTTCGCTGCCATAGACACGCACTGCATCACTTCCGTTCTGCACGCGATTGTGAGAATCGGGGACTCTTCCGGGGTGCCCAACGCAGACTGATATCCTCCCGATGATTTCGCCAAAGTCAGAGAATCACAATTATTTATTTTACTATAAAAAAAACCCCCCCCCCCCGAGTGTACCTACTTTGGATGTTCACGAGCGCGAATCAAACATCCGACATCGTAGCTGTAGATCATCGAACAAAATCTTTCGAAAGCAATCGTAAAATGTATTTAATTAATAACGAAAGAATAAATATTTTATTGCCAAAAATAACGCGAATATTCGTTAACGAAATTTGTATTTTGCCTCGTGAAACGGCGCTCAGATGGCGCTGTCGTATTATCGCATTGCAGTGAAAGTAATCAGGTTTCCTTGGATTTACATTGACCGATAAATACTTTGTTTCTCAATCTCGTAGTAATATAATCGATTTAATCGCTCAAAAAATTAGCAAAATCGAGCGACACTTGAACCTCGCTAACTTTAATTTTATTGCACGATTAAATCGTAATGAGACATTTATTTCCGTATTGTTTATTTTGTTTTCTCCTAAAGTGTTGATTGTTTTTCTTTTTGTAATAATATTTTCGACCTATGACCTTGATCGGTGCGTATCACACGCCGTTGGGTGATAAGCAAGACCCGAGCGGACTTCTTGTTACGCGATGATTCGTGATAGACGGACCGAACAGTAGAATAATTAAAGCTGATCCAAGATGAATATATCGCCGAGAATAGAAAGTCCGCTGGATGAAACCGACGTTGCTTTGATAAACGCTCCGAGCCCGACTCCATCGCTATCCAACATCGGAGGTAATTCCATTTGATTGCGTAATTCGTCAAATCACTTTCAACGAAGAAACTTTCCACCGGTTTCAAATACTATTTCAATGGAATCCCGTCGCAAATTTAACGTTAATTTACCGTTCAAATATTCGTCGCGACAAATTTTTCTAATAATTATCGACCAAAGTGCTACGTTTTTTTTATTTATGTTTTTTTTAAATTTAATTTCAGGAACGAAATTGGCGGGAACGATTTTTTTGATAGTCAATGCGACTCTCGGAGCTGGTTTATTAAATTTTCCTCAGGCTTTTGACAATGCCGGTGGGATTGCATCGGCGATTTTGGTCCAGCTTGGATTCCTCGTCTTTATCACGTCCGCCCTAATAATTTTGGCTCACTGCAGCGATGTCACCAAAACTGAGTCGATGCAGGACACTCTCGGAGGATTGTGCGGAGAGAAAGCTCTCTTTATCTGTGGAATATGCGTTGCCGTTTACAGCTTCGGATGCTGTCTCACTTTCGTAATAATAATCGGCGATCAATTCGACAGAGTCATGGCTACATTCTACGGAATGGATTATTGCCACACATGGTATGGAAAATTATTTTATTATAAGTTTTTTCTTCTGTTGCACAACTTTAAATAAATTTGAGTGACTAGAAATCTATCATAATTATGAGTCAATAAATAATAATAATAAGTAACGAAAACGTTTATCGTGAGATAATGAGCAGATATCTTAAATATTTTTATCTATTCCATATTGAAATGCAGTTGCATATTTTTTTTCCACAGTAATTCGTGGTAATTACACCGATTCAACCGTAATTTGCGATTCGTTCGAAATAAAAAATATATCGCATTTTTTCAGGTACCTTTCCAGACCATTCGTCACAAGCGTTACGTGCGCAATATTTATTTTACCGCTGTGCTTCTTCAAAAGTTTGGAAGTCTTGAGCTACGCAAGTTCCGTCGGATGCGTAACGATATTTTACGTCGTGTGGTTGGTCGTCAATGAATATTCGAAGAACAACGACGAAAACGCGAGATCCACGCGGATGTGGCCCGTCGATGCGTCACAAGCTCTCAAAATTGTACCGATAATTTGTTTCGCTTATCAGGTAAAAATTGGATTTTTCGCATTCATTTAAATTCTACAATTTCCATAATGAACCAAAATATACCAAACGAAAGGTAAACATTTTTTTTTTCAATATCATTATTGCAGAGTCACATGACAGCAATACCGACTTACGCGTGCATGAAGCAGCGAAATATCTGGAAATTCACTTTCTCCGCTGTAATAAGCATGGCGATGTGTTTTCTTGCTTACACGGCGGTCGGAATTTACGGATACAAAACTTTTGGCACGGGAAACGTGCCCGAAGACATACTACAGGGATACACGGACACGAGCGCGGCTCTGACGATTGCTATAATCGCGATTGCGGTGAAAAATTTTACGACCTATCCGATCGTTTTATTCTGCGGTCGCAACGCGATTCTTGGCCTCGTGGCTGATGACACGGAAATCAGTGATTTGCTTAGAATTTCCGTCACATTTGTGTGGTTCGGTCTGTCCGTCGTCATTGCCATTTGCGTACCGGACATAGGACCCGTTATAAATCTGTTGGGAACGCTTTCCGCCGCGTTTATCTTCGTATTTCCGGGTATTTGCCTGTTGCAATGCACTTTACTCAAAGATCCCGCGTTATGTTTGAACAAACATCGTTTTCTCGCTTTCGCGGCTGTATTGATAACGGCGATGGGTGCCTTCGTTTGCGGAGTCGTATTCGTCGAGTCTCTGCAAGATATCTTGAAAGATTCGTCGGAACAGCCGTTGGTGACGGGTTTGAAATTCAATCTCGGAAAAAGCTTGTGCACTTAATATCATTTTTTTTCTTTTTTTATCAGCGAATATTTTCTAATCATTCTCGGTCATTCGAATTGTGGAAAAGACCGATTTACCGCGTTTTTCTACGTTTGAGCTTCCGTGTGGTTTTTAAGACGAGAAAGTCGGTGAACTGGAACTTTCGTTAGCTCGTGAATTTTGTGCAAACAATTCACAGGACTGAAAAGACTGATCTGCGTTTCTGTGATTAATTAAATCCAATTGTTACCAGCGAATACACAACAACTCTCATCATTCGAATGTATATTAACTTTTGATATCCGTCTCAGCAGTGCAATCGTGAAGATTTCACGAATTATAAATAATCTCTTTAGATAATTAGTCGATAAAAATATTTATCGAAATTTGTTTTAATAAAGCTCCAATAAATTTGAATATCACGAAAGAAGCTAGAAATTTACAGCAACTAGAGGCAATTTTTTGCGAATCTAATCGTCATCGCCGGACTTGCGAGAATTGTCCTAAAGTTTTTATACAAAAGCGTAATCAACGTTTCTTTGGTTGTCGAAGTTTTCGTCGTTTCATTCGTCGTCGCAAACGCGATCGAGAATTACGGCGTGCTCGTGGATTTCGGTGGTGCTGGATCGATCGTTAGATCGTGAAGCAACAGACCGTCGAGATCTCGAAGTTCCGTTATGATGGTTTTGCAGAAGAAGCATTCGCGGCTGTTGAGGACGTGACGATCGATGCAACCCCGACACGATTGATGATTGCAAGGTTTGAACGTTACGGCGACCGGATAAGCGTAGCAAATTGTGCACGTGTCGTCGTCGTCGCTCGTCAATCTCGTTTCCGGGAGCAAACCTCGACTCACGTCCAAATGATTTATCATTTCACGAACTTTTGATAATTCCTGCTCGGTGACATCGTTTTTATCTGATTCAACGGATTAATCGTGTTATTGGGGATCTGATTATCGTTTTTACTCGATTGATCATGAACTTACAATTCAGAAAGGTAAAAGGCTTTAAGTTCTTCATTTTGGATTTTTCCGGTGTTCCCTCGCCAAGAACGAAGTAAAGCGAGCTCATTTGGAAACTGGGCTCGGTTAATAAAGCTTTTGTAGCTCTTGGCACTTCTCCGGACTCGGCTGCGTTTAATATTTTGGAAGAATTTAATTTCAAACGATGCGGAAAATGTTTTGGTTGTGCTAGGAATAGACACGAATTAATAATAAACAAAGTATGTATAAAATGATTAGCAGGCAGGTGTGGATTAAATTCCATTGGGTGATTTACGCTGAGCATTCATAAATGATTTACCGTGATCGGTCGACATTTCCTCGCGCAGAAGAGCCAATATAATGCCGATAACAGCAGCGAGGATGGGAAAATGATCCACGCTCTCCAAATCCGGTATGTCTAGCAGGACGACGTGTTGGAAGGAGCTCGTTTGGGAGCTCACGCGATTGAGTATTTGGCACAGTAACTGGCAGAACAAATGTTACATTTTTATCGACTAAAATTTCTTTCTCATATCAAAGCATATTTTTCCACTCTTTCCCGTACACACCTGACACAGTCTGATTAGCAAATTTCCACTGGAAGATTGCGACGGATCGTTGAAAATGCTCGGTGCGATCGTAGCGATCATCTCTATAACGCGCAGCAAAGATACGGATAGATCGAAGCACGTTGCGCAGATTCTCAGCTGCCTCGATTCGATGAAAACTCTCTCGGGTCTCGACGAAACATTGTGAATCTCTTGGACCATTCCGATGAATTCGGAGAACGCCCAGTTTAGCTGATTGAGCAGAGAGTTTAAAAATTGCGTTGTCGCTTGGAGATTGTTCAGCAGTATTTCCTTCACGTGATTCTGATATACCGCCGAGGGACAAGGCTCTGAAATATAAAAACCGTGAATAATCGTCTAATCGAACGAATAAATTTCGAAGGAACGAATGAGGTTCGAAGTACGTAGAATACTGACTTATAGGCTGCCTGATGGAATCTTGCTGCAACATTTTCGGCCCAACCTTCTTCAACAGATGCGGAAATTTTTCGTAGCGAAAAGCAAAACCGTTTCCCTGCCAAAATCGTATGAGAACCCAATTGGACTGTGCCCAAGCTCGATTCTCGTAAGGTCGCAACAAATTCGTCACAAGATTGATCCTCGATTTTCTGGGAACCTGTTCCAAAGCCCCGAGCGTCAAAGGATACGAAACAAAAGCCGCGAGCGTCAATATGAGCGTGTCCTTAGCATTGGCATGAACGATTCGCGGATCCAAAAAATGATCGCACAAAAATTCCGCAATTTCCAGAAACATTCTCGCGTAGTCGGGAATGTTCTCGATCGGCGCGGTTGGATGAAGATGGGTTTGTAGACCGGTGGACAAATCCGACAGCGCTTCGAGATAAAAATCCGGGACGAAACTGAACATATTTCCTTGCCGACTGGCCATTTTTAGCGTCAACGTGACGACTCGCAAGAGCCAAGCAATTTGCGTTTGATTCTCTTCGGAATAAACGGCAGCTCGTACCCAAGCCATGTGTCTCGCTTGTTCGGAAAGTTTCGTGCTTAGAATACCGATCGTTAAGCCGATTTCTTTCCGAGCATTCGGATATTCCGGATTTTTTTGTTGTTTGATCAATTCCATTAACTTTTTCGTGGCCGACAGAGCTTTCGCGTATTCCTTCATGCTTTCCCGCAAACCGGCGACTTTGGCTATTTGTTTCTTCGCCGCCGCGTGATAGAACAACACGATACCGTCGAGAAGTTCCAACAGCGACGAATTCTCGTCGACTTTGCCGAGTTTCAAAGGCGTACGATCGTCCCTCCCGTGCTGGGAATAACCGAGCCTCTCCAGCATCATCGGCACAACGGGATTCGGAGAATTCATGCTTATCAATCTGGCGAATGTCGGGAGATCGCTTATTCTCGCCGGTCCACCCATGAAAGTGTTTACGGCTTCTTGGGGTTGATCCATCGACGCTATGACCTCGTGATCGGCACCTAATTCGTTTATCAAATCTTTTTTGTAGGTTTTGTTCAAATGCGACAACACTCCGCCGAGTCTGTCGATGCCGTTGTAGTTTATCGATGAATCGTAGAACGACCTGAAAAAATATTTCGCGAATGAACGAGCGAAATTATGAGAATTTGGGTTTTTTTTTCCTGCTGTTTTGGTTAACGAACCTGCAAGGTATGAACATTGGATCGTCGATGTCGGTCCATAGAATCTTGAATGCTCCCAAAAGCCGATGAAAGCAGCCTACCGTGATCGGCAATGGCGTCTGCAAAATTAACACGGAAATAATAAATTTCGCGGTGTCTTTTCGGTGTTTTTGATTACTAAATACTGGAAAGGCCTAGACGTTTCTCCGTTTCAAATTAATTTAGACGAATGATAAATTAGATTTAAAAGCAATCAGCTGTACACAAGCACGAACTTTATTCAACAAAAAAAGTGAAATTTGTTTTTCACAAACGTCGTTTTCGTGGGCCATTCTAGAGTGAATAAAATAACGTTTTTCTTTACCGACCCGACTGGTTATCAAATTTTCCTGCACGAAACGACGAAACTTTCGCAAAAAAATGGTCCTCGACGATGGAGTCCGCGCGTCCCCGTCGTTATTGTCCAGCAGAAGAACGAGAAATTGAATCTGCAGACACTCGAGTTCTGCGTGTGAAAGGACGATCGTCAATTAAGCTCGTGTCGTTAAATTGACATTTAATCAACGAATAATCCAGGCTTCCGTACCCGTAATTGCGGATTTTATTTCGTCGCAAGATTTCATGTAGCTCCGCTTGCAAGTTTCAACGTTGACGTCGAGAGGTATGGTTTCCCACCAAACATTCTCGACGACTTCGGCCAGTGCTCGCTCGTCCAACGGTTTGACGTGAAGAAAATTGGCGAAACGGACGCGATCGAAGAGTATATTTTGCAGGAGATGTTGTCGAGTGGTTGTGTGATAACATAGATTGATCAGCGGTGTCAGACTGTCGCACTGATCGGGATAAGCGAGCATCAACGAAGCGTGTCTGAACGCCGAGAGCAACGAAACAACGCTGTTTTCCAGGCAAGCTTTCATCTCGTGTTCCTCGAGAAACATCCACATTAGGTCCAAACATATCATGAGTTTCCAACGGTCCTCCTCTGTAGCACACAATTTTTGCACAAACGGTATGAAAAGCGCGTCTGTGATGTACGGCACGGTCAGAAGAGGTCCCAAATGCTTCAAGATCGTTCTGCCGAGACATCCCACATAGGCCTCGATGCTCATTGATCCGCCGTCGACAATTCCCGGACCTCGAATGCGGCATTTGCTCGAATCGTTCATGGCCTCTCTGGCTCGTTTAACCATTGGTACGAGATTGGCAAACCACTCGAGTATCACAGCCGCTTTGTTGATTGGCTCCGTAGGCGCTGCCTGCGGAGTCTGGTATTCTTCGACCGGATATTTCAACGGTGTCGAGCCAAAATTTGCAGTGAGATTTTCCATAAATGCTAGACTGACCGTAGGAAAATAAGCAGTACCGGCACCGGTCGTTATGTCACTGAACGCAGTGCCGAGAGGCCTGCCGTTTCTGTAGAAACTTATCGAGCCGTTGTCCATGTTCAAAGCGCATCCTATTATATCACCCGGGAGCCAGGGATCGCCGTAGTCGTGGGTCGTTACGTTCCACTTTTTCAAGCGGTTTCCGTCGTAGGCGTACGATGTCGGGGTATCGCCTGAATAATTGGAATAGAGTATGTAAGGATATTTGTTGCAGAAATTAAGAAGAATTCTCACTTTTCACGAACGTATTATGTATAATTTTTCATTCTAGAGGACATCAACTGTGACTCGGTAAGTTGTTTCCATTAAAACAGCGGAGAATAAGAAATACAGTGAGAAACACTCACCTACTCCAGATTCCTGACTGAATTTGCATTGAGCGGTGCCCCAACCGATCTGCATAACTCCGTTGGATCCCAGCTGCACTTCGTACATCCATTTTCCGCTGTAGAATGCGGTATTGGCTCGCATGGTACTAAAATTGCTCTGCGAATTGACGCTGAGTCTGTCCGGAGAAACAATGAAGAGACCGTGATGAGTCGACACGTCAAATCTAACAATTTTGGGCCCGATTCTTCCTGGACGAACATCCTCCTGCGGTCCTTCGAGCTCACCCAGAGTGGCTTTCACATAATCTTCCACATTGGTCAGACTGTTTTGAATTCTGAAAGGTAAACAAAAAATGTGGACAATATTGCGAGCCACCTTCTTACCCTTGACCAATGAAAAGTGTAAAGTTTGGCACGTCGATCGTTCATAGCACAAAAAAAATAACTTAAGCACAAAGCTCTACATTTTTGCAGAGATAGCAAAAAAAAACATTTATTTCTGTAGTCTGCAGACTAAAATTATAGGTAAATTCATAGGTCTATCCGTAAGATGATGGTTGAAATTTAAAAAATTGAGTCAACGATGATGGTAAGGGTGGACAAGATGTTGAATATAAATAAACGAGCTACCTCGTATTGTAGGCCTTTGACTTAGTACCGGTGGATTGATTGTTTTCCGCAATGGAACCGCGTCCAAATACGCTTCTAACAATCTCTTCTATCTCCATAATCACTGTCACACGATTAATCGTCGAAATTTGTTGAATTTGATTCTCAGTAAATCCGCAATTGCAGTTGCTTCCGGGCTCAAGTCCATGAGGTTTTATTGAGTGATCGGAATTTATATCGAAAGAGAAGGAATAACAATCCGAGGCACGAGGTTATTGCAAATTTCTGTGTCCACTGGAGGGAGCGGGGCCGCGATCTTTAATTTATTCTTATTATTTCCCGGCTGAAAACGGGAGTTGTGTGTTTCGTCGGTATGACGAGAAGATTGCCGCAATCCGTTTTCGTGTTATATCGTGCAAACCAGTCCAAACGGCTAATTTTCTTTGTAACAAATTTTTGCACATCGATCCTGTGAATCACATAGATAGTCTGTGTATCACAATATCAATGATCGGATATAAACTCGGAGAGATAATAAATGTTGAAAAAGTGACTGTTTCCGAACGTTTGTAAATAAAGATGATCCGTTTGTTTTTATTACGCCCATCCCGTATCGTCTGCTCCAACAGGGCCGATGAAACGTCTTTTCTCCGGATGGGTAGTACGAAGCCATCCGAAGGGGTTCCGTGGGGTGACGACCCTTCGCACCCACCCCTTGCGCAGGCCCTAGCTTTGAAGGAGCGTGTGTACGTTTGGTGCATTGTGTATGTGTATGTTCGACCCAGTTCGACCGTGCAACACGCATTCGCTTCGGATATTTTTTCGCCCCGTGTGTATTGCCAGAAATTAGTAGAGATACTAATCTCTGGTATTGCTTTCGGATTCACTCCGAAGTGGCAACTCTTCAATATTCGCTGATTCAAAATAATCGAGTGATCATGCCTGTGATTGTTTTTTTCGTCAATAATAATTCGAGGAGATGATCGGTAAGCATAACTTTACAAATATCACTCAGCTAGACGTTTCATTCAAAACGAAACGTGTTACTTCGGTAACAAAATGTATAACTTCCAAAGGCAATGTCCAGTTAATTTCTGTGAGGTCTGAACATTTTTGTTTTTCTTGAGGGAATTCAGTAAGTAGTAATCATTTTATTCCATGGTAAAATTCTGTTCATTGTTTTTGGCTTTGATCATACTCATTATGGCGCAAAATATGTGTATTTGTTCTAGTCTTCTCTTGCTGAAGACCATGGCAATCGGCAACTACTTGGTGGAAGGAAGACTCAAATGAGCTGACATGATCAAGAACGTCGACACTATAACACGATGCAACAATCAGCTGTGCCAAAGACAAGCAGCATGTTCCAAAGCTCATCAACACTTTTCAGAATCTCAATACATCCAATTTCATGTTAAGAATGAACGAATGTGATATAGAATATTTTATTCGGTCCTCGCTGCCTTAAGTATCTCAATAAGCGGAGTCGTGAATGCATCGTTGTAGCTCTTTTGCGTGTCACCAATAAGACTTGTTTGATGGATACACAAATAAATATCAGAACGGAAAAAAAAGTCCGGGTAAAATTTGATCATTCATTTGATCACAGAGAAATTTGATCACTTGGGAAAAGACAAGAACAATTCACCGCATCTTCAAATTCTGAAGTCAACCATAATTTGAAGAACAGTAATTTGGAAAGATTTCGCTGTTTGTTTCGGGCTTATAGAAGTCCAAGGAAAACTGACGACATGTGGCACATTTCCTTAAGTAAGGCTGATCGTGAACTTCATGATTGCCTCCACGGCAACGCTCCAACTCGTCGACCTTGGCACATAACTCACGTTCAATACCAAAACAAAAGAATTAAAGAGACATTCGTTGTATTTATTTGAATAATAATACAGCCTGTACGTTCCTTTATTGTTATTGTTAACATCATTAGCCTTAGCGCTGGACACTTCCATCCATTGGGACTCATAATAATCCATGGGGCTTAAAATCACGCTTCAGGACTAACCAATAGATTTTTATATATTTTTATATATATATGTATGTAAGTGTACATATATAATATGTATTGAATTACAATCGATCCGATAAAAACTAATGTTTGTTTAATTTATAATCGTATGTAGAAAAAGTACTATACACAGAGAGTGGTCGCGGATCAAACGATTATAATCGATATGGGACCATGGAACCTTACAATATGAAAAATTTTAATCAAAAGAAACGAATGGTTATGAAAAAAAAAAAATATATTAACATAGTTCGGTGTACGGTTGAACGAAATAATTATCGTACTAACATTATTACCACGATCGAAGAAAAAGGCGTGAAAGGATGGTGTCGTAACTTTGGTATTTCTTATTGCAATGGATTATAATGCCAGCAATATTACTCGTCGCGCGTTTTATATTACGTGGGTTAGTCAATCGTACTTTACGAAACTACGAGTATTACGTTTATGGTTATTAATTAATTAGCGATTATTCGTTAAGATATAAATGGGTAGCGCAACGCTCACCGTGGACCGTATTTATTGGTTAACATTTCGTCGCTCAGGGTGAATAATTTTTTTCTGTTTTTTTTTAAGAATACCTTTGAAGAATATACGGAGGTATGTTCGCTATTGGGATAAACGCATGTCGCTTATCATCATAGTAATATTCACGAGTACATTTCGTCGCGTTAGATCAATCTTTCTTTTTCTTATCGTTCGTGGATCGTCGCAAGCAGCATCGGGTGATACACTGAGAGATTTTGTAATGTTGAGCGACAATCCATTAGCATTCGGGAAGTGCGTTGTTCGGTGCCGATATCGACTGACGAATTATCGCAATAACCCACATTTTTTTTCATCTTCGGATAGTTATATCGAACATCGACCCGTCGCAAACGCCTTAACGTTTCGTCGTGCTTGATCTCGCGACTCTATTAATTCCTCGACAAGATGCGTCATTCTGCAGCTCATTCGCTCTCGTCTTGAAACAGGAAAAAAAAAACATAAAGGCGAGAAAAAAAAATATGTCACATTAATTGCAATAACGCCACAGCGTTTCATTGAAAAAAAGAAAAATGTAAAATGCTAATGCTACTATCGTATACGCGTTTTGAAGGAACATCGAAAAAATGTTTAACGTTTGGTTGATTTTTCTTTTCTTTCGCTTTTTTTTAAATCTTATCGTTGTTAATATTTAAACGTTATTCGGTAAAGCGCTAATTTAACATGAGAAACGACTTCACACGTTATCTCCAAAATTTATCGATAAGTCGCGATAAAAAATAAATTACATCCCTCGTAAAAACTACAAATTCGTTTGGCCTACTATCTAATTATTATTTCATTTATCTTATTTATTTATTTATTTATTTTTTCGATGCATCGTTCGAAGCTTCGTTCACAGACACGCAATCTCTCGGTCAGTCAAGCACGCACACGGAGACCCTTCTCCTCGCCTTCTCTCCTAACTCTCCTCAATCATTCCCCCCCTCCACGATGACTAGAAACACGGGTTCACCAGGTCATTCGGTAAAAAAATAACACAAGAGCGGAGCGTATTCTTTGTTTTTTCTTCTTCTTCTCATTTTCATTACGTTGTCAAGTTTTCTCGTTTTGAAAAAATAAACTCGAGCGGGATCGAAGCGAATTCCGGAAAACTCGAGCGCGCTAAATCTTCCCGTCGACCGGGCCTAACGCGGAGATGCGAGAGAACGAGAGATAGACGAACACGCGCCGAGTTTCCGTCAGCGATTCCTCGAATTTCGCCAGAGTTATCATTAAAAAAGTATATTTCGCAATTGGGCGGATTTGGTCGATGGGGAATCAACGACGATGGGATTTTTCTAACGCGTTGCTGCATACGAATTAACGGAAAAATATTTATCTTTTTTTTTTTTTTTTTCTTCTTGTTATCGTCTTAGCTTAAGAAAGTATGGAAAAAATTTGTGGTTTGTGCGAGCGCTCGGGAGTAGCGACGGAGTTATCGAGAGTCGAGTCGTGTTCGCGAACGTACTCATCAATTGGCTTGTTCACCGTTGTTTTGCACCTGTTGCTTCTCAATTTTACGTGCAAGCTCGGGGCTCATGTGACCGTGAGGAAAGGGTTTTATCGGTTTGCGCAAGATCGTCGGTTTCACTTTGACCTGAGGTTTGAACGTTGAAACCTGGTGTTGTTGTTGTTGTTGCTGGCTACCACCGGTTAGTCGCATATCCGCGAATTTAGCGACAATTTTCGGCGTCGAACGCGACGGAAGCGGAGATCTCAACGTTGGGCAATCGTTGGACGAAGAAATTTCATTGTTACTCGTGGATCTAACGATTTCGGGTTCGGGTTCGGGTTCCGGTTCTGGGGCGTCGGTCTCGTGACGTTTTAATTTCGTCGTTGTTCCACCTTCGTTCGTTGTTTTTGTATTTTTTTTTAGAGTACATTGATTTTGTTTGGCGAATCTTTCGGCCGCTGTACTCATGTCCGGTGATTCCGGACCTGTGTTCAACGGTGATTTTGCTATTTCGACGGAACGCGAAGTTTGCGACGGAATTTCGTCGTCTGAACTGCTCAAACTGTTGGAAGAAGCGGATTTGTTATTTACGTCCTGAGCCGAAAGCGGAAGATCCATGACCAAATCCGGCGTGTGTTTTTGTCGCATTTCACGAAATTCTTGAGACGATCTCAATGATTTCGGTGTCGGTGGTACGGGTGGGGTCAAATGGGTCTGGGAAGTCGCGCGTCTCTGCCAAAGCTCGCGATTAGCCGAAAATGTCGTTTGTTCGCGCAATTCGTCGTCCTGCGAACTCGAAGAATTAATTTGCAAAGGGTTGAGATGCTGACTCTGTTGCAAAGATTCGCCCATGCTTTGAGATTTCCAATGTTGTTTTCTGCCCGATCCTCGTTTCATTCCCATGTCCAGAGACATCGACGAATGACGATCGGGCTCGTCGTCGCGTATATCGATGTCCTCGTGATTATCCGGATCTCCGGTTGACGAAAGAGAATCCAAAAAATCCGAAACGCTTTCGTCTTCGTGGCCGTTATCAAAATTTTGCGAATTTTCGGATCTTGTCGCGGATCCGCGATTATCAATTTCCGGGCTCGATGTTTTCGATCTTCTCGACGACGTCGTCGTTGTCGACGTCAACGTTGTCGTTGTTAACGACGTTCCGCTCGTCATCGCGCTCGTATCCTGCAAGCAGAAAAAAAAAACGGTTTGCCGTGGATGCGTTTAGTCGCGGATCAATGAATTCTCGAAGTGGGCGAGGATCGATCGAATCGAGAGAGCGAACGATTGTTTTTTTCTCTTTTTTTTTTTTTTTTTTTTACTGCGGCAGACGCGCCGAAAGCTAACGTCGTGGAACGCCCGTTCACAGATCGGATTGCGTAAATAAAATAATCGTTAAAAAGAAAGTTTTGAAAGAAAAAAAATCGTTTGGATAAAAAAAAAAAAAAAATTGGATACGATGATGTCAAATAATTTTGAAAAGACGAATGACAAGCGTAATCGTAAATTTGTCGCGAGACGATAGACGCCGAATCTACGCAACAGCAAAAATGCAGCCCCCTGAAAAAAATTATCAGAGACCAGCATGCACTTGGCACTGATTCAACGATATAGACGGAACCATATTTATATATTAACATGCGTTTAACAAAGCCCAACGATTTTAAACAATTCCGTATCATACGCACCACGCCAAGTGCCAGTCACTGTCAATAATGCTATGAAATTTCATACAATTCTCCGTTTAACGAATGACATTTGATACCCAATTATTTCGTTACAATATAAAACGATTGGAGAGATCGACAGGATTTATTGAACAAGATCGTTAAAAAAAGCTAGCCAACCCCGTGTCGCTAGAGTTTATTCTTGGTGTCATTGACAATGTTTCGGATAAAACACCGCAGCTGCCTCAAATTTAACCACGCAATATCGGAAAACTCTCGTACCTTAAAAAATATTGTACGAGTACCAAAACTACCCGTGTCACATTGAATTCTACGATAACAACCGTTCAACAGTGAAGCAAGGATGGAAAACTGTTCGCATAAAACTGAGACGATCTGATATTCCCCGAACAAGAGCTTCCATAGCAAACGATGAAACAAGAAACACGAATGAAAACGAAATCCATCAAAACGTTCAATGATTTTCCGTTGGCGCTAAAGAGTTTCTCGATTAAAAAAATGTTTTTTTTTCGTTCTCGCTTAACAAAATTTAGCGGCGATCGTTTCGGGATTTAATGGGGTGAGAGAGCGTTGGTTGCGCAGCTTTACTCACCTAAGCACAGAGATTCTCCGTTGCCTAAGATGCTCCCGGTGCAAACGGCATTTCCTTCGGTATCGTCTACAGACTGAGATTGTTCTACAGGATTCTAGGATTCACAAACCAACTGAATCGTCAATGCGACACTCCTTTCAACGACATATCGCGATAAAGATAGCGGGAAACAACAACAACAACAAACAAACAAATTGTATAAACAACAGCGACAAGAGAACGACAGTCAACGAATAATAAACGATTATTGATTATTAAATTTTTATGAAAAATAATAATAACGATAATAATAATAATAAAAAAAATAATAATAATAATAATAATAATAGTAATAACAATAATTAATATTAATAAAGGTGAAAGAACTACGCAACACTGGCAGCAGTTTTATCGAACAGTTTTTTTAGTCCGGCGAGAGCGTCGATCGTCTATCGTACGCGAAAGAAACTTTCGCCATCAGCAAAATTGCTGATTTAAACGTATATCTGGAAAAACAGTAAGCAACCCAACCATTAAATATAGAGAATCGGTTAAACAGAACAAAACGTTTGGAGTAAAACGAAAACGAAAACAAAAAAAAAACCAGGAACAAACAAAAACAAACGGAAGATTGTGGTAATAACTCAGACGAGGCAAACGTGAGGATATGCGGTGTGTAGCACAAGACAAAGAGTACGTAGGCAACATGCAGAAATTGGCGTGTATTACATCCACTGTCGTTTATTTACAAAAAAAAAAAAAATTAATAAAAGACAAAATTATTGTACAGAGAAGTAACCGTCGTATATAAATATAAAATTAAGACGTATCGTCCTTCGTTCATGTTTTTCATTCTATTTACTCGACAAATCCGTGCGGCTACTGTGTATCATTTAAATCCTCGATCCCCCGAAGGTCCGCTGGCTCGGTACAATTCTCAAAATGCAACTAAAAGCGACTTCCCCTATCCTAATTTCAAGCCATTTCTCAATTGTTATCTTCGTTTCTTCGATACTTTTGAAGTAACGCGCGGTTTTGCCGACGAGCCATTGTCGAATCCTTCGGGATCAAGCGTATCGTTCGAATTTTCAGTCTTATCAGAATCGTCGTACGACGTTGTTTACGCGACACTCAAAATTTCCAACTTACGTGATCAACTCTTTTCCACTCCGTTCTCTCTTTCTCACTCTCTCTCACTCGGTCACGACGATATTTATCCTCTGTTCTCATCCGTTATTTTTCTCCAACTCAAGCAGTGCGTGTGTCGTGCAGCAGGTGCGGAATAACAATGCATTCGACAAGCCGCGACCGGACGCGACGACGCGTCAACGACGCGCGCTTAGCTCCGGAGAGCCCATCGCGGGCCTTCGACGACGATGCGACGTCATGCAAAACGTGTTTGAAGAAACAACGAAGAGATAACCAGCCATGCACTTGCCACGATTAACGCGCGAAATCGTATCACCGTACGGACACAAAACTCATCGAAACAACGATAAAAGCGACGTGAAACGCGGTCAGAGACGAGAACGAGAAACGAAAAATAATTTTATAAAATAATTAAAAAAAAAAAAAAAAAGAAAAAAAACATTAAATAAAATTAAACAATCACGAATTAACGTAGACGAAATGATTCATTGCTATACGGTGGTTTCCAATACCTCTCGACTGATGATAGGTTGCGAGGACTGGACGCAGGCCACCGGATTCGTAACTACGGTTGGAATTATGGCGACGCCGTTGCCGCTTCCGCCGCTATTCGTGTTATCACCGTGCGTCGAATTTGCGTTCGCGGTCGTGTCGGAAGTTGCGTTGGTCGTTGGCCAAACGTTCGCGTTGTTCGTCGGTCCCATCAACGGCGAATTGTTGCTCGAAAGTGCGCTGTCCGCTGAGCTAGAGGCTCGTCTACGCATCGATTCTTCGCTCGATGACTTCAACAATTCTTTGTCTCGATCCTCGTCCCTGGGAAATTATTCGAGATAACGGAACGTTATTATTTCGGCAACGGATTGTGAGAATTTTATAGCGAAGAAGGGAATTGTTTTTATGGATTTTACGGAGAAAAAAATGTTCGACTCACTTGATTTTGAGCATGATGTACTTGTCGGGAATTAATCCGTCTCGACCGTTTAAGGAACCTCGCCACCAGTCGTAGCTCACTTGCATGAATAGCGTGAGCGTGTCGCCCTTCTTGAAACTCAATTCGCGTTCCGATCTTGCGTGGAAATCGAATTGCGCGGTTGCTTCCAAATTTTCGGATTCTGGGGATGGACCGGTGAGGAGGAAAGAGAAAAACATTAGAAAAACGGTTCTACATGTAGTCGAGAATTGAATTTCAGTCAAATACATTTCTCATAGGGAAAGAATTTAACATCAAAGTTTTATTCGTGATTATTGGAGGGAATAAATTTGATGGATCCGATTCAGTTGGATTGTTTTTGTGCTTACCATCTTCGGACGGGTAGACTTCGGAGTCCATGTCTTCTTGGACTTGGTCGGTCGGCGAATCTCCGACGTCTCTGCGTAAATTAAATTCCGGTAATTCGTTAATACGATTGCCCGTGAAGCGAGTGAACGTGATTCAGTTTACGATTTCGACGAATTTCGAAACTTACACATCGTCGGGCTCACGGCTTATGTACTTCTCGTACTGTATTCCACCGATGTCCTCGGGAAATATCTCTTCGCAGAACGTAATTATGTTCTTGATCAAATCATTGACTTGATTCTGATACTGAACCTGATCCTTGTCCTCGGGCACGGGCACGAGGGTGGGTCCGAAACATATCGCCAAATTGTACGGATCCATCATGTTCTCGTCCGAAAATTCGGAAAGACTGGAAAATCAACGTCGAACTGAAGATTTTGTTCCGTATCGAGATTCGGGGTTTCACACGAACGTAGATTTCTTTGCCGATTCAACGATTGTGAAGTCAAATTCGTATACCAATCGTGATCTTCATGTTTTTTTAAATAAAATTGAGTTTGTTACGAGTTTTCAGATTTGTCGAAATTTTTTTCCTCGTCGTTTCTCATCGATTTGACGAAAAAAAAAAAACTGTATGTCAAAACTCTTTGATCATCGTCAAATTTAGGAAATTCCGGTTAAGGTAGGAAAATATTTAAACCATGATTAAACAAAAAAAAAACAACGGCAGTTACCACACCATCATATTAGTACAAAGAAAAAGAAAGATAACGCATCGACAGTGTTAATCAAATCCAAACCGCATGATCGAACGAAAAACCAAAATTCCGAGTACTTCGAGAATACGTCATCCAGCGTGCCCTTGGTTCAAACGTCAGACAGGTACAAGCTGTCCTTGTGGCATCTGAGCCAAAGCTACGCTCATATTCCGAGGCCTCGTAAATCCAAGTTTTTCAACGACGAATCTCACCAAATTTCACGACAATCAAGAACATCTGACACGAAAAAAAAAAAATTCACTCGCACAATCGAAAACAATCGTCGACGAAAAAAATGGTTTAAAAAAAAAAAAAAACATCTGAAAACACTGACACCCCAAAATCACAAGAAAAAAAAATGTAGTTCACGTTTGGGCAATGAAAACGCGTCACATCACGATCGACGAATCGATCGTATTCCATCGTAAATACTCACTGGTTGAGGAAAGCAAAAAGATAACGCATCACAATAACAACCGGTCTCGGAAGGCTCGATATGAGTTCCTTCATCTTGAGAACGAATTCTTGTTTCGATTCCAATTGCGCCAATTCCATGAGATGTTCGAAGTAGATTATCGGAAACAACGGTTCTCTCAATTCTCGAAGATAAAGTTTAAAAACTCCGGCAACGCTGTTGATGTCCGAAGCGTCGGTAACGTCAGCCAGAGGATCTTCGCCTCTCTCGAACCACTCGCGAAAATTATTGATCTCAACCTGAGATCCGGACACGCGGAAGATACCCTGATGATGAAGACCGTACAGATTGATGACTCTGATGCAGCTCTTCATTATCAAGGGTATCTCCTGATTCGTGGTTTCGAGATATTCCTCGAGCGAACCGCCGAACAATTTTGGTTGACCGTTCATTTGCAAACGGCCGATACGTTTTCTGCGAGCTTGTTTTTGTTTCGAAGTCGAGATCGACGGATTTGGACTGGCGTTCGAGCCGTCTTGCAAGCTTTGACGTATGTATTCCTGTTTAGAATCGAGCCTGGCTATTCGGGAGGTGCCGAGCAGATATTCCCTGAATTTCTAATGACATAGGTGTGCACACGGTCGATTAAGCTCGGGGAACGAGAAAAATATGTGTAAAGAAAGTGAAGAGAAAGAGAAAGAACGAATTTCGACTCACCGTGAGATAAAATTCTTCGGTCTCTTGTCTGTCGGCCCTGAGTTTGATCTGCAGTGTTTCCGGTGGTCTCGACGTTGGCATGGCGTTTTCTCCGAAGTATCTCGAACAATCGTAATCTTTGGCCGTGAGCATCTCCAACAAACTCGCTTCGGCCGTTTCCAAAGTCTTCCAAACCTCTTCCGATTCCGTACGCAGCGACGTCACTCTTTGTTGTAGTTGCGTCAATCGTTGTTCCATTTCGGTGTGTAAAACTTTTTGCAATTCGGGCTCCGATGTCTATTGAAAAGACGTCAGTTTTTTCCAGAGATCATAATTTAACTTGGTGAAATTTTTCATTTAAAAATTGAAGCGAATTGATTTTTCAAGCGGACATTTCGAAAAGCTTACATCGTCGCCGCGCTGGCACTGAAACTCGAATTTCTTGGGAATCATGAAAGCAGCGTGATGAGATTCGAGAAATCTCTGTTTGTCGGCCCTTGAATCCAGGGAACCTACACAGGCGGCCAATTGTTCAGCCCCCGATTGTAGCGATCGTTGTCGGCCCTCTTCCGCGCTACAGTGCATCAGCAATGCCCTCGCTATACAATTGTGAAATCCAAAGTCCATGCACTGCAAAATAACGTACGTCCATGTAAAACTCCATCAAACGGATTCATCGACGTCGAATGAAGCGATAACCAACGAGAAAAAGAAACCCCATCCGCTGTTACTGTCTGGCTTCTGAAAATAAAAAATTAAAAAATCGCACTCACGTCGATGAGATCGGAGAGGTCGTCGACGAAGTACTTGTGTATTGTCGTATTTGAGGCTTCCAAGCATAAAATGTATTCGTTTCTAGCCTTGAGCGCTTTCAGTTTTGCCTCGGTGTACTTGTTCTTCCTCTGAAACAAAATTCAAGGGTTTCGATTTGATTACGAGAGATCGCAAGAAGTTTCTCGTCAAGCCGCAACCCAGCTGTTACTTTAATTCATAGCCACGTCAATGGTACCGGCATTAATCGTGCTTCGCTGCTCGTTGCCGGCGACTCGATCGACGCTTTTTTCTCATTTAACGACCTCCACGAGTGTCTCATTCGTTCACTCTCGGGACCACGATCGTATCAAGGAAACGCATTGTGCTTCGCGTCGATTCACGCTCGCAGCTCACCACGCGTTTATCGATAATAAATTTCACTCTGGGTTTAAATGCTCGTAATTAAACGGACGGCCAGGTGGTCGATCGCGTGTCAATTATCGGTACGGAAAAACGTACATGTGCGTTGTCGCTAAACGTCGTATAATTGAAATACATCTACTATCTTGTTCCTAAGTTATCGAGACGATTCGTTAGCAATCTCGATGGAAATACTTTCTATACATTTTTTATAATTTCGTTAGGCGTTTAAAATCATGATTCTGCTTAACATACGAACATTCGGAATGTTAATCACGGAATTCCGAGATAAATCTTCATCTCAGCTTCGAGCCGAGACAGCGGTACGTGTGGGAATTAAAGATTGCTCAATTTCAAGGACGTTTCGATTCACAAAATGACCGTTAAAGTGGGTGAATAATTGGGCCATCAACCCGGCGAAAGCGAGCTACGCCAGTGAGTCGCCCACGGGCGGCGATAGTCACGGGTCGGACTTGGTTTTAAAACACGCGAATACCACCGGGACGTGTTTAAAATCTCGCGGTTATTGGTTTTAATCTTGAAACAAGAAGAATAATCGTGAATTTCGAACATCGAGCCTCGAACGCAGATAAATACGTTCGAAAATTCGTGCGTGCGTTAATCTTTCGTTCACCGGTTTTCCGTGGTGCACACGCAATAACAGCACGTGTCTCGGCATCTTCGATCTCGTTCGTGGTTCCTCGATCCCGCGAGCGGTTCGTTATTTATTTTTCTACGCCGGTCCAGCGTGGCAAAAAAGCCCGTTCGACGAATGTTCAAACCTCCGGGCTTCTGCTCGGTGCTACGCAATGACGAGGGACGACGATAAAAAGTACTTAAAAAAAAAAAAAGGCAAACGCTCGGCAATGGTGGGCGTCTCTGATCCTTCTGCGAACGCGGTCGTTCGAGTTATCCGCGGAATGTTTTTTTATTAGAAAAGTTTCATGCGTGCGTGCGCCAAAGTTCGCGTTGTTATCATATCCGGTGGCGAAAATTTCCTCGGTACTTCGGTTTCACAATTAGGACGACGAATCGAAAGCAAAATTTAAAGAAAAATATTTATAAACGGTACGTGAACAATTAAATACTCTTAGCTTTCGGGACAACGATAAAAATTATTTTCTTTTCTTTCTTTTTTTTATACAAATTGCCGGAAATTTCCTGAGTGTTCAGATGGGTGAATAGAACAGGAAATAGCTCGTTTGACAGTGCCTAGTGAAATATCGGAGAACGCGGCGAACTTCCTTCCTCACGAGTTCAATAGATTATGAGTCACAGTCTTCCCCTCGTTGCATTTCTCACTTCTCACCCTCATCGTGAAATCGCAAACGTCAAGAATAATGGTCCATTATCGCAGTGACGCGAGAGAAAAGATGAATCCCGTACGAGTTGGATTCGAATTGTTCGAATATCCGTTTGTGCGTCGATTCTATTCTAGCCGACCGGTTTATTCTACACTCGTTGCGTCACTGCGAACGCTACCCTCGTTCGTTCTCGTGAAACACGATGTAATCACTCAAATAAGTGAGCGATAGCGTGAATATATCTCGGTCGAGTCTTGTCTCGTCTCTATCGAATTACCAAAGAAGACGAAGAAAACGAGGAAAAGGAAGTAAAAGAAGAAGATGAAGAAGAAGAAGCTCTCGTTAGTCAGACGTCAACTGCAACACTACGCTATTATATTCCGAGTGTTCGGTGTGTAACTGAATCGTCGACTGCCAAGAGCCTTGACAGCCGCATCCAGATCTCCGCCCGTACCACGTTCGCTCCTTCGAAAATGTGAAAATTATCATTCGACGCCGTGGAAAACGTTATTCCATCTAAATTCTCACCGCGAGCGAGTAAATTGCGTTTTCGTCAATTGCGAAACTATCGATTATGTCTGGCTCAGTCAAAAAAAAAAAAAAAACCAACGTTTTCGTAACACAATCTCTCGATTTTCATTTTTGCGTAAATTTTACGTCGTTCGACGTTCGAAAAAAGACGACGAGAGGCTGCGTGAACGACGCAGTAGACGACGCAACGGGTTATCGATAGCCCAGTTGTCGAGACACGACACGAGCCGTGTTAGCGGCGATCGCGGTTATCAATGTATCATATATGGTTAAGTAAGCGGGCGTGGAAGCGCGCAAGGGCAAAAATTTCGTCACGAGAAGAGGTAATCGATATCGCATCCTCGAGGGCGCTCGGGTTTTCCAGGGTCAAGGGCCATTCGAGTGCCCCATTCGACTCGCATTGTGCGCGGATGCTTTTATAACTTATCTAGCCGACTCGATCTCGTGTGAAGTAGCCAAGAGTCTCGTGTTTCCCGGTGGCGTACGAGTCTCTGCCTACTTCGGTTCTTGTTACCTTTCGACGAGTTTCTCAAGTACATTCGGCTTGTTTTATCGTGAGCCAATGTCATTTTTTCATCAATGATAAACATTCTTTACGAAAACAATTTTTTTTAGAGCAAGGTAATTCAGAACTGTTTAATAATTTACACGTGAGTGCTACTAATTGTGATTCCGGAATAAGTTTTGATAAGCTCTAATAACCAATAAAAATAACGGAATATTGGATTACGATGAAAATATTGACCATCAAATTGTTAATTTAATTATCATTCGGACGGTGTAGTCGTGGTTGGTACCTGACTCCGATTCACCGGGTTTAGCGACTCTGTTAACCCAACCCCGACACGACATCCAGTAAATGATTCATGATTATTTCCGAAGCTTTCTATTTCCGTATCACTCCGTTCTCCATCGTATTTCACAAACCTTGTTAACTTCCTTCTCAATGAGCTTGTATTTCTTGCTTCGCGCAAGCTTCTCCGGCGGTGCGTTCGTGACCTCAAGTTTGCTCCTCTGCTGTTCGGCGACTCGTAGTTTAGTCTCCGCCTGGCGAGATTCGGCCTGATAGGCCTGATAAGTCTTCATCGTCGTGTGGAGCTCGTGCAGCACTCGGAGGATCTCCTCGTGCGTCTCGTAACCGATTTCACGGCACTACGGGAAAGGAAAAGAAAAGTTGAACTATTAGTTCCAATTTTTCCTTTACTTTCCAATTGGTTTTTTAATTCTTTTTTTTTTTTTTTTTTTCGCCGTCGGCGATTTACGATCGATGACCGATGAAACTCGGCCTCTCGATAGATTGGAAAATTGTTCGGTTTCGAGTACTCACTCGTCTGTAAATGCGCTGCACGTCTTCCATGACCTGGTTGAGCCGACCCACGAGATGAGTGCTGTAAACTTCCGAGAGTGCAGCGTGATCTCGGCTCAGTGACTTTGTCTCGTTGACCAGTTGCTGCCAGCACGCGTAACTCGAGAAAAGGGGCCACTGTTCCCTTCTGCGAATTAACAAGGAAATAACGAAATGCGTGAGTCACTTCAACGCATCGGGTTTGTACCTTTAATCCTCGCGCTATCGAGCTAAGCCATGAATATCGTGGATTTGTTTGTTTTTAATTTGAAAATCGGACTCTCAAACGTTGCATGTTGCTTGGATTTTATTTCTGCAGGGGACAAGTCACATAAGTTGATAGCGTATTTCGTTTTTTTTAAATCTTTGTTTTGTTTTTTTTTTTAAAGAGGAAACCGATTTCTTTCTGCACACAATCGTGTAGTACAAAAAATATTGTTTCATTTGTAATCAGCATAAAATGTCGAGAAGCGCGGGATTTGAAAATGTAACGATATTCAAATTTTTGGGGGTTTCTGCTTGAGTCCTTAGGAGTGTGTTCGTGTAAACTGTTTGTGAAACAAATATTTCGTGGGTAGACTCGGAGAGTGGTGCTTGGCTCATCCCAATATCATTATTTTTCTGGCCATGAGATCACTTTGGAGCGAGTCAACACCAAAAACAAATTTTCAGCTCGGTAAATCATCTTCATCACTCGAAATAGAGCGAAATTATTATTCTTATTTTTTCTCGTATAGTTCTAAACCCCAAATCAACGCTCGTATATTTTTTCAGCTGATCACGACTTCCGTCCCCATTTTTGTGAAAGTAATTAAAAAAAAAATCTATCATCAACAGTCATTAATTTCATTGTTTTCTAGATATTTGTATCATTTACTATATATTTATTGAGTGCGCTCTCTAAAATTTTGTCGGATTCGCAATCCCCAAAAAAATTTCGCACAATAAAAACCCCCAGATACCAAATAAGAGTAAAAAATTATATTGACAACAACCATGTTCAAGTAATTGAGTAATAATTACTTTTGCTTTTGCTCCTTGTGCCTGAGCTGTATGCTTTTCGCCATTTTTTCCAAAGACTTGCTGTAATCGAGCTCGAGCTCGGCCCTTCGCCGAAAAAAGTCCTGCAGCTCGGCGACCAGGGCGACCTGGGATTCCATCCGCACGTCTAGACATCGCAGCTGCTCGTTCAATTGCAGCCGTATATCTGAAAAAGACAGAAATGGTGAATAAATAAAAAAATTCTCCACGTCAAATTTCCTGCACACGGAGTTTTGCGTATGACACGTGATATTGGCGGAGAGTCGATAGCGCGTTGGGTACTTCGGGTACTTGATCAATCTCGCGGACTGCGAAGGGTACAACAGCACAACGGTGGAGCACGGATTTTATTATTATTACTAGGATTATTATTATCAATAATAATAAAGAAAATATTTTTTTTCAATCTCGAGGTGGATATTTCCTCCTCGATGGTCGTCAATGGGTTCGTCATTGGATTTCATCCGCAGATGGCCGGAGACAATAGGCGGAAAGCGGGGACGCAGCTCCATACACTCCCGATACTGCGGGAATGGAATAATAATGCCAACAGATTGCAGTGGGCTCGCTATCGGGAAAATTGGCAAAGCGCATACACATACGAGCGCCGCTCTTTTCAAATTCCATTGCTCGGAGGGTCTGCGCGACCGGCGAATAAACCGAAACGAGAAAATGAAGAATCGTCGATATTTCGAGATTTTTCCAGAGCGATTTTTACCCAGACTTCTGTCGTCGGGATGCAGAGAAGTCGGGACCGTCTACACGGGAGAAGACTACACATCCAGGGGGTGGGAGAAGGGGGGGACTTTCCAACCGCATATACCGCCTCAAGCGAACGTTCATACACACGAAGCTTGTACTAAAAATAAATTCTCGCTAGCGCGCATCTCTTTCCCTCGGAGATGCCCTCTCAACGATATTTCCTTCTTCTTTGCCGATGCTCTGGTTTCTTTTTTGTTCACTTTTTTTCTCTCTCGAGGGGGCAACGACGAATGATTTGGGAATACAGGACGCAGAAAAAAGAAGATGATGAATTCGTTGAAAACAAAATCTTTTCATCTTCACAGATTCGACGCTGCGTCTGTTTTTTCTAAAATATTTTTACAAAAGTTTTTTCTCCGTTATCATCGTCGGCAACGAAATGGGGAAAGAGTTTTTATCACGATGTGACTTTCCCATTTCTCTTGATTCGTTAATCAAACGTCTCGCTGTCGTTGCTCTCTAGTTCAGATAACGCTTAGTACATAGTTGGATCGACGAGTCCGTGAGTCTTTAATGAAATAAGTGGACGGCGCGTATCTCGTCTACTCGGTTAGTCGGTTTCGTCGGTCCTCGAGACGGCGAGCGACGATGAGGACGACTACGACGGATCTCTCCCGCTCTCTCTCTCTTTCTCTGCGATTCTACCGATCTCCTTCTTTCCTCTCGTACGCCCATCTAGCGGTCAGTGGCGTTCCTCGTATAAGCATCGGGTTTTATCGCAACGTTCAACAGAGTTCATAAAAAAATTTGTGACAGGGACGAGCAATCGACTCCGCTATCTGGCAATCGTCCCATTGTCTCAAGCTCGCTTAATTTCCCCATCACGTTCGACTCCATCTCCTCCCCCCCCCCCCCTCCTCGACCACGTACGCTACATTGCCGGAAGCACCCGTACGATGAATTTAACAATTGAACTGCATCAATGGCATTGCACGTATGCATGTATGGGTACACTGCCGCCAACGAGATTGAGGCTCCTCGTCTCGATATACATTGCGGCATGATAACCAGCTTCACCTGTTTAAACCGTCTGCAAAACGGACACGATATACTGCTCGTCAAGATTATAACACGGACTTTATAAATTAATCGTGGAGAGTTAAATTTCCATAAAATAAATTGAATTAGCATTTTAGAACCTTTTAGAATAATTATATGAATTTTGGCTTCTAGTTTTTTGGAAAAATACGATATAACAATAATTAATATCCTCGTAAATCTGAGCAGTGTTATTGAAAATATGTATAAAATAAGGGATCGATCTTCATGCAACCATCGATAACTATAGACATATCCTTTTTGTGGAGTTTTTTATTCATCCCGAATATTTATTTATGAATTAATGAAAAAATCATAGGCTTTCCACCAGAATAATTTATCACCACTTGCTGCACCAAAAACAATCAATAAGAAATTATGACAATCCTCGGAACCCACAGTTACCCCGCATAGTTCGAGCCAGTACGATGCAGAGCCCTTCTACAGCAACCATCACGATCCCACCTTCTATAGTCCCGCAGTCACAGAATGGCGATCCAAGTATTCCCTAATTGTATTATAAATTGATAGTCTCGATTGTTCTCGGGCAATTAAAAAATATAACAATGAAATCCGTAATAAACGTACGATTCTCAAGGAATGACAATATTTCATCACCCTCATTCGGTGGAGACGTGACCAAGGGCGCAGACCAAGTCAAAGCTTTCGGCCGTATCCTGACGTGTATAATGCACTCTAGAGTCCAGTGGATGGCAATAACGCGTGTGTTGATTCGACGTTTCGAACGCTCTGCGTTTCTCGCTTTTTTTTTGTCCTCCGTCCCAAGTGGCAAACGTAATGGATACGAGGTAAATACTGTCCCAAAAATAGAACCCCTCGTGTGAGCGAAAAATTACGAGGGATCAGGAAAGTGTGCAGCGGCATAAGGTGGCATAGGTTGAACGAGGGTGGATAAGAGAGAGGGGAGGGCGTTGTACCAGGAGTTCCCGTCGAGTCTGGGAACAAGCAATAAAACACGTAGAACAACCCCTCTCTCGTTTCACTCGGTTTATATGCATCGTGCGTGGCTGCTACGCTTGTACCGCCGCCGAAGTTTTGACGATAGTTGCTAAACCGCACAGTGGACTCTATATACTCGCGCTTCGTCAAAATCCATCTCCTACAATCTTTTTATTTTCCTCATTCACCTCTCTTCCTATGTATCTCAACATTTTTTCAACATTTTCGAACAGTTCCACGCTACCGGGGGGGAAATCATTTGCGTTGCTTGTCTGGGCTTCGCCCTGTTTTTTTACGTCCTCCCTTCCGCCGAGTTTCTATTATACATGCAGTTTTTTCAATCGAGCAGCCAGTGCAAGAGCCAGAGACCGAGAGGGAGAGAAAGAACGAGAGACCGCCCTACCAACTTGTTCCGGACCACACGCTGATTTAAAGTCTCGAGCTGAACGCCCACACCGTCTGTTCCCGGGGATATTCATCCGGTCCACGAAGAAAGAAAAGTGAAATAAAAGAAAGAGAGAGAGAGAAATACATAAAGACAAGAGAAACAGAAATGGATGGAGCAGTAGCGACGGAAATGTGTCACGAGCGACTCGCTCAGTCCGACAAAAAAATGTTTCGGGCGACGCCGAAAAATACTAACTTCAACATGGGCTTTGGCAGGGGAAGGGGTTTCTTTCCACGAATTTATCGTGCGGTTTAATCGCCACTCCTGGACATTCTCGGGCTCGTTAGGCCGATGGATTATGTACGACTGCCATGTAAAGAAAAAAATTAAATAAGCCGAAGTAAAAAAAAATCCGAGCTACGCGGTAGATGGATGATCGAAACGTGAATCAGCCATCGTCGCTGTCGAATCTGATTACCGCGACGTAGAGTGAAATTGGGTTGTTCAGGTGATTCAAGCTTCGGACGATCGAAAGCTCCGCTACATTGAGCTGCCACTTAGTGTCGAAATATTGAGTCGCAGAAGCCGTCGAAGGACGGAGGAAGAACGAGAGAGAAGGAAAGAGGCAATGTAAAAAAAGGGGGAAAAAAATCCAAGCAATCTGGCGACGAGTGGGCCGAGAGGAAGACTGTGTTCTGCGTGGCAACGCGGTTAGCATCTTCGTTATCTCATCTTCGATGCTCTTCGTACTCTCTCGTCCTCGTGGACGATCGCAATCGTAGCGAGAGCAACGAAAAAGGAGAGAAAAAATCCGTTCGGTATAATTTCTGACCGCCAGAGAAGTAGGGATGGAGGGAGAGAGGGGAGACACTCGATACACGCCGCAAGCTGCTATCCGAACGATCGCAGTAAAGATCGGACCCTCATCCTTCCCTTTCACATACGCCACATGTCGTCGATCTCACGTGCTAAGGATTATCGTATACCGGCTAGCACCAACGTGAAATTTACGCAGACGCCTGAATGTCGAGCTCCCGTATATGTGGCTTGTGACAAAGAGGCTCGTGGAAAACAATGTTTACGGAACGACTGTTTGTCACAGCTCGAGCGGGTCTTTGATTATTGTTTTTTCATTTGCACGCGCATTATTAGATTACAGAAGAAACCTGATGGAAAAAAAAATTCTACAATAATTTTTGAATTTCAATATTTTCAATGCATGTGTCAAAGTTGATAATTGTTTATTATTGTAGATTTTGTGAGATTAATCAATCAGAAATTGATGACAAAATGTATAATTTTTGTTACATTATTCGACCGCAGCTGGTATTAATAATTCGGTTTTTTTTCCTTCTCATTTTAATATTTATTAATTTCTTTCAGGGCAACGTTCATACATAAGCGACGAAAAAATTGGCCAGATGCGATGCATGTGCGTTGATGTTGGTAAACGACGAGTTGGTGGGGAGCGCGCCGGGTGTGGAGGGACAAGACTGCTTCTCGGCTTACACGCTCGTTACGTTCTATGGTTGGTCGTCGATGGCGAGAGATGGCAAGAAAGAAAAAAAGAACCAAAGGAAAGAAAGGAAATAGCCAGAAGCAGCTGAGCAACGACCGTACCACTCGTGCGCTGAGGAATAAAGAAAAACCGTCGAAAGCATCGTTGGGGAGAGATGGCAAGCCGCGTATCATACAAGCCTCGATATCGATTTTCTTTTTCTCTTTCTCGGTCGTCACTCGCCGAACCCCCAATGATTCATCGACTAGCTGCTAATGTTAACGATATACGGGTTGTTCGAGTGCTCGCGACGTGGCGATCTCTAGGCCCGGCAGCAGCAGCAGCAACAAGGAAATCCACCCTTCGCTCCCCCCCCCCTTGCCGCTGGACACGACGAACTATACGACAGCGCGCGTCGCAGCAGCGCAGAAAAATCGAGGGTAAGAAAAGGAGCCTGCAAAGAGCAAGGACACTCAACCCACGATCCGTACAGCCGAGTGTGTATGTACATTATGCTCTCGCAAAGGTGATCAAACACACTCCGGGTTCCGCGATCCTACGAATGACGTTCGTTTCCGTCGAATAGTAAAGTTTGCTCCAACGCTCGGAGGGTGCCTCTGATACCGAAGCCTCTGATGGTTTCTCTCGTTAATATTTATGAAAATATTATTTGTATGCGTAGCTCGATGGTTTTCGGCAAGCATTGCTCAGTTCTCGTTTTTCCGAATCTGTTATAATAATAATAACAATCAAAATAATAACGAATATTATTGTGTACGTCCAAGCACAGGACTTGTACATGGGACTTTCCACGCGAAAATTACTCATGATAAGCATGCACGATTCTTGTTTCAATTTGGTCAGAACATTTCTAACCAAGCACCAGTTATATTTATAAGAAAAAATGTTGACCTAGATTATGATGTATTGCGTCAAAATAAATTCTATGTTTATCAGAGCCAAGAACTATTTTAGAAAAACGCAGCATTCATTAAAAACGGCTGAAGGTATTTCCGAAAACTAGATTGATTTTTTTTTCATTTCTCATACATATCGAGAGGATTTTTTTGAATCCACGTTTAATGCACAAAATGCGATCGGGGGCATTTGGCACGGAATGGCTGATACATCCTATGCACGCACTGGTGTACATAAATAGGGAGACAACATCAAGCGGGTTCCGGCGCAAACTGCACGCGAGGAAGTCGGTTCACCCCCGTGTCTGTTCCTCTGTGCTGCCACTACTACCAATACTACTACTACTGCTGCTGCTGCTGCACGTTAGTCATCGGGGTATCGTGCAGCGGAGGTCGTTGATGCACAACGCAGTCACGATGGCTGTGTAAGAGAGACAGATAGATAGAGAGAGAGAGAGAGAAAGATAGAGTGAGGCACCTTCGACGTAATTTTGTGCGTTTCTCTTCGCATTCGTTTGTACCGACTTTATATAGACAGAACATGCGAGACACATATAGACTCGCTCTTACATCTATTTGGTCGTGCCTTGCACGATACATTATTATTATTATCATTTTTTTTCGTCGGTCGTATGAAAAACAAACGTGCTTGTGATGCATCGGGCGGGGGCCCAATACGTCTTCCTGTGTCGGGTTCAATGAACCCCGGAACGACACGTCTCATACATTGCCGAAAAAAATGGCAAGTTTCTAATGAAGCTCGTATTAAAAACAAAATTAATTTCTTCGATTGCTTATGAATTCAAGAGAAAAAAATGCAATCATCCGTCGTGACGCTCAAAATAAACGCAAATCTTTTTGCACCCGCATTATTACTCAAGTACGCAAAAAAGTATTAGAAAGTGTCATACGGCAATGAGAATCACTACTGATGCATTCGTTGCAACAGATAAAGTGCTTCCTTCCGGCGCAACGCTGGTATCCGCGGACGACGTATAGGATGTTCGACGCCACGCGAATGATTCTGAATAAGCAGGGATTTCTTGTGGAAAGAAGCGATACGCGGTACGTAAAGCGTATGGTCTCCGGTGCGAAGCACCGTGCAGTCGCAACGCCGGAGATGCAATCGAGGGTGTGCAAGAAGAACGGAAGGAAGAAAGAGGCCGAAGGGCGTAGCCACATCGCGGTGATTCCCAAGCTGGCACGAAGGCGCTTTCGGGAGAACGCCGAAGAAACCACTGCCGTCATCGCCTTAAGGCTACGCTCGTGTGCGTGTGCGTGTATATATACGCGGTGCTTCGAACAGCATGCGTCGGCCACCCCCGCGACGAAAATATACGTCGCCCCCCTTTGCTTTCGCCGCCGGTCTTCTTTCCCTCGATTCTCTCCGCGTCAGAACTTTCGGGGTGTGCCCGAAATAATACACGGAGCACGCGGAACTTTTATTCAACGAGTGCGCCGGTCCGCTCGACCACCGCTCGACCAAATTACAACGAATCTACGATTTCCTTTCTTCCACGTCTTTATTCATTCACCGGAGAATTCCATTAGGAATTCGGATCGCCGATTGTCGTTCGTTCTCATCCGGTTAGACCAGGGTTGTTCTCTTTTTCTTCTATGGAATTCATCTTTGAGACATTTGCCGATGATTTTTTTTTATACAGAAGTTGTTTAGTTAATAACTTGTTCGGGGAAACACTATAATTATTATCGTTATGATTATTACTCTCATCGTGGAGGAATGATCTATGCAACGAGTGGTTGGACAGTTGTTGGCAAACAAAAATTCGAAGAGCTTGAAAAACTGGGCAGCTGGCCAATTTATAAATAAATAAAAATAGGAAATTGAATGTAACAACGTTGAGGAAGTCTTTAGCGAAAAAAAAATGTATCGTGCTAACCGAGTAATTCAGACAATGTTGATAATTGAATTGCGTACCGGTTAACACAGCAATAAGCACGAAAACCTTGAGCTGCATCAAAAAATGTCGGAGCAAAAAAAAATAGAGATGGAGTTGAAAAAAATAACCCTTCGATCTGCTCGTTGTCCTGAAATTTCTGCGACGAGTAGCTAAATTTCTTGCTGCCTCGGCGACGTCGCTCTGGCGGATAGATTATTCATGACTTTCTTCGGGATCCTCGGAACTCGCGCCGAAGAATGAAAGAACGAAAAGTGCCGACTCTCATACATACACAAATATTGTTATACGATGCTTGGCCAAGACGTACGACGGACGACCAAAGCCCGGTGGTATCGCTCGGTGACGGTCCCGTGAGATATACTCACGCACACACACACAAGTCTTCACATAATTTAAACGATGCGAAAGAACGATAACGTCTAGCCTTCGCTCGCTACTACCGCCGCTTGATTCTCCCATCGCTCTGCCCCCATCGTCGCCGGGATGCACGAAATTCCGTATAATCTTGAGCAACCGGGAGGCTTGCAACGCTTCGCGTTTCCTCGGAGCTCCGGTTGTGGGCGCAAACTCGTATCAGCTTCCCACAGAAAAATCGTTCCACTTTGAAAGTATAATCGTCTTCGTTCTCGAGACTTATTTTTTTATTCGCTTTTCCATATTATTTTATTTTTTTTCCTTTTTTCCGGCGGCCTTCCAGACGGATCTCGAACGAATTTAATTGCTTCGAGCCTTCTCACCATTCGGTCCAACGTTTTTTCGTCCGTACATTTTTGCTATTAAATCACGCGGGGTAATCGATCGTTCGCCCAGTCTCGCCCGAATATCGCGGGGTCTGGTATATCGAATTTACGTGGTGGTTTATTAACTTTGCGGTACTCGGCAGACCGAACGGAGTGTGTGTGTGTGTGTGTGTATAAATATATATAGTGCTTCCAACTTTTCCAGTCGAGAGTATCGAGCCAACCCCCTCGTGCCGTGGCACACGAGTACCGCCGTTGACTCATCCCTTTTCGTCAATTATCGCGAGGCGAGGGCGAAAACCCTCGCTTCGCACCCTCCCCCTTCCCCAGCGTCTCTTTGCTCGGGTATTACTATGATTGTGCCGCTATGTGCGGACTCCTTCCACGGTGAGCTTTGCTCGTCACTTTGGCTCTGTTGGATCTTTCTCGTTCACCAAACAGCTCGGTTTTCACACTCATTAAGAAGATCAAAAATCGCGGACACCGACAAAACTGAAAAACGACTAAACGTGACAAAACGACGGGGAATAAAAAATCAACGTTTCGTGGAAAATTTACCGACACTCCTATATCCTATAAATATAGAATATGGATTGAACTTCTAAAATTTCCTTTCGAATAATATCAATAATATTTGACACAATAACTTATTAATGATATTAAACTATGAACAACGATTTTGCGGAAATATTATTCTTAATAATCTTCCATAGAATTTAATATTATTTCAGTTTAATAATAAATTCTGTCCAAATGCGAAAACATAATATTACCTTTGCTCCAGACTTCTCGCTCCTGTCGTCCGGACGATAGTTTGAACATTGTTATCTAATCCCTAATAACCACCGATAAGTTTTTTTTTTCCTTTTCTTTCACGTTATTCCGTCACTTCACGTCCTCGCGCTTATTTTCATCGATTCGGAAAAACCGACGTCGTTACGAATGAAAAAGAACAAAAACAAAGATTGTCCAACCTCAAACCACACACCGAGGTTCGTGATAAAATTGTTTCATGGATTAAATTTGTCGCAAAGAGTCACGTAAAAAAAAGTCTTTTGTCGTTGAAAACAACGATGCGTCGGCTGCCGACTCGAAAACCGCAGACGAGCTACTGCAATAAGCACATAGTCGTTGTTAACGTCGGGCGGACGCTACTTGAGTAAGTATTTTTGCACAACTGTGGTGAGAAGTGCGTCGGTGTACGTGCGACGCGGACATAAACTCTTTGCAACGTCAGGAGCTATCGGATTGTCGGTTCCTCGACGTCGACGTCAACAACGACGACGACGTTGACGACGTAAGCCCGCTTGGCAGCTTCGTTTTCGCGATGTCTCGCATTTCCGTCGTCCGGCATCTGTATGATCGATTCAAAAATTCAATTCATCAAAAAAAGTAACGAAAAACGTGATTTAGTAAACTCTTTACACACACACGGATCTGCTTTGATCAAAGACTCGAAATTTTCGTTGTTTTCCAATGTCGGGATACACTGTGCAAGGAATTATTGTTCTTTGAAGTTCGTTGGCACGGTTCGCGGAGAGATAAAACCCGCACTATCTGGCAATAATGTAGCGAGCTCGGTTCTCTCGTTCGTCGTTGCTAAACGCTTGACTTTAGTTTCGCCAACTCGGCACAAACGTCGCCAAATCGTTTCGAGTGCATGCGATTTGTCGCTCACTGTTTCCGTGAGCGTGTGCGGATGTGTATAGACTGGTAGTCGCGTGTCAGTGTTTTTCATTAAATGTTTGTGTGGTGGATCAAAATTTCGTAATCCGAGCGTACGTGACGCGGTTGCGCTTGGCCAATCGGTGAGCCAATTTCAACAATTTCATTTAGTATTTTTTCTTTTTCTTCTGAGAGAACGCACCAAGTTATCTGGAAAATTGCATTGCCCTGTTGAACATTCATGAGAAACATCGGAGCAGTGCGGAGGCGAAGAATTGAGGTTGTTATTTGTCGTTCCGTCGGTGAAAATAGATCGTGATAAGTTTAATCAGGGTCTTGCAGATCTTGGCTGTAATTTGATTATCAGGCGAGTTTGGTAGGAGCTACAGATTATTTTAGATAAAAACGTTTTTATAAAAAATATCAGACACTGATTTATCGAACGAGAGACTTTCATGATTAATTTTTTACCAATTGTACAATAATATTTGCATAAAATTTCAAAAATCGATTTCTCATCAAAATTCACATTCCATGAAGAACATGAATAAATCGAAAAAAAATGAACGAACAATAAATTATCTCCCATGACTGCCGTCCCAATGAGCAATCACATTGAATTAAAATTTATAAACAGCGAAAAAATTCATTTTCAATTTCAGTTGAAGAAAAAAAAATGATGGTAACATTTTTCTAAAATTTCAATGTTATTTCAATCTTGGAATTTCGCCTCACGCCCTTTCGAACAAGCTCCCCAGGTTCAACTCTGGCTCACTTCAGTCTACAACATCTCGTAGACCTCACAATAAACTCCATCTGTAAATACACGTTCAGTGTACGGGCCACTGCTCCGGCGAATTCCCTCGCGTAATATATCGATACGAGTATACTAGTTGGCTATATCAGAGATACACGAGCACCGGCACCACCGAGCACGGCAGCGGTAGCAGTCGTATAACACGGCATAACTCGGCAGCCGATCGTCATGTCTATCGTTGTTCGCGATCCGGATTTCGAACCTGTATAATATATAATCCCGCGATCCGGTAAGTGTGCACTAGACCGAAGATTAACCTCGCGGTAATGTGAGTATCTATGGAATCCTGGGGAAAAATCGTATACCTGAGCAACAAAGTGCCTCTGAGTCGTTATCACATACTCGAATATATCGACTCATCAGTTCTTGTGTCACTTGCGTGAACTATATAATATTTTCTTAAGTTTTTGGATTCCCCCGCTTCTTCTCATTTTTTCTTTTTATTTTTTTGAATTGCATTTGACTGAGCCCTTTTTCCCCGCGTAATATCCCATGAAAGCCGATGAACCACCGACGGTATTGCTCGCACGAAGTTTGAAGTGAAGAGTGTACAAACCGGGTGTACGCAATAACGTGCTCCGAACAAGTGTACAAGGGCGAACTAAATCTCGGTAAATTACGTGCAGTCGAGTAACAGTCGAGTGTGCGTTGAACCACTAGCAGGATATTACCACGAAGCGCACGTACATTCCGTAAAGATTAGCGCGTAAATTTCGTCGAGGTTTTTTGCATCGTTACATCGCGCGCGAGCGCATTCCCGATGCAACGTCGGTGCTATAAGAATTTTAACGAGAAAAAAAAGATTTTCTTCAAGAAACGGGGGAACGGAGTGCGGAAGAAGAGAAGATAAGAGGCGTAAGTGCTGGCCAAGAGGATTTACAGAGCGGTGGAGAGAGGATCGAAGAGATGGAGGAGGGTATGAGGGGGCAGTAGCACCGAACGGGATTACGATTGACCGTTCAAGCGAAGAGAAGCGCAACGTCAACCGGCTGGCGTTGCTGGTGCTGTCGGTACTGGCTGTGAAGCACAGCCGGTCGCGAAGCACCTCGAAGCTGGGCAGGAAAAAATTGCAAACACCGAGAGAAAACAGTTTCTCACGAAATTGGCCACGCTCGGCGACGCATCTGAACGGTAAAACAGTCGATGTACCAGTTGTTGACCGCGCGCCACTGATTACCGATTATTTTTCTCGTTATTTTGTGATTCCTCGAACGGCTTTGTTTTCGTTATTCTTTCATAGAGTTTGCTACGATCGATGTTGTTAAATGCCTCGTTTGAACCTCCGATTGATTAATGAATGTAATTGTAATTAATGGATTATTAATAACCGCAGATCACCCAATAAGTTCTCCGCGTTGGGTCAAATTCGTATCCCGACGAGTCCATCTAATCGTAGTTCGATCAATCAAGACATATACAACAACATTGTGATTCCAAGAAATATCCGACTGATTCAATAAAAATGTTCGTCAATTTAACGGATCAAGTGCTCGTCGGTCGAACAAATTTCTTTCTATATCTGTACGTCTAGTCTAGTGTATAATTATCCTCGTCGTTACTTTATTATTATCGTCGGATCACAACAAAGACGCACAAATACATGACGAACCCATCCCGAATTCGCAAACACCTCACACAGCTTTCTCGCCCAATTATTCCTTAATGATAAAATATTTCTTTTTTAAATCACTAGTATCCAAACGTTTTTCATGAACATGAAAATTAATTAAAATTCGATTGTACTTCTATAAATAACGATCGTGAAATTGGCAATGGGATTGCGAAGCACGTTACAACGATCGGTCACGTACGACTCGATCTCGCGAACTGGCCGTAACGACGACGTGAACGAGAAATGACTTCGAGAGCGATCTTACGCGAGTGCGAGCGCGACACGCCGGCAGCATTACTGGTGAGCCGAGCCGAGCTCGTTCCTCGCTGAATTAACCGCAATTACCGGGGGCTGGGCCCACGCGGAATAGCCGCCGCGCCGTATGCCACCGGTCCCCCCATTCGAACTCTTATTTCTTGCATATATACATGTGCTTTGTGTCCGATGTGTTGTACACAATAATTTCACGTACGTGTGCGCATGCGCGCGTGTATGATGATTACGCGTGAGCCCGTGCGCGAATCATCGTAATAACGTAAGTTTGGTACAAGTACGAACCGACGGTTTACAAAGTTCCCCGGGGATCTGCCGACGCTGACGCTTCGCACGTAAACTCAACCGAATGACGATGGACCAACGCGCACGATTTACTCCTCGTGTACCGCTTTTATTGATCCAATATGTACCGGTCACTGATCGGGTGAAAAAATAAAATTTTAGATTGTAATATTTTGATCGTTTTCTTCTTCGTTCTATCATTCTGCTGATGAAAACGGATGTATAATAGTGGAAATCAATTTTTAATTGAAAAAAATTGAGTGATATGTCCAATGATATAATTATGTTTTCGTTGAGCGATTTTTTAATTGGGGCCAATCCGACCCTTATTGAGACGCAAATGTCTCAATTCGATGGAAGGACAACGTGGATAGAAGTTTACAAACTCATGTTTCCACATTCGCCGTCAGTCGGGGACGAGCAATCGCAGGCCGTACGATCCACGAGAATGTAACAGAACCTTCGTTCGTGAGTTAGGTAATTGCCCGAATTTCCAGGTTGCGCGTTCGCGGTGAGCACAACCTAACGAAGGACAAGTTATTACAACGGTTTACGTAGACTTGCGGGGAAACGAGTTTGTCTGGGATTTCCAGTGGTTAAACTTTGGTTACCAGCAGCCTAGCTGTGCACGGGAAAGTCTAATCTCAAAGCCAACATTCACAGTGACACGTCGACCGTTTGGCTTAAAGCGAATTTGCGCTCATGACAACGGTAGTTGATGCGGTTCGTCTGGCCGGATTCGCTTTGGGTCTCCGGAGAAATAACGAAAAGTAGAAGCGGCTCCGGCCTGTATATCAATTATAGTACGACGAACGAGGAAATGCGGTATAACCGAAGTATGATAGAGAAGAGTTACGGTTCATTGTGGAAATTGCGAATTTCGATGCGATTACTCCCCGGTTATATTATAATCAATGGTCTTTGACAAATAATCTAGATTCAATTTGAGCGCAAAGGAAAATATTTTGTTTCTCGATTTATTATTCAATTCAATAACTTTTTAATTCATAGGATTCAATATCTTTTTTATTATTACGAAAATTCTAATAATGTCTCAAATGTCGAGCTTTAGATGAATTATAAAATAATTTTTGCAGAATATTCTATCGCAAAACAATGAAACGGAAACGGAAAGAAAAATGGCCGAACAAAACAACGATAAATCGAAAACAATGTGTGCGATGAGGTATCACAAATGTAAAACGCCATTGATTCACCCCCCGACGATGATTCTTATTCCAGCGTAATACTAAAAAACGAACGACAAAAAGACAATGATGAAAAAAAAAGGGGGCATATGATGGTACCCAACTTTCCGACGCGAAACAATACCGTGTATTACTCGGTTGTAAATACGCAAGGGGCATGAAGCATATAATCGCAGGGAAAGTCCGTGTGTATATTATCTTGTACGATACATTACACGCATGTATATACCTACCGCCACACACAAAGACACAGACACCAGTACCTTGTGGCACAGTCAGGATGTAAATATCCCGTTGATTGTGTTATCGTCACCTCAAGTACTCCGAGCTCGGCTCGACACGGTCCGACTGCCCCGAGACGCAAAAACCGTCTTTGAAATCGTCGCCGTCGAGTGTATGTCAGTGTGTGTATATGTCGAGAGCTAATTTTCGAGCCACTTGACCCTCGCTCGAGGTGCAATCGATCGTCAATGTTCTCGCCGTATGTAACCCACGCTGCTAAAAAAAAACTTTTTTCCATCTCGGTCGTCAGGATCCCGAAGCGACTCGAACACCAGCTCCGGACAGCTTCAAAGAAACAAGCAGTCAGCGGTAGCATAAAGCATCTCGCGTTTCCATCATCGATCACACACCCGCGCATTCGGGGAGGCCCGCATCGTGTACGCGTGTCAATCGCGAGACAACAAAAATGCTGCGCGAGGATGAAATTTTTACCAACGTACGAGAAAACCCGAGAAGGCTGCGAGCAAATTATTTATTGTTACTCGGAATCTGGAGGACTCCAGTGACAAAAGTTTGAGCTCAAATTTGTGGTACTGAAATATTTGAGGAAAGGCTACTTTTAACGATGTTGAAATTATTATTTTTTGCGGAAAGAAGTTATCGGACCTCATTCTGGGAGGCTTGAAAAATACGTTGGCTTCTTGTTACATTTAAAAATAACGAGAATCCTAATGTAAGCCAAAACTTTGAGCGTTTTTCGTGGCCGTTATGAAATTTTACCGTAGTGTGATCGTCGGGCGTTAATTAAATATTCATCGTTAATCACCGGGATTGACTGGTAGCAGTGGAAAAAGAGACGAAGAGCGAATCGAAAACCGAAAGGTCGTCAAAGCGCTTATCTCGATGGAAAAATGAGAAAGAAAGCGACGGACAGTGACGGTTCGTTGGTGTCAGAGGGTAATCAAGTGAGAGCCTCTCGCGCTTACAGTGAAATCTTTGTGCGAGGCTAGGCGTGAAACCTCGACAAGAAACAGAAAGGCCGGAGGAATTTATTCTCGCGGCTCGTGTGCGTGTGTGTGCTCGTGTGCATGTTGTTGTCGGTAAATTAAGAGAGAAAAAGCAAGGAAGAAGGAAGTGTGGGGAGAAGCTTGAAGCGTCGTCACTGCAACCTCATCGCGTCATATAAAACGTAGGAGCATGCAAAAGAGCTGCCGAGGTTAATCGCTCGTTATGCTAAAACCCGTACCCGCACAACCCGGCGGCCACGTTAAGATCCAACAAGCTCGTGAACCGCGTTTGTATTCATTGACGACCCAACAGAAGAGGGTCGTCGAGCCGCGGCGAGCAATTATTTCCCCGAGGAATTAAGATTATCGCATATCCGCAATGCCGGTCCGGTCGACGATTGAGCTTTTTCCACACACATTTCATTATCGTCGTTATCGATCGTCAGCATTGCACTCGCGTTGCGTCAACGAATGAAGGACGTCGGATATTTGACGAGGATTAGAGGTTCATGGAAATTTGATTGGTGCCATTCGGTGAGAATAAGAGCAAAAAAATGACGACGAATATAAATGTCGGAGCAATTTCAAATCGTTCGTGGAAGGATTAAAAGCTGAAGTTCAGTCTAATTGACTTTGTGACATTCGTTGAGTATGAGAGAGAGAGACGAGAGTAATGACGAGTATAATCGTCGGAGCAATTTGGAAATGCTTAACGAAGAATTAAAAAGCGAAAATCGAGTCTAATTTTGCAACGGATGCAAGAATTTGATGGAATATTCAAGATCTGTCTTTCAAAATTAAATAGTGTTTCAACCTTCCGAAACAAAAAATAAAAAAATAAAAGAAAACGAAAACAATTGAAAAAAATTCCACCAATATCCGTCTGGAAATAACCGTTTTAATCGACAGGAAAAACGTTTTACATTGAAACTGATTGATATTAGCAGCTGTGAATGAAAAATACATTTTTGTCACGATGATGATCCATCGTTCGAGTCTCAACCATTGCTTTATGTTTCGTAACATTTGTGTGCGTGTATGCCCCTCTGTGTGTGTGTGTGTGTGTGGTCCATTTATGTTGACCCGATGACTTTAACCTCGAGCGCGAGATAGTGCACGTAGAATAAGCGACGACAGGCAATGGGGTCTGACGACCGGGCACTGGGTCGCCTCATGGCGTTCACATACGAGTGGGCACTCTTCGCACGTTACGACCATCCTCCCTCTCGCCATTTGTTAATCTGCCAGGGAATGACGATCACGTATTGCATGTGTACTGCAATCGAGTGCATGCGTGCATCGTAATGCATCATAGCACTCAGGTTAACCGAGTCCCAAAGTCAAATCATTCTCACGATCGTACTGGACGTATTACCGAGTCAGAGACCGAAGCGAGGGAGAAATAAAAGTTGTGAGAAATTGTTTTCAGTACTCGACGGCGATTAAGCCGATTAAACGATGATTCGCAACACTCCGTTAATCGAGACTCGGGACCGGTCGAATGAGCTAACTTATATTCGCAGTCTCGCGCGAAACCTATGTAATCGTCGGTCGTTAAAGGAGGCAAAAGAACAAAAAATCTTCTCACGATCAACCCATAACGATCGAGTGTCTTATTGATGAAGAGCAATCGCCCGGGTCTTCAGACCCTACTCTGTCTTCCATGTATATAATGTAGAGAAAAAATACGGCTCGAACGCGGCTCTGCCGCGATCATACAGGTTGCTTCAAAAAGAATATTGAAAGCTTCTCAACTATTAACGATGGAAATAAATATGCAACTTTGATACGATGCGTAAATTATTCAGGTTGTAGCTTCACAACCATTTTTTTTCTTCGGCGCGGGCATTGGACGATAATAAATTTCGAACAAATTTTTTTTGTTCTTTCTCTCGATATAATTAAAAAAATTGATACCGACGCACGTGATGTTTGATTGCAATTTTACAATGAAAAATAGTAAATTTCTAATCATTTTTAGCTTCAATTTTGTGACAATTGATTTTGAACGGCCGTGTAGACGGTCCTAACGTAAAGAAAGGATTAATCGAGACGCGTTGCCTTCGGGCTAACATAGTCTGGGGTTTTGCGGGAGAAAACGAGAATGAAAAACGAAGAAACCGAGGACTCGAGCACGTTGATCCAGACGAACGTGAAAGGCTACCCCACTGGCAGTCGATTAATCGAGATGAGGGCCAAGTTCACCGCGGGAATAATCGTATATAGAATATAGAATGAAACGATCGAGAGAGGAGAGACCGCAGGTGCTGTGAAGCCGGGGCAGACCATGGGGAGGAGAGTGGAGGGTGAGGGGTGACAAGCCCCCTTCGCCCGGTTTGTCACCCGAGGTTTTACCGCAACGGTGCACTCAATATTATCGTATTATACACTACACAGAGCTTTATATCGTACCACGGATTATACAACGAGCGCCAAACGAATTTGGAAACTTGGTTTTCCCGACCGAAGCCTCGTTACGTCAACGTGACATTTCCCCTCTCGTCTATATTTGTAAACCCAATATTGGTTCTCGGTATGCGCGATTTTATGCTTCGACAGATGCATTCACGCTCACCCGAACGTCCTCTTTTGCGCGTTGCGAATTGTTTACGGTAATTCAAAGTCGACGAATCTTTTAATTAGATTATCTTGTAAAAATTATTGTATAATCGGTCATTATGCAAAAAATACGATACCTGAATACAATCTCTGCAAAAGTAACAACGTCGTGAGCTATTAGAACCTCGCTTTTTTTCGTCAATTGCTCTAAAAAGTTTTATTGGCAGCGCGGTATTTTGGTGTCAATAAAACTTCAATTCCTACAGTTTTCGAATTTAATGAAAATCAAACATTCTAAAAAAAATAGGCAGGAACAATAATTGTGAAAGTAACATCGAGACCGGTTGAATTCTGAATCATCCGAATTTGAAAAAAAAATAATAATAACAATCAACATACGGAAAAAACGAAAAAATCTACAATAAATAAAAAGGGAAATGCATAAACAGCAAAACGTCTGTATCAAAGTAACGACGTCTCCATGTCGGCGCAAGTGCTTCGAGTCTTTTATATCCGGCATCCGGAAGTGTAGTTGGGACGTACGATTCAGTCAGACCGCGCGCATGCACCTCTTTGCACTGGTTGACGAAACTCAACGCAAATCGCTTAGGACTGCGAGACGAGGTGTGCGCGACAACTTGGAACTCGCAATTGTGAAGCAAGACTACATACGTCTCCGAGGGCTTACTGAACCATATGGAATTGCGTCTGCTAAGGTACACGCGCGTCTTGATATACATATACATATATAATATACGAGCCACACATATGCTCTTCGCAACGGAGAACAAGAGCCGCCGAGTGGGTCGTGGAATAGATGAGAACAGAGCGAAGCAGAGCGGTACACCCACGCGCGTCACACATCGGAAGCGTCAATTCACCGCTTCCGGCGCTTACCGTACGCATCGACCGCGCGCAACGAGTCAAACTCGCGCTCGCTTTTTTGCTCATTCGTGCACTCTGTACATTCGACGTCTGGCACGAGGGTGTGTTGGTTATTGGTGTGTATATGTCACGGTGACGGTTATACGCGGACAGCGTCGATCGAGTCGGGATCCAAACGACGAGTACCGACTGCTCCGTTTCCCGTTTATAAATAGGGCAGACGGGGGCCAAACGGCCACGGCTGAGTGATAAAAAAATATAAATAAACGCGTGGAGATCGTTACCAATGCATGTGTATATAGCGCTTGTTACTCGGAATTTTTTTAATTTTTTTATACGGTTATGCAGGAAGCCCGGAACAGAATTGGGAAGAGAGGGGCCAAAACATACCAGTTTTTTTTAAGGGGTTAGAGAATTGAATAATCTTGCTTAGCTACGTTAGTTTTATATTCGTGTCTACTATATAATTTTATTTATATATGACATCTAGTTGCCGATATTGGCACGGAAATTATTATTATTAATATCATTCCGGATTTTTTCGGTTCCGTGCGTATGCTTGGACGTTGTCGTGAGCGTGTACCCTTCATTCGAATCCCGCTGCGACGTCTCATTTTGCCCCAGCCTCCTATATTCATGTATGCATATGTATTTCGTTACCGGCGTCGACGGTTGCTCCGCCCATAATTTCCTTCGTCCGAAAAGCCGGCTGCACGCTTTCATTTGAATACCCATGGCGTAAAAAAATATAGAAATAACGTATTTATTGATCCGCATTATTTGATCGATCAGACTACTCAGCACCACTTCATGAATTACGAAATTGACATGTTGAAAATAACAGTTGTTCAAGGAGTTCAATGGGAACACCCAACGTCGGCTAAATTCTACGGAAAAATTTCAGATCGCTCCGAGGAAGACAAAAACCGTTCAGCGATATCTCGAACACGCCTACGCAAACAATACCCCGCGGTCGCACACAATCATATCGCCTATACTTGCACAGACAACGGGACGGATCCCCAAAATCCACAAAGCATTTCGCATACCTGGAAAGACGTCCTTGGTGTCGGGACTCGTCGGATGAATCCACCCGTTTTTCTGTTGTATGATGCACTGAAACATGTTGCCGTTGTTCGCGTCTTCTTTATTTCTTTCCTCTTCTATTGCGTTTCTAGCGAGCTTTTTTTTACGCGTTGACTCGCCGCGCGATCAGCTTCGAACGGGCTTCGACCTTCTCTCCTCTTCTGGGTATTCTTCCGCGTTCGCGAGTTCGTCCTCCGGCCTCGGTTTCTCTCCTTCTGGCAGTCGCGGTCAACGGTCCCGAAGGTCGCGTACCGCGCACCGCGGTAACGATGAGGTAACGAACAACGGCGCGAGCGAGACTCGCACGACTACGGAGACCACTCGGCCACAGACGCAAACCCCACGAAGCCGCGACTAATAACGCACGCCGGTGTCGTACACGACGAATGCAGCGCGAACCGATGTATCCACGAGTGTCGCGACATTTACGCATACAATTGCCACCGCGTCAATCGCGATTATTTGCTTACAACTTATTCCATTCGTCACTCGGAAACAACAGTCGTCGATCATTATCATCCGGATTCATAGCTGCTTGCAGCTACGACTTTTTAAACGAATTTTATTTGTCTTTTCCTAATTTTTCTTTCTCTCATTCATTCGCTGTATGAAGCTAATTGGCGACGTTAATCCCGCACGATCGACACTCCGATGAGATAAGAATATATATGTGAATATCGACGGTTCAGGTTCGCGCCGGCCGGTCTACGGCGCCCTTATTATTTTCCCTCTCTTTATTTCTCGGCCAGCCGATGGTGCCAAGTTCCAATCCCTCGAAACCGATTTTTCTCGCAAATCTCATTCACCCTCTCTTTCAACCATAATCGGCCAACAAAATTCCCCGAAGATAACTCGCAGGCCGTCACTTATTCACGTCGTTTCACGATGCAACGCACCGACGAAGTCCGCCAGAGCGCATGCACCCCTCGTCGAACTTGTTCGTCCTCTTCCCCTCTTTGCCTCACGTTCTTACTTCTATCTTCCTTTTCGTCGACCTTCGGCTTTTGTCGATCGTCCTCGGACCTCCTCCCGTTCCTCGATTCCCGTTTCCAATTCCTCTTCTCTCTCGCACACACACACGCACACACACACGCGCGACCGATCTTTCGATTTCGAATAAACGCACAAACACTCTGTCTTTCGTTAATCTACATCAACACTCAAAAACAAAAAATACGTTTAGTTAGTTATCTTATTGTTATTATGACAATGGGGATAACACAATTGCCATTGGGATGAAATATCTCGAATCCGTAGATGCAGAGGATTCGCTCATTGACGTTCGTCCTCCGGTGGGGATTCTGTCACGCGGAGAGCTCGTTCGTATCTGGCGTCTTTGCGCCCGATATTCCGCCGGGGATCGCACGACCGGGGAGACACGATAGATGATATGCGCTGCGCCGAGAGGAGGATAATATGGACCAAAGTGACGCGAACGCACGCGCGCGCGCGCTCGTCGAATCGTCGTCGAATGCACCCGCGCGACGAGCACAGACGATTGTGCGTTTCCTCCTTGCTCCTTGGCCGCGAGGGTGGCCAATGCTGCTGCTGCTGCTGCGTGGAAGCTGCTGCTGCTGATGCTGATGCTGCTGGTCGCTGGCTCGGCTGGGATCGAACTAGATGGCTGGCTGGTCGCCAGGCAACCGGATTTTCCGTCTCGCTCTCCGCGTTTCGAGCCCCTTCACCCTCTTGCTCTCCCGCACTCGACGCTTTTGCACGAATTCTTCTCTTTCCCGCTCGTTGGCGCTCGGTTGCGACGTCTCTCACCCTCTTGCCGCGCTTATTTTCCGTCTTACTCGCCCTCGAAATACCCCCTCTCGGGTCGTCGCTGCTGGTGCTGCGGCTCGCAGCAATGTCTCGGCTCGCACTCACTCCCGCGCATTTCAACGTTCGTCGCTAAGCGGGAATACGGGTAGAGGGGAGGGATTATCCCCTAGCTATTCTTTCTCGTATTTCCGCCCTTTCGACAATGACGATCGAATCTCGAGACACCGAATTTGCCCTTTCGAAGAGCACGAATTGCAATGATTTCACTCGATCACCGGCGGTCAATCAATATTTAACGTCACCGACGTTGAGGTGATTTTTTTTTCTCGAATGAATGGAACATTCGTTCACTTTTATTTGATATCTGATATGAGAAGGCATGGGTGCATTGTTGTTTCTTAATGAATGATGAACATATATCTATCTACATATATAGATGGAATTACTTTGTGTTAATTAAAAATAAAATTATTTTAAAAATAAAGGAAAATTATTCACTTAATTTATTTTATTTCATTTATTTATTTAAAATAACTGAATAATTTTTTTCGATAAATTATCCAAATCTTTGTTAAAACTTTATTGCAAGAAATTGTGCTATCACAAATTTTCAATAGACCGGTAAAATTTCGAATCAAATATTTTATTTATCAACGAAGAACCACGACGTTAACGAAATGTTACAAAAAATATCTATCATATTCGTCATCTTAAAGCTGCGTAATGCTCTCACAAATTTTACCGTTAAATTTTCAAAGTCGGATGCAGTACCAACATGAATTATATAATTCATTCAATTTTCGATATTAATAGCTTTGCAAATACTACGAACGAATCCATCCGCGACGGTACCAGTCGATATCCATTTATACAGCCGATTACGAATCAATTTGATATAGGTCTCGCCGTTCGTATGATACACATGGATATCCAAATAAACGGAAACAGCGTAGACGCAGAATCCTTCCCAAATATTCGTTCAACATCGAACAATCACACAAATATTTGTATAATGGTTCGATTCAAAGTTTTAAAAAATCCACATATTTATTTACCGAATTCTGATGTTTTTGAGCTCATATCAATTCATTACCAATGATAAAAGTGATAAATGAAATCAGCTTGAAAACAATTTGTTACACGGTTGAAAAAGGAAAATATAAAAAAAAAAAAGATGACAGCTAATAGTAGAAACACGCGAGTCGCGAGTAAAAGAGTTGCGAGACGTACGAGGCTTCTGAACCCGACTGACCGAGGCCAACGTAAGGTAGGTATATAACCATCGGTGTTGTTGAGTAGGTAGGTGAATCGCGAAAGCCTGGCGGTGAGTTTCTAAGCACAGCGCGATGGGCTCCGGAACTCACTCACACTTACTCACTCACTCACTCACTGTCACACACACACACACGCGCGCAAACATAGACAGACACGCACAGCAGCGCCAACGAGGTGAAGAAAAAGCCGGGAGTTTGTACTATTCACCAACGACTAGAGCGCGGATGAGACGAGATAGGGGGAGATAGAGTGAGAGATTCGCGAGGGTTACGATGGGGAATGTGGGATATACACGCATCGAGGGGGAGAAGCATAGTCCCTCCACCTCTCGGCGAAAGGTGAAGACCGAGCGAGATAAAACCAGACACACCAAGGGATAGACAGGGATGGTTCCGATACAATTTATCAAAGCCGCGGAGAGTTGGCGAGATGGCAGAGAGCGAGAGAGAGAGAGAGCTAGAAGATGAAGATAACAGTGAAGAAGCGCGATCCGTGTGCGATGGAAAGACCAAGCGATGCTCGCCCTACAACACGCAATGAGGTAGACGAGACTTTGCTCATTTTTTTTTCTTCCTCTTATCAATTTGGCCCGGTATCCCTGTTCGTCTCGAATTTCCGCCGGTTGTTTTTAGTTCTATTGAAAATTGTTTCCTTATATGTATTGTCCCTTCTGCTCGGAGCCGTTCTTAAGGCATCTGAGTTCCATTTTCTACCATGCCATATCTTTGGGATCTTATGAATTTAATGTCAGTGATATCCTGTCCAACGCGTCTGCTATGTTATCAACGAATATCTTTGCATTCTGATTTACTTCCAAATCATGCCTCTTTTTTGGCAAGTCTCTTCAAACTACATTAAATTCGTTCTTATTACGATTTTGGTCCAAGCATGATTGGTAATCTTTGGTTCATCGGTTCATGATCCACCGAGGAGTGTATCCTCTCATCCGAAAATAATAGATCTACAATTGTTTTGCGATCCTTAGTTATTCTTGTCGGTTTATTTATATATTGTTTTATGCCTAAGCTTGTCATTTATGTTATGAACCTCTTCTTCCAAAATAATCTACGTTAACATCTATATATATAGAAAGGAGAAGAAAGAGCTGAGGGGGCAGTGGGATCCAGGCACAGCTAGTAGAAATCAATGGAAGTTATACCAGCGGTGTTAGCTACATAGGATCTGCACCACGCGTTGCAACATTTTCTCTCATTGTTTCATCCGTCTTTGTTCGCGATGCAGGGCCTTTCCTCATCCAACTCGTTCCATCTCGTTCCAACTGACCTTCTCCGTATTCCCATCCCCTACCGACAGGATGACTTGCCCTCTGTCTCTTGGTTTCTCTCTCCTTGCCCGAGGCTCCGCCACCGACACTAGCAGCGCCATTGCACACCAACCATCAGCGTTTTCGTTTCTCCGTTAGCTCCGCGCCTCATTTTGTTGTTGCCCGGCGGCGTTCAACCCTCGAAGCGTGACCGTGACTGTGACTCCGGTGTGCACTCCGGTACGCCCGGCGCTTGCAGACCCGCCGACGGTCACTACTGTGTTCACAGTCACGCACACAACCACGAACACCGAGAACTGGTAACGTCGATGAAATGACCACCCACCTTTCTCCTTCCCTCCTGACCCTCCCTGTCTCCTCCATCCCCGCGGTGATTCTGCACGAGTTTTACCACAATACAAACAGCATCAACGTCACCCACGCGACATCCTCGCGTCGCTCGTTCGCTCGCTAACTCTCATCTATGCACACCACGATCGGGCTTCTGTGTATCAGAGCGTCCCGCATCCGTGCCAAGTGTCGAGAACTGTAGCGTCACACCGCCGACTATGGGAGAGCAAGAGAGAAGAGAGAGAGAGAGAGAGAGAGAGAGAGAGAGAGAGAGAGAGAGAGAGAGAGAGACAGAGAGAGAGAGAGAGAGAGAGAGATGGGACGACAGATTTGGCTACATTGCAGCTTGGTCTCTGCGACGATACTGTATTCGTGTCGATTGAGTTATATCTCGAGTGCGGTTGTGGAATATAGTGGCGGTGATAACTAGGTAACAACCTCGGCGATGATCGACCGAGGCGTCTGCACGGTTCAAACAACAAGTGTTTAGCTTTTTATCGGCATATACGTCAAAGAACAAGAGCGTCGATGGTGCTGTCGGATCGGTGCATCCGAGATCGTTGCATCCGAGATCGCCTTACCTCGGCAGGATTTAATATCGTATCGTTCGTGCGCTTCAACACCTCTTTGTCACGGCAGCTTCACTCGACCGCCTGAAAAAACGTTCTTCGACGATTTTTTTTTTAAACGCCGAACGTTTTGACATTTTTAGCAGGTCGCTATATTTCTGGCTACGGGATTTCTTTGTTTGCGTTTCGTTGGAAAGGAATGGACGGGACAATGTTCGACGCGAACGAAATTTATCATCGCGTCGATTGTTGTGACAACGAGGGACTGACATGTGACAACCGGGGACTAACGTGGCCTTGAGCTGACGATGTGGCGGGTTTTTTTAAATACACAAGTGTATATATGTATACATCATATGATGTTGGATACATTTGTAGAACGCCAGGAAGAACGTGGACGAGACAGTTGTAAATTATGCCGCCAGACGGCGTTTTATTTTACCGTAGTCTACCGCAGACTTACCGAAATTACGAATTCAGGCTTTTTAGTAATTCTACAATTATTATTATTTTAATGCTTTTTGTGGTTTCTTCTGAGGATTTATATGTCTGTATGATTTACTATTTCATTACTAAGTGCGAGATCAAGATAGCGGGACATTGGGAAAATAGTATTTCTGCATTCGATTTAAACACGGAATTCAATGACATTGTTTCCAGCGTTGTTCCTGCAGAACAAATTTTGAGTACATTTGGGTCTCCATGATTAAAAATATTCCTTCCGTCGTCACGAACTTCCAGTGCTGACAATAATCAAGCGTAGTGCGTAGCATCGAAATTGGGCTCCTTCAATTCTTTCTTTTTGTGTTTATTATTTTCAATTTGCGTGAATTGAATGACAGATTTGACACAATTTACAAGCTGAGTGATATTACGAGCAAAGGACATGAATTATGCGTCGAACGAGGGCAGAGCAGAGACGTAGGGGTCTTCGGTCAACAAGTGTTGGCCTTTCATCGGGCACTCAACGACCCCTCTATACATTTTACGGTATACCCCGTCATGTACTGTGTATGTAAGTGGCCTATGTGCAGTTTGAAACGGATGGCCTTAGCTCGCCTCCACCTTTTAATATCGAGCTCGCTCTCCTCCCTGTCATCTCACAAATTCTAGTTCCATTCTTCCCAGCCTCTTTCTCTCAGCTTCTCATATTCCACACCGACGTCGACGACAAGAACGACATCAACGCTGAGTGAGACACCATTGCCTCCATTCTTTCTTCCTTATTTTTCTTCTTTTTTTTAATATATATTTTTTTTTAGTATTTATTTTTATTCCTGTTCGTTTTGCCCCTTTAACCATCCGCCTCTTGGAGACCCGGGCGAACGGTCCCCCGGCCTCGTTTGCCCCGTCAACCTCCTCTAGCCCCTCCCTGGCGACTCTGCGTTCTCGTCAGAGCGACCGAAGATCCGAGAGAAAAGAAGCAGGAAGGCGGAGAAGAGGTCGCGGAAAAGATGGACCCCCGACTTGTTTCGCGAGATACTATATACCGGCTCTACCTCTCCTGCCTCTTCACAATTTGCGGCGACGCAAATGTACTCGGTGTCTTCGCAATAAAGGTCATCTCAACCCTCCATAAAAATATCAAAATAGATCGATTCATGAATCCACGCCGAATCCCAATTGTTCAAACGATGAAGAATTCGCGAAGGTTTTACTTCTTCAATGATCCAAGTGTTGCTTGGTACATTTTTTTGTTCGACCTTGGATGATAGAAAATAAATATTTCAAATTCTTCCCATTCTTCCGCAATCGAGTTTTAGCTGGACGAAAAAAAATATCAAAACGAAGATAACGATAAATTTATAAGAAAAATTATAATATATATATACGTGGGACAAACTGCGGTTTAGCAATTTTTATTTTATCGCCGAGTACGAGATACCCGATCACCCGGTAGAATAACAGGTCGGAGTAGCCGAAGCTCCTGCAATATTGTCCCCCGGACTGCACGGGATTCCATAAGCTTGCAGTATCGTTATTAGCGGCGCTCGGAGCGCCGTGAAACGAGACTAAGAACACAGTTATTACACGCGTGGGACATATAACCACACGTACGCATACATATATACATGAATTATACGCTGTGTCGAGGGTATAGGGAGGAGGCGTCCGTTCGCCGAGGATGGAGTAGCATACGAACGGGCGGTGGCGGGGGCCGTCGTGTGTACGTTGCCGTCTCTCTTCTTCCTTCCCATATGCTCTCGCAATTCCTCGATCGATAGACTCTCGGCTCTTCCCGACGAATCGCTATATACAATCCCTTGAACAAAGACCCCTCCCCCACCTCCACGCAACGTTATTTGTCGACGAATATAATAAACATAAAAATTTCGCAGGTGTCTGGACGACGCGCCTGTTCGATCTTTTAAACATTGTTTTTGTATTCTTCGTTCGTTTATTCATCGTCCGAACGTCTGATTAGTATTCTCGTAACCCCTTGCTGGGATCTCGTCTTTCCTGCACGAATACACTTACCAACGGAAGTTCAATTCTCTCCGATGCGAAGCAAACATTACTATTATTAGATAACTCTGTGTGAGACTCTCTTTCTCTCTCTCTCTTTCGCCCTCTCACGTTCATTTTGGACTGTACATGTACACCACGGACCCCCGAAGACGACGACCAAGTTGCCGGCTATTTCCGGTTCGGAATTTCCGCGCCAAACACTCTCCCTCACTCTTACCGTTCTTCTTTTCCAATCTTTCTCGCATTTTCTCCGGACGACTACACAGGCTTTACCGCGGAAAATACATATCCTCTCAGAGGCAATACTCCACCTGTCCAATCGCATGTAGTGTACAATGTCTGGCGTATATATGGAAGTACCGATAGATGGTGCAAAAAGAGACGGTTCAAAGATATAAAGTGAATTTCCTTCTCGAATTTGTCTCTCAATTTCTCTCTGCCGCAAGTTCTTTTGCAGGCAGACACATAGAAAACGGATGAGAGAAAAGAGAGGTAACTTCTAGCCAACATCGGTATAACGTCACGCAAAAGGTCTCAATGTGCACGTGAGATCGGGGCTAGATGAATCGGTCTCTATCCCAACGTAGATGTTCAATTCTTAAAAATTGCTACATCTACGGAATAAGGATAAACAAAATCCACACGATGCCATTTCGTATTTTTGAACCACCAAACCCCGGCCTGCCCACCCTCGTAATCCGCGTTCCAGTCACCAGGTCGTCGGCTTAAACACTCTCCATAGAAGCTATTTATACAGAGTCAGTCTGAGCTCGTATCCAGCACTGGATGGTGGCGTTACGGATACGATAATGTAGTACACCCGACATAATCAGGCTCGCAACCCGTTTTCCAAGCCCGTTTCAGAGTCAACCAACTTTTTTATATTATTCCCTCCGTGTCGTCTCGCCGTGAGAATCAACGGCGCATAATTCACACACCACAGACCTACACCCCTCACCCCACGCCGTGTGTATCGTGTCGAGCTTGGCTTTTTCTCTTTTCTCGTTGCTTTTTTTTTTCCTTTCTTCTCGTTCCGTCTTTCACCAGCAACGACTTTATATCGCCACGCGAGTTAATTAGGAACACCGTGTCACCGACTGCTCTTCAACGTCAATTAAAATGTATGACTGGCGTGTACAATGAAAATTTTATCTTGCAACGTTTCGTTTCCCGCATCCGCGTCGTGTGGGCTTGCAGACGAGCCGACGAGAATCGCGATGTTAAAGCCAGAAATTATTTTCGGTCAGTTTGCCGGAGTTAGATGTGATGTGAATGTCGAAGCAGCAGCTGGATATACCTGCGAGATGGTAAAGGCGTTGGACAATAATCTTGTTAGGAAAGGACTGCGAGTGACCCCGCCGAAGTACATAGCCGATGAGCCAGCAGGTAAGAACCGGACGAGAAGAAGGAGAAAACGACGAACCGAAGACGACGAGCTGGCGTAAGCGGTAATTCCGCTTTTCAAAATTACGTTTCGGTTCTCGGCCCGGTCGAGAGCGTGTGGAGAAGCCACGGGCGAACCAGCAGTTGACTTTTGAAGGCAAACTGGGCACACGCTTTTACGTATTAGACGGCGCATGTCTTCTTCAGGACACTACGTGAGGTGAATGCCGTCCATCGCTAATCCAATATTGCGGAAGAAGAAGCTGTTTCGGGGTTTCGAGCGACAGGTAGATGCTTCCAGCGTTCGACGATCCTCAATGGCGCGTAACACTGTTAACGAGATTCGTGGAGCTGTTCAATCCTTGGAATTGTCATTTTCTCTCCTGAATTTCGCGTCTCGCGAAGAATTAATTTTCTTCCGGGGCCGGAAGAACCTAAATAACCTAAGTATACATTTTATTTTTCGTTTGTCGGATTTGAAACGAAAGTTCTGGTAATTCTCGTGAATAAATGTATTTCTCGTTCAGAATTTTTCCACTAAAAATATTATACCCGTCGACGCTACATCTTATACGCACGTGGGCGTAGGATGAGTAGGAATCGAAAGCTTTGAAAAACGTTCCGGCCCAATAGTTTTTATCCAAGACTTTGCGGAGATGATCGGGTTAAGATCTTGGCTCCAGTCTCCGGCGTTCCACGAGCTCATCGAATTTTCCGAGCAAAGCACCCACAGAGAAAATACCGATAACGTAGACGAATATTCAAAAACAAAAAAAAGTGCATAAAAAGACTCGAGAAAATAATATCAGCTCTTAAACTTTTCTTCGAGTTGAAAACCTTTCGATACGTCTTCGATCATAACCATGACGACCCTTTTTCGCAATATCCGGAATAACCCAATCACCGCAATAATTCTTTTTATCCTCAAAAATTGAAAAATTAATATGAATAAATCAATGGCTGAGCGTGTTCGTTTGAAAAACGATTTGTTTGTTGAATTGAAAATCCATCCAAGTCCCTTCGTTGGCAAGAAGCCCGATTTGTGTCTCAATCGTGTTTACAAAACGACGTTAAAATTCGTTTGGAGAAAATGAACGAAACAAGTTTCGGTGGCGAGTCGTAGTCGGGCGGTTGCGCAGGTCGGGATAACGTCGGCTGGAACCGCGGCGCTCGATTCCGCGGGACTACGGGCAACCGGGGGAAGGATATAAGAGGGAATAAGAATTCATGGCGCGAGATGCCCTTGGCGTCGAGATTATAGCCACACGAGTCATGATAAATACGCGAGACTGTACCCATTGTGTGTCGGGATGTGGCTGGTATGTAGGTAATATTCCTAGGTAAACGATATCACCACACGAGCCGAGCCAACGATGCTGTACTGGTACGCTACGTCTGGCACGCCTGTATATGGGACATTCCACAACAAATCCACAGCGTCGTGACCCTAGCGGTATTTCATGCCTTCGCATATATTATACGATCGTGTGGAAATACGAGTCACACAAATATTGAAATTTTCTCAAGAATGTGTTTGAAATTTCAGTCAATTCTTTCTTGAAAAATTATTTTTTTGCGACTCCTGCTTAAGCGCAAAATGAAAGTTTAAACAAAAAATCAAAGTTTGAATAATTCGTGTAATTCTGTTCCTAAACAAAGAATTTCCTGTAAAATTCACTTCATTTGATCTGGAATCGCCCATACGTGAGGGATTGCCACGCCGGGGTGAGCGGTTAATGCACACGAGCGTTCACGTTTACCAAGCTTCATGTATACACGGGTACGATATTCTCAATCTGTCCATTTACAACTATAAAAGCCAAGCGTACAAGCAACTGCCAACAATACATGTATATATATATCCACCGACAAAACAAGATTAATGGTATGAATGCACGCTAATGCAAGCCCGCATTCTACGCCGTTTATTGGGATTAATTTCCAAATTTATGATATTGTAAGATGTAAGAATCGTGTAATCAATTATGACAATCGGTTCGAACAATAATTTTTTTTTTTTTAATTAAAGTTACGAAAGCTTTGTTCGTGTCAGGGTGTTTGCGAGAGAATGAAACGGTGGATAAAACGTCGTTATGGCTGCGCTCGAGTGAACGAATGGGGCTGGGCAGCTCGACCGGAAAGAAAAGGCTTCGTTTTATCGCGCGAGCCGCGGTGTGTGCGAAGGGTCAAAGCTGCTTTGGTCGTTCAGGTAACGAACTTGTCCCACGATGGGTCAATGATCTTCGAATGCACGCACGGCTCGTGGGCGAGAGAAAGACAGAGAGAGAGAGAGAGATAGAGGTGAGATTTCGAAACGCATCGAGTCGATACAATCGGATGGCCGATCCCAAAGCCGCGAGGTGCGTGACCTCTTCGGCCAAGGAGTCCGATTTAATTTTCTTTCTCTTGGTTCCTTCCTCATTGTCCGAGGTGAAAAATGTCGGCTTAGGAGGGTCGATGCCGCTGTGAATTCTGGCAAAGCGATTAAAACTCTTTTTGGTTTGCTTGTGGTACGTCCAATGTCAGGTTAATAAATCTTTCGAATTTTATTCGTCTCATCAGTGTTGTGGATCTTGGACGGGGTTGGAAAAAAAACGTGTATAACAGGTTCGAAGTTCGTATCCCGAGTTTAAAGACTCGGTAGAGGCGGTCCAACGCAAATTTTTTAAATATGATACTTCAAAATATATATAAATCAAACGATACAGGTTTTTTTGAATTTTCGATGAGAGTTTCTGAATAGGAATTCTCATCGAATCTTGAAAACATTTTATACGAATCTTAAAATAAATTTAAGAAATAATATTTTCTCAGAATGAGTCATGTGTTCACATTCGCCTTCATTAATTGAAAAAAAGAAGAAACCGTCATTGTAGAACGTTGATTCCATTCCAAGCAAACATTTTTGAAAAACAGTCGATACATTAGAAAAAAAATCACGGACCCTATTTTCTTTTCCATTCATAATGCGTTGAAAATTAAAACAGCATGACTGTCGCCATTTTCTGATTTTCTCACAACACAGAACAAATATTACCGGGAAACAGTGGTGAAACGAAAGGTCAGGTGCATGCCCAGACACGGTTAAAGATAATAAGGCAAGTTCCCGTGGGTCGCGATGGGAGCCATCACGATTCGCGTTCTTCGCGCCGAGTTACCGCGATGCGGCGCTCACGCCTTGTCTCTGACGCGCCCCCTACGGGCCCCCGTGTATTTATCCGTCCATCTATCTTGCACTGCTTCTCCTCTTTCTCCCTACATCCACTGCAATTTTAATATGCAGACGATGCGACGTTTCGCAGTAGCGTGGCGCCGACAATTTTACAAGAACCGCTCGTGACCGAACGCGAGAGTTCTGGCGCCACGATTCTCCGCCATACGTTGAATATGTTTACACGACTTTCAACGACGTTTTTTTTTTTTTCCATCCCCCGGCGCTCTCCCAAGCCCTTATTCGACGCAATCCGGATTCTCAATTCCGAAGCTAACCGCTTTTCACATCCTCAAACCAAAGCTAATCTCAACGACGAATCATTCACGCACAATTTTAGCCATCCAAAACGGATAATTCAACGCTGCCCGAACCGTCGATGAGTGCGAGTGAGACCAAAACGCCGAAAACATAATCTCAACGTCCAAACATCGTATACAGCTCATAATCGTGCATTCCGAATGATTTATCGTCGATTACGAAGCATCTATTGTCATAACTCAGACCGCTCGGACGCGAGCGCGTGTTGTAGAATAATTCACGTCGCAGCGTGTGGAAAGTGAGAGATCGTTATATATAGAAGAGAGCCGATGCAGCGCCACTGCATCGCGTGTCTCTCGCGCGGCACGTTCCGCAAGCTATGGTTCCCGCGCGTGGCTAACACCTCCGCGAGTCGGCAATGGAATCGCAACATCGCTTATTCGCGGGCTTTCAATTTCGCGGGTTGCATTGCGTTACTGACGTTCTGTATTGCATCTCCCTCGTTGCACTCGTAAATTCGTGCCATAATACAAGAATGAATCTCGACGCGCGGCATGGAATTCCGCTTCAGCACAAATTTTCGACTGAATTGCGAAGCCGAGACGCGGAAATAAAAGAAAAAGAGGAAAGAAAGAAAAACGGAAATGTAAGATCAAACTCTGTGAAGCTGCGCGGCGATGAGAAGTTAGTGCACACGCGCAATTGCGCGCGCGCGTGAAACAACACATGAAACCTACCTCACGAATCGTTTGGGATCGATCTTGATGTTACAAACGATGCTCGGCTATTGCATCGAGGTTCGTTCGTAGCGACTGGCGTTATAACTCATTTGCTCGTTCTATTCTCGTAACGCCGCAACTATTAAAACGCCGACGAATGTGCCCCAACGAACGATGGCAACGACGAAACTCGCCTCACGCGATGACAAGCCCCTCACGTGTGTAATACCTTCTCGCGAAGTTCGACGAGTTCGAGGAAGATGCAACGATCGCACGGATTTTACATCCATCGAACGTCGAGATAACTCTACCATTAGTCATCTCACGTCGACGGTTGTTTGCCATTTGTCAGACAAAACGAGACTTCGATAATACCGAATAGGCGCCTAACTTATGTGGGAATAATTTAAAATCAATGAAGAAAATAGTCTATTTCCGATCTATCCGTTCGTCACATACGAATATTTTCAATAATTGTTTCGTCAACGTGCTGGCGGATTTTTAGCCTTTGGATTATTTTGAGCTAAATGAAATATCGCACGGTTAATCATATCTGACTAATTGAAGTTAATTGAAAACGTGAAAACGATCACCTTCAGCTTATCACGAAGACGGCCTGATGAAGTCGTTGTCTTATTTATGGATCGTTGAAGTACTTGATAAAAAATAATCTCAATAGGCGCTGATTGATCGAATAATATCAAACCCAAAATGCACTGGAACAATTACAATCGTTCGAAAAATTCGCGATGGAAATTGCGCCGATAGAACGTTCGAACGGGTGACGAAACCGGTAAATCGTATCAGCGGGGTCGTGTTGATTACTCCCCAGTTGGGTAATCAGAGTCGGTAAGGAAAGACGTACCCAAGGACGGCTCCGTGCTGCATCGACGATGAGGGGAAGCTTAGTCGGTTGATCAAAACCGGCAACCGTCTCCAAAGCAAAATCACAACTCGGCTACCGTACGGCAGATTCTCGTTGATAGATCTCAAAGAGAATTAGCGACAACCAACTCGCTTTGGCCAGATTGAGACCCGATGAATATTCTTTCGTCGTCGGTCGGTCGGGCTACGAAGCACTTTCACTCTGCCGGCTTGTGTACCGAGAGCGAGTAAGCGAACGGATGATGGAGACGGAGCAAGTGAGAGGAAACGAAGGAAGAGAATAGACCACAAGCGAATCATCGTTTCACGGTCCCGGAGTTTCAAGCCGTCGGCTCATCGCGAGCTCGAAGCGTCAGCTGCAAGTGCACAACGCCGAATAAAAAAGAATTAAAAAAAAAAAAAAAATTGTTCACGCAGCATCTGCCAATATCGAGAGAGCGAGACGTTCGCTCGGTGAGCTCGCCGTTCACACGCGCGCTCGTCTTTGACGCTACGCGTTCATGCCTCTTTACCTTTCGAATCCGCTCCGCGGCGGTGCAATCTCGCCCGTGTAATATTCATCCATATAGAAAGGTGATCGGGGCTAGTCGCATCAGTGGCAATTTAAACATTCTCAAACGATCTTTTTATAGTCCAGACGGTAGTTAAATCGATCGGAATTCCTCTTTGCTTCCTAGACCAACCTCCGGTTACGTTGGATAAAACGTTGAATCGAGAGTTTTCAACGTCCGGGATATTTAGACGCGTAATTCTGTCACCATTGTGATTTTTTAGAATTCTCGATAGGCGATTGATCGAATTACCGAAAAAATTATTTCGAATTATTTTGATAATTATAAACAGACAATTTTTAATGAAAAAATAAATAATAATAATGATAAATAAAAATAAAACAATGCGGTATTGATAAACTATCCATATTAAATCTCGTTAAAACGAAGGCTTGTCCGACACTTCCGTCAAAAGTGTTGCGTACTGTCAACTGCCAGACATTTCCGAATCAGTCTGTGGCAACGAGCCCCGGTCACGGCTGTGATACACACGCGCAGCGTAACGTGCACGCAACGCAAGAGGGAGAAAAAGCGAATGAGAAGGCCCTACGATGAATCTTGGTAGTTTGCCAGTGGCAAATGGCATCCGAGCAAACAAATTGCACCTGTTAGTTGACGCCAATGGCGTGGTAACTCTCGGTCATACTTTATTTTTCCTTCGTTTGCAGTTTTGCACTCCAGCCACTTACGAATCAATCTCAGACTGTATAAGCAACGTCTAACGACGCGTTAAGAGTTTCTCGGTTGAATTTTACAATTCCCTTCACCCGGCAACCGTACCCCATGACGCGCCTCCTCCCAGCCGACGTTGTACGCGTGACTTTTTCCTTCGTAATTTTTTTTTTTTGCTTTTTTTCTTTTGTCGTGTTTCCACATTGTAGGCGATTTTTCATTCGAAATCCCAGACAAACGATAAACATTTCTTTTTCCTACGTCCGACGTTGGAATATAATTATTTACCGAGCATCGTTGATCTTTTTTGCTATTTTTCATTGTTGCAACGGGCGTGCAACAATAATAGTGTTCTATGATCATGTAATTTCCATCATTAGATCTATAATATATCCACATAATATTAAAAAAAAGTGAATCTAAAATACAAAAGCTACCGATTTTGGCAACGAATTCGACGAACAATTTTTTACTTCCATTATTCATGAAAAACGGAAAAAAATAAAACCAAATAACATTTTTCATCACAATGACAAATTAATTATTTTTAATTAATGCCACAACGCCGAAAAATGCAGAATCTGCTTGACGAATATGATTAAGTATAACAACGAAACATGTACGTAAAGTTAATAAATTCATCAACATCACATACTCTTGCCTTCCGATATTTGTTTTCGTTATATCTCTCACACCTCTCAACAATGTGATTCTCCATCTATTGTAATTCGTAACAAAGTACGTCAGTGGAAATTTGACGCCCACGTGTTCTCGCACAACAAACTACGACAATAGTGTATCATCATTTATGCGTACCCTCGTCTCTCCCATTACTCGGATACCTGTTTCCTTCGAAACTTCGAGAAAATCAATCTCCGATAATAATTCAAACAACGTCACGCCACCGACGGCGCTGCAACTTCATCCGAGCAAATGCAAAAAGGTAAAGACCGCGAATTTAACGACGTATCGAATAATCCGTTAATAGATATCGAACTTCGATGGTAAGTCAAACAATGTCACGCCACCAACGGCGCTGCAACTTCATCCTAGCAAATGCAAAAAGGTGAAGACGCGAAATTTACGACGTATCGAATAATCCGTTAATAGATATCGAACAATGCGAGCCCGTTGCAAGCGCAACAAGCCATCGACGGGAGCATGCGCCGTGACATTGCGCGCGGCGATTCTTTCATTATTTCGCGTCGCAAACGAATGCAACAAAATTTATAAATCTCAATCAAATATCGCACCATCGTCGATCGATTCTTTCAGGATTTATCGTCACAATCTCAAGATCTACGAGAAATCCTTCGCGCGATTCGCTATCTCGAATCGACGATTGTTTTTTATTCCTTTTTTTTAGCCAACAAGGCGAACTATGCGTTTGTTTTTATCTCCCTTTCACTCAACGCAGTTCCTCGAGAGTCGGATAAAACTATTTCGTGTGCAACAAACTTATTTCGTACACGCTATTCGTCACGCCACGCGACTCCATCCAGTCGAATTGATTTTGTTTTGACGAATGAAAGGCCAGAAGACGTACAAACAAAATAATAATAATAATAATGTGACATAAAACTGCTCGGGCTATGAAAAAACACCATTGATGCAATACATAAAGCCGTGATAATTAGTAGCTGTCACATAATGAAAAAGTTCTTCAATATCAATTGAAGTATCGTGAGAACTTCAGAGAAATAATAATATCAGCGAAACTTACTATTGAAGACCAGCAACTTTCTTGTCGATCCGAGCCTCTTTATCGGCGATTTCATCCCGTCGATCTCTTCTTCGTCCATCGTGGTAGACGAAACCGTTTTTCACGGTTCTCGTGCCCGGCGCTTTCGCGCTCCAAACTGCTTTCTCGGCCGTCCCCCCGGCTGTCAAATCACTCTTTATTTACAACAACAACGACAATAACAACAACGAAATGAATCTATATATCTCGTTGTATTACACACCGTAAGAATCACCGAACCAATCGTTTACTCCCGATTGTCGTAAAAACAACAAAAAAAAGAACAACGTATCACCGTCTCACAATCGCACACTTGTCACGCGGCTCATAGCGCATTCTTGCGTTTCCCTCACGTTGTTCTTCGCCGTGCGAATTGCCGGCATGTAACAAAACACGGCAAAGTCGATGTGGCGATCTTACGAGTGGCGGCGGCTGCGGCAGCGGCAACGCGCCCTCCTCTAAACCGGTTTACTCGCAGCCAACATTGAACGAAATTCTCCTTGTCCCGTTCTGCCCCCCCCCCTCTAGTTTTCGCTATTTCCCGGTCATGCCGAACGTTATTTCAAAATAATCCGTTGTTGCCTTCGAACTCGATTATTTCTTCTTATTTTTTACACCGCGACGTGGTTGAAAAGAGAACGTCGAGAGAGTTGATCACGGGGGCTGATCAGGTCGCTCGTGTCCTGCGCTCACGAGCACTCACGAGCGCGAGTTTTGCCACACACGCGACACCCTCGGATTTTTTCAATAACGTTACAAACTGCTCACCGGAGATTATCGGTCCACGAGCTCCTTTATGTGCCGTCGCACCGACACGAATCCTGATTGCGAGGTTTTTTTTCTCGTACGGCGAGTGCCGCAAGCAACGACTCACGGATAAGAAACGTTCGCGGGAAAAATTAATTTTTAATTTTTCATGTATACATATTTATATATTGAAATATAAATAATCTATACGTAGGTATGTATATTAAATAAGGAGTAGCGCGAACGAGGGTCAACCTGGCCGCGACGTTGGTTGCCGTAGTAGTGCGAGCGGGCATCGGCTAAACCGAGACTAGCCGAGGATATTCTTGGAGGCGCCGTGTGCATTAATTCAACTTTCGGGGGGCCGCCATCGTCGTCGTCGTCGTCGTCGTCCGCTCCGGCGCTCTTAACCACGCTGAGCGTCGTTTTCACGTTGCCTGGCAACCGCCGAAAACCGTCGTCCACCCAATAATGTTTCGCCTTCACAGAATTTTCCCCGATTCGCTTTGTTCCTTGTTCTTCTCCCGCGCCATATGGCGCTACCCTCGCTACTCTCAACGGCAACGTGAATTTTCAAATCGTTCCGGCTGACCTCAGCGACATCCGACGGATGTAACGGCAACTTTGCGCTCCGCCCGCGGATAATTTTCGCACTAACTTTGCCGTCGCGGCAATATTCGTTATTGGAAAAATTCGGGATACGCGATGGGTTTAGATCGTTTTTAATTTTTTTTACTTTTCGTTGCGGCCGGCGTTTTAGTTGTTGGATTGAACGGATTCGCTCGTCGGATTTTCGTTGAATAAGAAAAAGATTGTTTATGCAATTCCCGGGACGGTGTTGTACGGCGCGATATCTATAACTATTGTCCTACCACGCACGATTACGTTGCCATGGATACGCGTGAAGCACCACAAATGGTGAAATTCTCGGTTGCGCGAAGTCTCTTTACCAGTCATGATTTTGATCAACATACCGACCGTATAATCGAGTAATGAGTCTGCGGTACATTAATTAAAAATACCCTTTAAAATTTTACTTCATAAACGCGAAATATGGAACGTTCGGAGAGACCGGCAACGGGTAGATCGTCGGAAAGGCCAGTTTCTCACAGGCGCAGGGAGCAGCTGCCACAGGACGAAATGGTGAAATTATCCGATTCGGGTGCGATCGAGAGACCGATGACGGGTAGACCGCAAACGCGAATCGAAAGACCGGTGTCTCGACGAGGTTTGCAGACGGCCCAACGCGAAACTCCCCAGAGTGCTGCTCACAGGGCAACGACACCGGCTCGTAACGCCGTGGCAAGGCCACCTTCGGCATCCGCGTATTCCCAACGTCTCATGACTGGCAATTCACGCTTAAACACCATAAGCTCGGCTTCGAGCATGGCCCGAGTGAATACCGGATTGCCATCGACGGCTCAGATGAACATGAACGCTCTTGATCGTCCGATAACGCAGCAAGGCATCGTCGGGGTACGTCCGGGTACAACTCGAGGTCATCCCATGACCAGGTAATGACGCGTTTTCATGATTTCCCAAACATCGCAACGGCATAAACTTTTGTAATGATAATTAAAAAAATTTACGCACGTATATTCTGCAGGCAAATTCAGGACAAAAGGTACTACGAGGGTTTGATCCAACTGAAAATTCGCGAATTGACTCAAGAAATCGGAACGATGACTCGCGAACTCGATGCTCAAAACAAAGAACGAGCGACTTTTCTCCACTACGACACCCGGGCCAAAGAATTGGCGGCCGAACTCACGGAATTGCAAGGACAATTGGCGGATTACAACATCATCGTGGACAAAACAACGTCGAACGTCGAGCAAGACGGCATGGAAATGGAAACTCGGGAGATGGCTCAACAGAACGATCGAAGTTTAGCGGAGATCGAACGTCTCTTCGAGCAACGACGTTTCAAGGAGCAACAATTGCGCGATTTGGAAGAAAAAATCGAGTCGGAGCAGCAAAACGCGGCGAGGCTCGTCGAAACGATGGACCCGGATACTCGTGCCAAATACGACAAACTCAACGTCGAAAAAACCGGTCTCGAAATGGAAATTGCGAAATTGCAGAAAGAAATTGATATGTTGTCCAGCGAAAAATCCAATCTCGAGGAACAAATAGCGCTTTCGCAGGTGAAACAGGAAGCTGTGAAGCTGCGAGTCAAGATAAAGGAAGTCGAGACGAAGAGAGATCGATTGCAGGAAGAACAGAGAAACAAATTGACGCCGGAAGAAGAGCGCGAACGTTTGTTGTCGAAAGTGAAGCAAGATAACATGGACATAGCAGCGGCCGAGAGACGAATCGCCGACGCGGAGAAGAAGATCAACGAGGTCGAGCAGGAACTCGAACAGCTCGAAACTGATCTCGAGGACAGCCATTCGGAGAAACAGATAAAGTACAAGGAGCTCAGAAAACGCGAAGAAGCTATGGAACAATTCATGCCGTCATTCGATCAAAACAAAAACGAAGAAATCGAAAAGATCGAAGATTTGGAGAAAAAAGTTGTGGAACGTCTCGGTGAATTGTCATACGCTATAGACAATGACACCAGATTGACACCGATCGAAGAAATGGCTTTGCTCAAGATTCAACCGTTGCAAGAAAATTCGGGAGGCGATCAAACCTTCGAGGGTCTGACAAAGGAACACACGAGATTGCGACAGACTCTGGCGAAGATGGAAACGCTCGAGACGAAGTTGAGAAACGAGTTGGACGATTTGAACGATAAGATAACGAAGAGACAGAACGAGCTTATAGTTTTGGAAGATTTGGACGGATTGAAAGCGAGATCGGAATTGAAGTACGAGGAATTGGTGGCCGAGAGAAAGGAATTGAAGAAACGTCAGCCGATTTGCCGACAAGAAGTCGAAGCGGCGCGAAAGGATCACGACGAGATAAAGAAACGTTTGGATAAGAACGAAACTTACGTTCAGATAACCGCGCTCGAAGCTAAATTGGATAAATTGAAGGAAAATAACAAAACCGTCGAGAAATTTATTGCGGATGGACGTAATCGTGTTAATTATCAACCTTTGAAGGAACGCGCGTTCACGCTTCTCGCGCAATACAACGTTGTCCTTAGGGAAGGTGTTAAATCGGTTTATTAAAATTCTCGTAGTCTATTCGATTGTTGATTAAATGTTACTTTATTTGCCAAATCTGGATTCGAATAATTTATTGTTCGCGTCCGATAAACCTTCCGGCAACGGTACATTGTGGTTTTGTAGCAAAGCGACGAAATTCTGTCTGAATGTTTGCGACGGTAGTTCACCCAAGGCCAATATTTGTTTCCACAATTCCTTAGCTTTCTCGCATTCGCCCAAGCTACCTGCGAAATTTCGGATAAAATTATTATTCGAAAAAAAGAAACCGTTTAACGTTCGAAATACGGTCATCGATGATTTATCCAAGTTTGCGCGTTGATTTTTATTTCTGTATGATATTTTACAAACGCAATGCACTCACTGTACACGGCGAGAAGTTCTTCGTAAATTAAATTTCGGTCCGTTATCGAAATATCGGTGCTAGCGTCTAGCACCGTCGTGAGGATCGTAACTTTTTCGGCTTTGTTAACCATCGGCAAGCTACTGATCAGTTTGGATGCACGTACTGGATTTTTCTAAAAATAATGAACAATAAACAATTTTATGGCAAATTTCAACATCCGATTACGAAATCAGTTAGTTTTCCATATGCTTGACATTTTTTTACGACATTGAATACCTGAAGAAATTTGTGCAATTGATCGGTCTGTTGACATCTCGCCAAAGCCACAAGTTCATCCATTACGGTCTGGTCTTTGCCGTAAATTCTCGTCGTAATATCCTGCACTTTTTCCAACAACTCCTTAGTCACGCTCGTCGTCGATTCGTCTTTCGTTCCCATTGATTTCACCAAAACCCAAACGAGCTCCCGACGAAGCGGAGTGACTCCATACCGATCGGCGCATCTGGAAAACGTATCAACGGCTGACACGACATCATTTCTCAACAGATCCACTCGGACGAGCGGGCCCAGAAGGGCATTGTTTCTTTCGCAATAACCGCTCCTGACCAAAGTTTCCAACATGCTTTCCGTCAATTCGGAATTCGAGCTATGTGCAATCGCGTTCAAAAGCCACCAGCAATTCTTTGAAATTCGCGAACCACCTTCCGAAATCGTTGACTCGATCAACGTGAAAGCATCGCTTGTCCGATTAGCCCGAACCAAAGCGGTACTCAAATCTATCACCTTAAAATCGTCTACTTTGAAATCATCGTGATCCAGCAATTTACGGTAAAAATTCATAGCTTCGTCGACCCTGCCGTGTTTCGTATAAATTTCCAACAAATTCGAATACAATCCCGGAGTCCATTTGTAATCACATTCTTCGTATTCTTTTCGTATCTCTTCCACGCGATCGATGTTGTTGCGTCGGCAATTGAGCAGCAACAATTTTCGTAAAACCCCACGCAAATTCATTTTTTTCGATTTGAGCTCGATCAGGTGACATTCCAATTGTTCCAGGGTCATGGATTCAGGATGAGGAATCCTGCTTGAAGTCGACATATTTTCGAGAGGACTGTGCAGCACAAAATCGTCCTTTCCGTTCGTTCCGTTATTCTGTAATTTCCCGGTTCTGACATTCGACACGGAAATTCCGCAGTCCTTGAAGATTTTGAGAAACTGTTTGAGCGAATCAACGTCAAATCCGTTGGGATTCGGGCCGAATATTTCCAACAGGAAATCTTCCGGATAACGCTTTTTTAACGGAGCAAATTGTAACATCTTTGCGCAGCCATCCACGTCCCTGGTGATTTTGTAAGCATGAACTAGACAACGGAGAACATAGTCGAAATCCAGAGCTACTTTTGTTTTCGAACACAAAGCCACAGATTCGTTGATTCTTGCCTCAATCAGAAGTCGGCAAATCAGAGGGGTCAGAGCTACGTAAATGTCTAGACCGAGGTTCGTCAATTTTCGCAGAGTAACGGCAGCATCAGTGGTGTTTAGATAAGGAAGAATGTAACGTAAAAAAGTTTCGTGGTCCGGTACGACGTTGAGATTGAGCATATCTTTGATAATTTGATACACGTCGGTTTCGCTGTTGTTACGGCGAGCTTTTATCAAGAGCGGCCAGTAATAATGTGGCCTTACAGGAATCTTTCTATCGTGCATTGCCTCAAAAATAGCTATGGCAGATTCTCGATCGCCCCAACGCAAAGCACCTTCGCAAACGTCCATTATTGCCATAGGATAACTCTTCGACGTCATTATTATATTCATAAATTTCATCACTTCGTCGTTTGGGATTTTAGCTCGAATTGAGGTCTTGAGAAAATCGTTGTATAGGAAATGGAGTTCATCCGTGGAAACGACGGACGCAAGGCAATTAATCACCGTGAACGCATCGTTGGTTCTTTCTTCCCATATCATATCTGTCAGAGTGCTAATAAATTCTGATGGGCTCACCGACGATGGAAGATACTTCAAAACGTCGGGAATGTGCTTGCCAAGGTTGGACCTGCTTAGGCGCTTGACTATTTCGATAAGTTCTGAGGCGTTAAGAGGATGAACGCAGACATTTTTTATTGTATTGTCATAATCCCCTGCAGAAGCGTAGCCACAAGCAAGGCTGGCATAGGTCTCCGCGCTGGGTTTTATTTCCAAACTTTGCATAGTTTCCAGCACAGAAAAAGCAGCGTCTTCGTCTTTATTAGTCACATAAGCTAGAATAATGGAGTTGAAGACTTCTGCGTTCAAAGGGAATCCCGCGTCTTTCATTCTTGACAGAATATACTCCGTTGATTTCAGGTCTCCGCGTCTGGCTGAGGCATTCAACAGAAGTCTGTACGTACGGTCGTCGGGTTCGACAACCATGTCGGCAATGAATTTTTCAGGCTCCATTGCCTCATCGTTTTGGTTGTTGATGATGATCAAGGCGTTGTAATGTTTGACAGTCAACTTGGGCGTGAGATGACAAATAAGCAACCACAGCCGTCTAGTTAAAATTTGACGATCCGCAGATCTGACGTGGCGCAACTTATAGCCGCAACAGCTGAGTAGAGTCAATGCGGTCGAGTCTTCGATCTGGTGTCCACCGTCCTCGTACATACGAACTATTTTATACAAAACACTTCTGGGTATTTTGCCATTCTTCACACCAAGATCCAGCATCGCTAACCCTCGTTGCAGCTCGTTTGTACCATTCAAGGGGGTAACGTTGTCAATTATATTGGCGTCAGTGTTTGGTACAATTAATTTTTCGTTTTTCATCGTGCAATTGGTGAGCTTAGGCGAAACGGTGACATAACCTTGAATTCGCGTTAAGCGCTCGAAACGTTGAATGTTTCCGGCCTGCCAAGGACCGGTAAGCTTGACAAACGTCTGGACGAACCTTCCGCATGATCTCAACAGTGCCATGTCTACGGACTTTTCGTAACTTGTTTAAAATCCCAGCATTCCCGCGATTGTCGACCGAATCGAGTTAAGGGTACCGGAAAACTATAACATCACAATTAAACCAGCAACAGCTGATTAAATCCCATGTGCGCGCGCGTAGACTTCCGTTTTCAGCAAATGACATAACACGTGTTGTATTCGGCAATAATTGTTTAGTATTATATTATCACTGTAGTTACAATAGCTATTGTAGAATGGTTATTAGATTATAAGGCAACGTCCGAGGGAAGAGGAATGATTTCAGTTTCATTGACATTCTACGCGTGTAGAATCTGGTTGTTCGATGTATATATTTAATCCGTTTGGCATGTGCGCGCGATTTAACGACTAGGTCTCTGGCATCATTGCCAGAAATTTTTCTTTTGTTTATTCTTTATACTATTTCTAATAAGGACCTAACACAGGTTCACAGAACCAATAAGAAATAAATAGTATGTTGCACGCAATAAATATCGCATGGCCGCGTTCCAAATTTGAATGAGTGATATTCAATTTAATTATTTTAAAAAAATATTAGAATAACCAGTTTTACTATGAAAAAGTAATACTGCCATGAGCCACCGTGCGTTTAACAGCAGGAATTAAAAATAATTAATAAAAAACCAACTTGGATTTCCTTGCATCGTTATAATCGACGATAGCAAAACGTCGAAGAAAAAAAATTTGATCCGTATTTTGTTGAATTTTCTCTTTGTTCGTCAAAGCGGCAAAAGCAGCGAAGAATTTACACGGCGATCTCCAGGCTTGGCAAAACAATCGCCAGAGTTTTCACAAGAATTTTCGGTAAAAGTGTGTTTAGCGATGGTAGTCGAATTAATACCATGCTGAACCTTTCGATGTTTCACGAGATCACCGCGTTGACGATACGATTTCGGGCAAAGATCGCAAACGTGCGGTTTTTCACCCGTGTGAATCCTTCGATGAACGGTAAGGACGTGGGATCGTCGAAAAGCTTCGCCGCAAATGTCGCATTTGTAAGGTCTGTCGTTCGTGTGAATTCTACGATGCTGACTGAAAACGTGTTGGGTCATGAAAGCTTTCGAACAAAATTCGCACTTGTACGGCCGATCGCCGGAATGTCTTTTAACGTGATTATCACAATCGCCTTTGATTTTAAACGTACGCGGACATTCCGGGCAAGAATAGGGTCTTGCGTCGGAATGAATTTTCACATGAGTGTTCAGACCCGAACTCTGGGCAAATCCTTTGCCGCATACCGAACATTTGTACGGCCTTTCACCCGTGTGTATTCTCACGTGTTTGACTAGAGCAACTTCGTAACTAAATTGTTTTTCACAGTATTGACAATTGTAACACCTTTTCGATCTCTCGTTAACCGTCGATTGATAAGGATGAACGATGTCACGATGAACCGCGATTTCTCGATAAGTCGCGAAATTTGCGTTGCACGGCCGGCAAAGATAAGGAACGATCTCACGATGCTGCGTCACGTGACCGGATAGACTGGAATAATGCAAAAACATTTTGTCGCAATATTTACAAACGTAAAATTGTTTAACGCCGAGAGCGTTCGATGATTCGCGATGACAATGTACATTTTTGTGATTCGTCAACAATTTGTGCGAATCGAACGAATTATCGCACGATTTGCACGAATATTCGGGATTTTCGTTGTGTTCCGTTTCCCGATGTTCGTGCAACGAGCTTGGTAACGTGAACAAACGTTGACAATATTCGCAAACGTACAAACGCGATATCGAGATTTCTTCCGGCGTGAATTCTTGGCTAACGTGAAAATCCGAAGCCGCGAAAGTTTCGACGTGACGATGGCTCGTGTGAACCTCGGCATCGGATTCGCGAACGAATGCTTCGTTGCAAATTTTGCATTTGTAACATTTTAAAGATGATGAATTTTCCACATCTTCGGTGTGACAAGTTAATATGTGAGTTTTGAGACTTTCTTTTCGCGTGAATGGTTTTTGACAGAAGAAACAATTGTATCGAGTGGATTGTTTTCGTCGTTTTGTGGGAATTGCGTCGATGCGCTCGTCAGGCTGGTGGAAATCCAACGGGATTTCGTGACAACGATGATCGTTCATCTCGTCTTTGGTGGAAAAAAATTTTTCACAAGTCCCGCAACGAATCATCCATGATTCGGTTCTGCAGATTTTGGCGTGTTCAGTCGCTTCGTCGAGTGCGTTGCATTCGAAGCGACACGAATTGCAGATTAATTCACCCTCGCGAAGATCCGGGCGATTGCCATTCGCCTCTAGCTCTCGAGTAATTGCAAAGTTTAGAGTTTCATTGGTCGAGGAATTGCAGGGAGTATCTTGATTTTCCGAAGTACATTCGTGAGTTGGGATCGATGAGGCGTTGAATTTTGCCGAGCAGTTGGAAACCGAAAATTCTTCCTCCGTCAACAAAGACGACGGATTTTCGTTAGTGTCCTTAATTTTTAACAAAATCGCGGTCGTTTGTGTAACGGAGTCGGTCAACGGAGGGAAAGTCATTCGACTCGCCGATAAGACGTTGCTTTCTTCGGTCGGAACGATTCTTTCGGTGGAATTCGTCCTTGCGGTTTCTTTCGCGTTTGCTGAGCAATATAATCCGTTTTTCAAGTCGTCTTTGCGATAAATACCGCTCTTTTTGACCGTTCTTATCAGGCCTTCGAGACACAGCGGGCAATGTTGTTTCTTATCGTCGTCAACGCACAATTTCTTCTCTCGCAGAAGACGACTGAGTTTCTCTTCCGTCCGCAAAGATGACAACGCCAGTTCGTGACATGTATTTAACTTTGTTTGGCACTCTTCGCAAATTTGCTTTGGCAATGGATCCATGACGGACACCTGGAAGTTTCGGTATTGCTTCGGTCAGTGCTGGAAAGATGGATGACAACGGGGAAAAAAATAATTCGTGGTTGATTACCGTGATCGGAAGACAAAAATTAATTGTATCGGCAAGGCTGGAATTCTCGATATCTTCCGTCATAGCGTAAAGGTGAATAGGATTGGCGGTTGGTTCACCGCACAATCGGCAAAGAATTCCCGGATGCTCGGAATCCTCGACTGTGTCGAATATCTTGAGCGCAGAAAGCTCACTGCTGGAGTCAACGTCGCGAAGCTCATTATTTTCTTTGCCTTCGTTCAATGTCTCGTTCACTTTCACATCCGTCCACATTCTCTGATTTTTGGGTTTGAGAAGCGAAACCGCTGACTGTTCGCCGGCGTAGACTGGAGGGTGCGAAGAAAATCTTTCTTCACCGAAGGGACTGTCGCACAAAAAATACTTTTGGCAATTTTCCACACCCGATTCGAGGATTTCGTCATAGAATTCTGGCCTGTCGGAATCTGCCGAACATATTGCAAGCCTGAGGAGAAGATGGAGCGTTAAAAAAAGAAAATTTATTTTTTCCTTCCATCAACATTGATGTATTTGCTTTTAATTTTCACAGTTTTTTGTCAATATATAAAATTCGTTGAATAATGACGTTCAGAGGTATAAAAAGTTGGAAAGAATTACTAATTAAGAGAATGGATTATTTTTCCGTTGCCCATAATTGCAAAGATGCTGGGCAATGCCCTACGAAAGTGAATCATCGATTCCAGATGAAATCAAATAATCGCGACTTCATTGATTCTTTGTTATTAGAGAAACTAGCGATTCTCACCTTCCGTGCTCCACAGGTGAAGGTTTACAAGGTGATGTTAAGTCCGAATCCAGGCCTGCTTGCGCACAACGTTCTTTTGTTTGTGTCTCTCCCGTCACAGACTCGCTACAATCGTCATCTGCGTTTTCAACGTGATCTGCGCTGAACCATTCGCGAGCTGATCGCACAAGATACGATTTATTTAAAAAAGACAGAGAGAAATGATTTATTTACAAATGAATTTTCCTTACCGCCACCAGTGACCCAGTCAAATATTTTTGTTTGTTCCGGCACGCTAGTTCCATTGGTGATAAGTTGCTTGAGAGAATCTGACAGTCCATTGTTGTAAGGATATTGATTTCTCAAATCCGCAAATGTATCTTCCGGTTGAAAGCTCAATTCGACTTTCTGTCCCTCGTGATTTTGCAGTATCAGAGTCAGCATTTTTTCCTTTCAAAGTACAAAATTCCAGCCACGTTTCTCACCGGAAACAGAGCCACAAGTGGCACACGACGTACTGCGTTTACTCCAATTTTGTATGTAAACAAACGGATTTTTTTTTTTTTTTTGCGCATTCGTGAAAGTGAGGTTATGATCGCATGTAAACTCGAAAAGATTGCGACGAGTATGGAGCATTCGCAAATTTGAGTGATAATCGCGAGACGCGAACGAGAAGCGCATTATATTATTTATCCATGGAGAAAAAAATGATGCATCGTTGAGAGACACAAACAAACCGGGTGACTAAAAAGCGACAATTGAAAGTCATCCGTGCAGTCGGTAATGCAGGGCGGACTGCATTATTGGCGCATGCGCAAACTCAAATTTTGCTCGTGTGGAGCTTTCGAAATGGCAAAATTTTGTGATGGTTTCAGTCGGCCTCGCCACAGTTCAACCCGGTACAATGTGACTCCGCGAGTTTGACACATGAAAGTCACTCTCTTTCTTTGACATTTGACACTCTCACTTCGAGTTTAACGAAGAGACAGTGACTCTCTTCTGTCAAACTCGCGGAGTCAAACTGTGGCGAGGCCGACTGAAACCAACCCCAAAATTTTAAAAGGAAATACCGACCATGCAGAAGAATGGGGAGAATTCTAACAAATTTTATCAAATCTCGATTGAGTTGTCTCGTCGAATAAATAAAGTCAATGAATCTTGGTAAATCGAAAGATGTTTCTATTACGACACACGTTGATACAAAGCGGGCAACAAAGACATTGCTGTGAAAAGTTAAGGATCTACCGATGGGTACACGTATTTGTAAGAGCTCAATGGCGTTTTTTCTTGTGGGTTTTCATGTCTGCTTTTCGCTTAAAGGTCATGTCGCATTTATCGCACGCGAAAGCCCTTTCACCGGTGTGACTCGACATATGAATCTTTCTCGCGCTGTGCCGTTTAAAACCTTTGGCGCATACGGTACATTTGAACGGCTTTGGGTCCGAATGAAATTTTATGTGTTGGCGGCGTCTCGCTGAATTGGCAAAGCTTTTATCGCATATATTACACTTGAACGTAAGTTCTTTGGCGTGGATTTTTTTGTGTTGGTTTCGTTCCGTTTTCATCTTGAAAGTCATATCGCAACCATTCGCATTACAAGCAAATGGTTTTTCCCCCGTGTGATTTAATATGTGCAACGTCAGATGAGATTTCTGAAACAAGGAGACGTTGCAAGAAATAAAAATTAATTGAGATATAAAATGAAGTAATATCGTGCCTATGTATAAAAGAATTGACTTAAAAAATTCTACTCGAGAACATATGGAATTTGTGTAATTTATACTTGTCCGAATTCCTTGTTGCAATAGGAGCACGAAAGCCGTTTGGGGTGAGGTTTTTTTTTATGGACCATCAAACCGCAAATAGATCCAAAGGACATGGAACATTTTCTGCAATGCCATTGGGCATTTTTTTCTTTCTTCTTGTGATCGATCAGTCCTTTCGAATCCGCGAAAATATCACCGCAATTGCCACATTGCCATTTATTCTCAATGCAGCCTTTCTCATGAATATTCATATTCGCCAAGTACAGGAATGTCTTGTCGCAGTGCCGACACAAGTAGTATTTCGGTATTCTCGCGATTTTTGTCGCAGTGGCTGAGGATTCCGCGGGTTCTTTGTGCGCGACGTTGTGCGCCGACAGTCGTTTGCGCGTCTGGAAGTGGGCATCGCAATACAGACAAACGTACGGTTTATCGCCGATGTGCGAAGCTTTGTCAATTTTTGCGGATTTTGAGTCGATGAAGCAGCGATCGCAGAATTCACATTTATAAATGGAATCAAGAACGATTTCGGGGTTTTTCCCGTTGAAATTGTTCGATGGTTTTTTGCAATTCTTGTGATTATACGCGCTTCGCTTTGTCTCGAACAGAACTTCGTTGCAGCCGCTGCAATATTGGAAACATTGATCTATCGCTTCTATCTTCATGTAATTTTCATCGTCCTCGACGTCTTCACCCAACAGCGAGTCTAACGCATGGTTCTTTAAGTTTTCACCTTGCGTTTCTTTCTCGCATTGCATGTTTGCTTTTACTACGGTGTTACGAAAATCGTAAAATTTTTGAAGATACTTCTTACACGTCTTACATATCACGTCGGAACCACCGTTGATTTTTGGTATGACATTGGGTAGGCATTTGCGAATATGACGGATAATTGTTTTTTCGTTATCCGCTGGATCATAGATGAAAGAACTGTTCTTCGTCTTCTTGGCACAGAGCCTGCAGCTATCGACCAGAGCTATGGTATCGACCTCCATTAATGTTTCAGTGAGGGGCTGTGCAGGGGTCGATATTTACACGGCGGAGCTCGTGACTTGGGATTTTGTCCTCCTAGAACTTTTCAAAGTTTACAAGTTATTCCTAATGACGGCAATTTAATTATTTTAGAATTCCAAAATCTCCTGCTGCAAGGCTACTGATTAAATCTGGGGAAAGAAATACCGCAGTCTCGTAACCAATTCAATTGCAGAAATATCTTGATGACAACTTTATACTGTCGTCGATCTTCTTTCGACTCTTCACAAGACAACGGTCGAGTCCCTTATTCCTAAACTTTGTGACGCAGCCGCATATAATTCAGATGTTTGCCAGTGCAAAAATTCAGTAATAGTTATTTTTAAAGCATTTCGTGATTGCGAAAAAAAAAAAAATTGAAACATGAAAATGTTGAGACAAATAAAAGTAGCACCGCAAATTCTATTTGCTTGTGAAGAAAAATGAGGGTCCGAACCGTTGTCAGCACTCGAGACAAATTTTGGAACTCGTATAGCGTTTCTACGAAAAATCACTGTAGCTGCGAATTCACAGTTGAAAAATTATAATTAGAATGGGAAAAAAATAATTAAAAATACAAATAAATGGCGAAATTTCAAGTAATCTCACCCGTTGTAAACCGCAAAGGTTTTGTAACTTCATTTAATACTAAACGCTCAAGTTTAGTAAATCATTTTATTTCTGAACCAATGTACATCATCAACACAACCGGCGTCGAATGTTTCAATTATTTTTCATCCAGGTTTACACTTTACACCGAAATCATATGCTAATCAATTCTCGTCCGAAAGCAGCGTCGGGATTGACCAACATTCACAAAAAAAACATCCCTAGACATCGACTTTCAAATTCTCACGAGCTTTTCCATTGCTTCGTTTTGGCCTTCGAATTGCACAATCGTACGATCTCGCACACGAAAAACAAAATCGCGTTTCCACGATTGATATCTCAACTTGTCGGTATCCGGAAGACCCCGCAATTATCATCAAAGATACGATTTGACTTCGGATAAGTCGTATGGACCATTCACGGAGTTACTCGATCCGCTCGACGATTGGTTCCGAAAGATTCGACTTGTATCTCAACCCAGACAATTCCGCCACCACGCACACACAAAAAAAAAAGAAAGAAAAGCAAATAAAAAAAAAACATATCACGGCGTAGGGTCACGTCTCAGTCAATGCTGTTGAATCAATTTTTGACAGATGCTTGCGTCTTATCACCGATAATAAACATTCGTTAATTGTTTCGTGAAAATCCGTTACTTTTCGTTTTTTGTTTTGTTTTTCCCGCGACAACCGTGCTGAGGCGTGTTAACCTTAAAATCGTATGCAAATGTGGAATCTCGGTGGTAGAATAAAAAGAAGAAGAAGCAGCAGGGGCAGAATCGGTAACTTGTAGAGACGTCGAAGTATTCGTTGCGTTTATCTAGTAGTTTTTGCGTGCGAGTTTGCGTTCGTAAGCTCCAGCTGTCCGTCGTGTTGTGACACACACAGACGCACGCGGAATCCTCGACCAGCACGACACATCCGGGCCACTACAAACTACGAGTCGACGATTGTCGGCGGACAGCGACTCAAAAGTGTAGTAGTGCTTCTGTGATTGAATAATAATTTCGAGGTTATTCCCAACTTTAGACATAACCCACTTCTTCCACGCATCGCACGAGATATTTTGAAAAAAATTGGAAAAAAAATAAAATAACGAAAGACGTGAATTCGCAAAGAAGTTCGTAAAAACCGCGAATCATGGCCAAGAGCTATGACTATTTGTACAAATTATTGTTAATCGGAGATTCGGGAGTCGGCAAGACTTGCGTTTTATTCAGATTCTCCGAAGATGCGTTCAACACGACCTTCATCTCGACCATTGGTACGTACCAATAGTAATACTTTCACCTAACGTATTACGATTGTACAGCTATTATTATTGAAGTCGAGCGAGTTGTGTCCTTTCGTACATCATCTTCCCGTCAATCGTATTTTCTGTGCGATTATTCGTCTCGTTGATCGTGACGCGATATTTAATTTCACGTTTCTTGGGTGTGTCTCGTGTGCACGATCAACGACGTTTATGTATCATGTCGAACGTACGGATACAAACGTCATCGTTCCGATGGACAAAGGCCACGTTGTCTTGGTCCACCGTTGCTTGGCATGTCTTACGTACCCATTAGTTAGCCACCCTGACCGATGACATTACGCCAATGTTATTTGCGGCAACATAACCTCGAAAAAGAAAAAAAAAAATCTTTCGACAGTCAGTGACGCATAATAGTAATGACGGTAATGATTGTTATTTTTTTCTTTTATTTTCGTTTGTGTATTTACGTAGAGCTGTGTTTGTAGATGCGTGTTCGCCGTGCCTGACTTGTTGCTTTGGTCTACATTGGTATTATTTTTTTTTTTGTCGTTTGTATACAGGTATCGATTTCAAGATACGCACAATTGAGTTGGACGGCAAGAAAATTAAGTTACAAATATGGTAAATATAGATTTTTATGTAAGCGTTCTTGTTCAGGCGACAGAATTGTTGTGAAAAACTTTGCCTTTTTTTTTTTCTTGCACGTAGGGATACCGCGGGACAAGAGAGATTCCGCACTATCACAACGGCTTATTATCGCGGAGCGATGGGCATAATGCTGGTGTACGACGTCACCAACGAAAAGAGCTTCGAGAATATCAAGAACTGGATCCGCAACATCGAAGAAAACGCCTCCGCTGATGTAGAAAAAATGCTATTAGGCAACAAATGCGAACTCACAGACAGGAGAAACGTGTCGAAAGAGAGGGGCGAACAGTTAGCCATAGAATATGGCATTAAGTTTATGGAAACTTCGGCAAAGTCCAGCATCAATGTGGAGGAAGCGTTCTTTACACTGGCGCGTGACATCAAAGCCAAGATGGAGAAGAAACTGGTGGGTCGAAATTTTTTTAGTAACGTCTTTCTTTTCTTTTTAGGAAGCGCAAATCGTTCTCGGTATCAATTATTTTACTCCTACAAACTGTGACAATGTAAAAAAATTCCTTCGAAGGCTACTCGCACAGTAGAAATAATTAGAAGAAATATTGGCACATTTGAATCCTCTGATTTTTATGTATAAAGGATGCTAGATCGAATGTTCAGAACGAAAAATTATCATTAATCTACACGAGAAGCAATATACATCCGCTTATTACGTAATTCATTTAATAATCATTGTTTCTCTGTTTCCTATGTCTATTTCTCTGTGTATGGTGCGGGTCTGTCATGGCAGAAGGTAACTTTATACCCAAACTGTATTTCTACAGCAGCATGTAATTGTTTTTCAAACCCAACGTGCTAACGAATGAAAGACGCTTTTATTAATTCCTAAAAACCTTTAAAACTTTCTGTGCTTCGCTTTGATTACTCCCACAAAGTATCGATTGCCTAATGCCATTAAAACAGCTTCACGTCTTCTCTTTATTAACAATTCTAAATAAAAAATTTTGCCAAAAAATTGAGCATATTCGGGAAAACAAAAACTTTAATCCGTTATTTATCCATGTTTAGGAGGCATCGAACCCCCCGAAAAGCGGTGGCAACCAGTTGAAGGCTTCCGAACCAGCGAGGAAGCCACCGAATTGGCTCGGACGTTGTTCCATACTCTGACCCCGCTTCAACGTCAATTACAACGCAACTTTTATCAACAAACGTTTTCTTTCGTCGGACAGAGTTTACGTTCAACGAGGCTATACTCGCGGCCTTCTTCGGGCCATGTGATTTCGATCTTCGACGCTGGACCCTTCATTATCGTTTAGTGATTTTTTTTCGTTTTTTTTTTTTTTTTTTTTTTTTCGTTTGTTAAAAACTATTATTTAATTATCGAATATACAATGTTCTTCGACTCGGGATCAAGGGAGGGGGAGGGGGGCGGGAGGTGCAGGGAAACAGAGAGACGTGGGGGTTGCCGTTGACCGAATCCGCTATTGCACAGTACTCTTACGTTGGACTAGCCGCATAAAAATCTCGAGCTTACTACAAACGCTACAATATTTTATTTTACGTATGTAAAATAATAATTGAAGAAATAATGTGGGATAATGTTTAAAAACTTGAAAAAAACAATAAAAGGGAGAGAAACAACAACCGTAGAATCGCGCGCCTGAAACAAGAAACATCAGTGCTCATTCGAAAATTCGGGGAATTAGTGAAAAATATCGAAACATTTGTAAATTAAACATGTCGAATTTTTTTTCCACTCGATTTCGACGCTAAATTGGAGGAAATTGAATTTATCCTCGACTTTGCCTGCGAAGAAAGAAGTATCGTGTAGCAATAAAATAAAAAAAACAAAAGAAAAAACAACAAACGATCGAACAAGCGTCAGCGCGCGACAAATCGAGAAAAATATCGTCGTACAATACGGAAGATAAAAAAAATGAGAAGACGAAGCCTTCTGACAGTTGCAATAATAGCTGCCTGTGTCCATCGAGAGTACATAACTTATCACCGACGTTGAGCCACGTATGACCGAGAAGAATTGCATGTTACGACGAATATTTAATTAAGCCCGTGCAACAAATAAATCATCACAATCATCTTTTTACAATTGTTACTCGAGAAACGATAGATTTTTCACGGTAAATTAAATAATAATGTCGAGTTAATACGTCTGTCTCAGCGGCGCATCGATCGTTAATACATTTACGACGAACGTGAGTCGCGTTAAGAAACGTTGGAACAAAAAAAAATCTCCCATTCGGCTCGTTAATGTTAAGAAAATTTATTGATCAAAATTATTCGATTTGTAACGTTGGTAATTGAAAGAAAAGACGAAAAAAAAAAAAAAAAAAAAATTAACCTAAAAGAAATGGCAACGGCTTGGTTTCTTTTCTTCAACGTTGAACTTTGATAAACACAACCGAGGAGTTGAGCGAGTCTAATGTACAGAGGGCCTATCGCGAAGGTCTACCCGTTAACTTGTTTCTCTCACGGCTTGCGTGTCTTAATCATATTTTGCATTTTAATCGTTTAATCTTGTTTCGTCTCGAACGAATTTAAACAAACAAACAACATCACAAACAAACAAACAAACAAAACGACTATTATAATACATTTTATATTAATCCTACATGTTCGCTTGTGCGTGTCAATTAATTGAAAATCCCCCGAACCGTTATCCTGTTTTACACAATATATGTATATATTTTCTTAACTCTCCGTCTCTCGTGTGTTATCCGTCGACGATTGTGACTCTAATCTTTGACCAAACGTCCTCCCACCTTCCGGAGTTCGTTGCACACGGACAACAGCTTATCATCGATAGAATTGTTCTCCAATTTCTGCCTCAATTCCCGTAGAGTCGACTCCATCTGTCAAACAAATACATTTTTCTTTCTTCTATTCGTAAATTCAACGTTGACGCGTTTCGACGCAATTCTTTTGTCATTAATAATTTCCGTACTTTGAGATGCAAAGTTCCTACGTCCGTACAATCACCTCCCGAGGACGATTTTACCCCGGCCGGCGGTATTTCGCGAGTAACAACGTCGGCCAATCGTTTTTGCAATTCCTCAATTTTCTTTTTGTCTCGCTCGCGGGCTATGTGCGACGTTTTGACCATCGATTGTACTCGTTTACCGAGTTCCAACGACGCGGCCACGGATTTTTTCAATTGTTCTTGCTCGCGTTCTAATTTCTCGGCGTTGCTGGGAAGCGAGAAAATTTTATTCGGCCAAATATTTTAATCCCATTCAATCGTTTTTTACGTACACGGCGATTTTAACTGACATTTTGCCGTTCTGTTTCAAGAAGCAAATTATAATTCTGCAAATTTCACTTCTCCCTTTCGTCATCTTCGAAAGTATCGCAATGATCCCTATTTTACCGACCGAGTCAATAAAAAAAATCGACGTATTTATTATAAATAAGACTATAAACGTTAATTACCTGTGTACAGTATTGTGAACTCGCGTAGCGTTATTTCTCAATTCTACCAACGATTTCTCAAGCGTCGCATTAATCGTTTTGCTGCTCGCATTGCTCGCTTCCAATTCGTCCATCTTAGTTTTAAGCTCCATATTCTCGAGCTTTGCGATTCTCGCCTGAGTCACCAGAACTTGACGTTCGATCTCTGCCGTTTCGCTGTTCAATCTCATTCGAACGTGTTGCTCCTGATTTTTTATCTTCTCATCTTCCATGCGTCTCATCGATTCCACGGCTGATTTTAATCGCACTTCCAACTGCTTCGATGATCTGCGTTCGTCCTCCAATAACGCCTGCGTCTCGTACAACGAGCGACGAAGTTCGGATAGCTCCTTCTGTGCTTCGTCCAGTGATTCCTGTATGAAGATCATCAGCTTCATCGTTCGAACGTCTTTGGGAGGCTACTTTTTCAGGCTCACCTCTACATACTCACCGTTTTCCAATGAAGCTCGTTTATCTTTTCTCGCAATTTCAGTTCCAGATTGTAGATATCGAAGAAATCAGTTTTTTCAGCTTTTGCCATGTTTACGATGTCTCTTTTGTCGGACTTCGCATGAAATTGTTACCCGAATGCGGGTGAATGTTGGGAAAGTAGTGGGAATCGCGCTATTGGCCTAACTTCTATGAGGACCAGGCATGCAACTTTAAAAAAGTATCGAACAAATCGGTTTTCTTGGCTTCCGCCATTTTCCTGATATCGCTTTTGCCGCATTAGAGTCGAAATTATTACTCCAACTGGAATCACGTGGTACATTCGAACGGATGTAATGATTCTTCAGAGGGGTGTCCAGAAAAAGAAGTAAGAGTTAATAAATCGTTCAACGCGGATCGGTCAAACCAAACACAAAAATATTTGTACCATATCAAAATATATTGAATGTTGCGCAAAATGTTTCGCATATTATACAATAATGATCGTAGAAGTAACTGTACACGAATTCAATTTTGATCTCCGATTCTCAAAAATATCTACACGCTAGGCTGATGACGGCGCCTGTTGACAGCGACTTGACGTTAGCTCGTTGAATATAAAAAACGTTGAATCTACGAATCTTAGCATACAGTCGTAAACATAGCATACAAGTATTTTGTAAGTCTCAGATTCAATGTGCGAGTTTAGTGGCTGTCCATGAATTGTATGTCCGACAACAGTAGAACGGTGTTGGGTAGAGGTCTTGGTTGAGGACTTAGAACCGTAAAGGTCTGTCGATCAACGTCTACGTTGGTTCTGCAACAGAATAATCAACAGTTCCAGTATCACTTCAAGTTCGTCAGTCTTTGTTACCGACCGATCACATTAACTTTAAAGCCTAGAAAAAAAGAAGAAAAGAAAATAGACAAATCGAAACTTACACGCAAACGAAGCCGGCGACGTTGGTCTGGACGACGTCATCCTCAGGCGAGTCGGCGAACGAGACGGAGAGCAAATGATGCAAAAGGTTTGGCCCGGGTGTAACAGCTACGAGTTTCGTAAGATTGTCCTCGGCTTTCATTCCAAGGGGCATGCATGAGGCGGGTAATACCGGAGCCCCAATTTTGTACAATCTGGCCTCGTTCCATTTGACCTCGAAGCTGTGCGGATAAAGGGGCGTTCTCGATCCATAAAAATATTCCCTCACCCGCTGATCCCGTGATTCGGTTCTCATAGTTTGGCTCCTTTCCACAACGCCGCCGCTCTTTGGCAGGAAAACGACTTTTACAAAGTCCGGCATGTCCCGAACAAGCTCGTTGTAAAGACGTTCTTGGTCAAGCACGAGAATGGCGTCTACTTCGAAGGCTTGAGCGGCGTGAGTGAGCAATTTGTAGCCTCCCGCCTTTACCCATCCGCAGGTATTTATGACGATACCTGAAACTTTGGCCTTTTTGTTCGCTTGAAGACGATCGGCGCATACCTCGGCAAGCCGCGATACGAGAAGGTTATAAAGAGCTATGTTGTTGGTTGGAGTTTTGTGACCAAAATGAAAGACGAGGGGAGCTTGTTGACTGAATCCTTCGACAACGTTCGAGGGCCTCTCAACCAGCAACGCTCCCACTGTCCCAGGAATAGCTATGTGGCCCTGGCCCACGTCCAAATCCACAAAAATGGGCCTTCTGCCCATTCTCACACCATAATTCAGCAAAATCCTGCACAGAGTGGATTTTCCTACGTCATTGGGGCCTACGACCATCGTGATGGGACCTCTTGTGTCATCTTTTTCCGAAGCTTCTCGCATTCTTTCCATGGCTGCATGGCAATTGAGATACAGCCCCATAGGTGTGGCTTGAGCGACATAGCTCACATCCGTCTTGCCGATTATCTCTATGGTACAACCTTGCCAGGTAAACACGGCTACTTTTGCACCTGCAGTGAATTCGTACTTCTTTCCTTTAACCAGTTCCGTACCAAAAACCTCAGCCAACCCACTTTTCAGCTAGGAATTGGAAGAAAACAATAATAAATAGGACCAGTAGAGCTACTAATTGAAGAGCAGACGAAAAAGTAGTTTACTAACCTCCAATGTGACTTTTTCATTTCTATTTTCAACCTCGAAACGTAGCTCGCAGTCAGACTCGAGCTTGAACTCTTGGGTTGGCGCCGTTTCCTCAGTCATCTTGCAATTGATTTCAAATTCACTTCGTCCACGTTCAAAATAATTTTTCGAATCATTTAATTTATCGGAATGCCGGTCAAGCTGCGTTCCTCCGGCTAACCTAAGTAGCTTGTGTTCCGTCGCGGTGTTTTCATGACGGCGTCATCAGATAATTTCCAGTGATGATGTTTGGTGATATTTACGGCCATTCGCTAGCCCACATACATGATGTTCAATCAATAACAGGGACTGACAGGGACGAGTGGGAAACCGCCAAAGCGCTGGAGTATCGGTTTGTAGGTTATCCCACCAGACATCTATGAGCAGCACAAATTGCCGCTAAATCTTAGCGGCGCGTTCGGAACTACGAAAAACGTGATTATGCATTTCGGTCGATGCTGCAGATCACGAGCGAGCCGAGCAAAATGTATTCACCTGCTCGGTCGGTATTACAACCCCCGCGTGGATATAAAATGGTCGCTCGTCGGTTGAGTGCATGATTATCTCGTCGCTTTTTCAAACCCCTTTTCGTACGGCTTAAGATATTACTACGATTAATCCATGATCGATATTTGTTTTATTATCACAACGACGAGCAACATCACATTCGATGTTAGCTCTGACAGAATAACAGTGTTACACATGTGAAGAGCGGGGAATACAAAGACTTTGTAGTTTCCTGTTTTTTTATGAATCATATTTTTGTAGAACGTTATACCGGTGTTTATTTTTCCGTTCAACCCACTTTCGACCATCCGCTTCAAAATGGCGCGAAATAGCTTATATTGCTCGAAGAAAGCTCACAAGATGCTTGAGATTTTCGAAACTTTTCAAAATCTACTCTCCGTTAGCTCAAAATATTGATTGCCCATCTTTGCTCTCGTCTGCCGCTTCAGCTGTTCTATTCTGGAATATCTTCGACTGCCGTGAAGCGAAAAATCCGCAAGGTTAGTATCCACATCTTTCCAATCGGTCGATGGCTCTGCAGATTGTTTCCGATAATTCCCGGAGTTGTAGGAATCAGCGAAGTTCGAGGGAAGCTCGTTATCGGGGATTCTCCGCATTGGTTGTGCCACGTCTTCCGCTCGGATGCCATATTTGCACGAGGAAACTTTTCTTCGATTTTCCGGTGGCCTCAATTCTTCGTACGGCAAGCACGTGGGTTTTGGGTTCAAGTACGTCGAAGATTTACCGTTATCACGAAATTGCAATGCTTCCGCGCACGTGTACGGACTCTTTTCCGCTTGTTCGGTAATTTTTTTCGTCAACAAAGCCTTCGGTAATTTGTAAGAAGGCGGCGGTTGCGGTCGAGGTTCCGGCGTCTCACGGACTTCCGGTTTCGGAGTTTCCGTGAAGATCAAAACGTCGCCGGGTGTGGCTTCGTACCTAGGATCGCGCAGTCGAGGATCTTTTTTCCGAGCAATCTGTCTTTCGCAATAGACGCGTCTACATGAGCAAGCATCCGGCGGTTTCTCGGTTTTCCGACCAAATAACATCTCCCAAAACGATTTCGATTTTTCCACGGTTTTCGGCTCTTGACGGCAGTTCGATAATCTTCGTTCGGCTATTTTACGGTCGCAATTTTTCATTTGCAAGCACCTTGATGTGCACTCGGGGTTGCAGACTCTCGGTCGTTCCGGAAGTGGGTTTTCGCGCCTGATCGGAGGAGAATCCGCTTTGGAATTCGATTCGGCCTTGTCGCCTCGTCCCCACGACCAAAAAGATCGCAGATCACTCGGGATCACTACGTTTTGTCCAAAAAAAATTGTAGGTTGTGCATTCTGTAGTCGAAAAAAAATCTCATCAAATAATCAACTAGTGCGTAAAATCGAAAATGTAAAAAAAAAATTAATATCAAATGATTACTTTGACTTTTGATAGAATTACACCTGGAATTTGTAATTTGTTCCAAAAGTAAGCCATGTGAGAAGTACAGGACCCTCAAAGGGTGAATTTAGCCACTAAAACTGATCGCATCTTTCAAACAAAAGCTTTCGCATTTCCGGCATTGAAAAATGGTCCAAACGAAAAAGAAAATTTTCCACGAATTACTACGATCGAATATTCGCAACGAGTACAATCGACCACACAAAAATCGATAAAAATCCAACGATAATTTTATAAAACAGTTTCACATAAAATCTTTGAAATTATTATATTTCCAAAATATGAATAATCGAATCGTTAGAGGCAATCGAAGAGTAGCGGGGGTACCGAGGTAAAAGAAAAGGCTAATACGTGGTTAAAGCACGGTAGAATGGTGTAGATTGATTCAATTCGCCTACACCACCATCCGAATGGCCCTTTGCCTCGAACATTTCCTCGCTCCTCCCGCCACTCGACGATTACTCTCCCAGCATCCCCTCCATCCTTCCATCTACCCATCGCTTCCGATCCACCCTTTTCCCAACCTTCTTCTTCGCCTCTCACTCCCTCCGACTCCCTCTCTCCCTTTCCGATCCTCACCAGGCCCGGCAGACGCAACGAGGACGGCTGTTTACTCAAGACACGACAATTCATTACGTAATTGAATTGAACGAGGCCTTAGTCCCCTCTCCCCGGTTCTCGTACATCCACCCACATCTCCGTGGCCATGCTCGTGCTTCCACCATCTTCCTCACACTCGCGCGGGGCTTCTTCGTCGACGTTTACACCCGGGATACGGTTCCGACGATACAGTCCATACCGACCGACCGACTGTATACATACACGCGTCTACGTACATTCGATACAGTCGTACTACTCCCCCCCCCATCACCCACCGAAACGTTTTGCGGGGCGGCGGTGTCGACGGGGTTGGCCCGTCGAAGAGCTCGCAACCGAGAGAGCGAGCGAACGAGCGGGCGACCGAATTAAACGATTAGTTAAACTGATTTCGAGTTAGGGGGAATGAATAAGTAATCGGATTTCTCGTTAAGTTAATCGGATTGGGTCCTGATTGGCTCCGTCTGCCAGCGTTACGGAACCCCTCTCTACCTCTCTCTCTGTCTCAATATCCAGCCTGCCCTCTCCTTCCAACCCCCACGCGTGCATTTCCCGCTCTCATCCCTTGTCGCCTCAAACTCTCATGCGTTCTCTTCGTTCGTACGACTACGTTTACTCGAAACGTCTCGCTACGTTACTCCTGGTCTTTGATATGTATACGTGTATGAGACTCGCCACCGCGTGTACCGCGTTGACATATCTCCGTCTAATACACGTACAAGGCCTCTCGAGAGGTCCCGAGCTTGCTCATTCTCCCACTTCCCCTTAAGCCGGCAACCTGCGTCTTTCGTCCTCCCGCACGTCAAGCCACGTAAGCCAGCATTGCCATACGAACCCGGGGTGTGATGTCTATTTCCCTCTGCCAACGTAGAATCCTCGATAGATGCTGCTGTGAAAGCGGTGACTATTGCTGCAGCAGCCCGCGCGAAGGCAAGCCGAACCTCGGAACCTGAGATAGCGGGTGCGACTGACGTGTGCGACCAATGTTTACTCGTTCAATTACATTTCCGTACGCAATCGCATTTAAATATTGCTTAGTTTGGTACCGACGAAACACACGTGAACCGTGTATAAGCCTGTCGTGTGCATCACGCGGACTGTGCGAATCGCCGGGCTTTTGCCGGAAGTCACTGCGCGCTGTACGGAATGCGGTAGTCAAAGTGCGATGATGTACTTGATGCGACTCATTTTAATTCCTTCTTAACCTAGCGTTCGCAGTTTTCTTCTCGGTCGTCGTCGCATCTAATGGAAATTATTGGTATATTGGTTTATTTCGCAATCCAGTGTTGAAGGACTTTATCACGATATGGGGAATAATTTTTTTTTAGCTCGAACAACTCAAAACAATTAAAACCGATTATAACAAAACAACGAAAATTATTTTCTTCTTCATGTTTCTGTGGAATTTTTTTTTAAGAAGACTCACAAGAGCAATGGCGATGGGAAAATAATTAATTTTTAATTGTGACAGTAGATATCGAATATTCGAACGAGCCGCGAAGAAATATTAATTAACATGCCGATTTATCTTTCTTATCGTCGCCGTGTAAAAAATACTTCCAATTGAGTGAGAGAATGGATAAGAAAATGAATAGTCGAGAGGCTCGACCGACTCAATAGTCACTCATCCCCGGGGAAAGTTTCGAACGGTTTAATTATTACCAACAGTACATAAGAAAACAGTGGAAACGGAGTTTCGATGATGGTAAACCGCTGATTCGATTACCGGTGCAACGATGATAACACTGGTATATTTCCAATTCGTCAGGGAGACGTCCGGAAGGATAGCCGTTGACGATGGTGGCTTTGTCCGGAAACGCCGGATCACGGGGGGGTGGTTGCGGAACCGTATAGGCGGAGTGGTACGAGTCTCGCTCGGGCTCCAAATGGGGCGAGATGCTAATGAGACCCCGAGAGCGCATAGGTACACAGCGCGGGGGTGGAATTGTGGTTTGGCGCGGCTGTGGCGGGGCTGCCGTTTTACTCGGAGGGATGACGGAGAGATGCCAGTTGGGGGTTGCAAATGGGTGCGAATCGGGGCGTCCTGGTAACGCCTACGCGAACGGGATTGGCCGGCGTCAGAATGGCGGCCTGGGGGACGCTCTTGCGGCATCCTCCTCGTCCTCATCTACGTCGTCGCCGGCATCGCCGTCGCCGTCGTCGTCGACGTCGTCGTCGTCGTCGTTGTCGTTGTCGTAATCGTCGTTGTCTACGTCGCTGTGGAAAGCGCACTGCCATGTGTACAGGCGGCAACGTTTTACACGACGAGCTACGACGATAACGACGACAAGGACGACGCGGACGACGAGGACGAAGAAGCGAAACGGGCGTCTAACACGCCGTCTCGTGGCCAAACTATCGTCGCGGCACCGCGTGTTCGCCCAGCACGGGCGCTCCTCCTCGCCGTTGACGAGTCGCTCCACGATAATGGAACAACTAGCTCAATTCGTTTCGAAAAGTTTCGACCACGCGAACGCCAATCATCTCGGACAACATCGGGAAAATGTCACCACTTCCGTTGCTGTTAAAACCACTGATAATCCGAAAATTTCGCCATACGTCGGTGCTGATAATCGAACGGATGTACGAAGTTGCATCGTCGCTGACGATAGTGCGTCCAGTGGCAATAACTGTACCACTTCCGGTAACGGTAGTAAAAACAATAACAACAACGACAACATCACCGTGACCACGAGTACGACGACTACCGCGGCTATCACTCTGAGCGTCGCTCATCTTCTTGGATCTGCTACCAGTGTTGATAGTGCGTCCTTTTACGATTTTCGCACGCGGTTTTTTGTTATTCGTTATTTTCATTTGTTGATTAATTCATTTGTTTACTTATTGATTTTTTGGTAATGATGCTGCGGAAGTAACAGTTCCAATGGTGAAATTGATACGTTGGATAGTCGGATACGTCAACGTGTTAATGAGAACGGATATTTTCGTCTGCAGCACTATTTTCATTTATTCATCTTTGATGTTCATTTGGAAATAATCATCAACAGTTTTAAACACGTTGGTTTTTTGTTGAACAAATTGTTCTTTCTCAGTTGGAAACACTTTCAAAGTTCAAACAGTACGTTATAGTGTCAACACAATAAGCCAATTTTTGTATTATTTTGTTTCAAATTAGTGGTAGAATTTTTTGATCATTAACTTTAGCACAATATACTTAACATTCTTTTTTTCAAACGTCTTTCGTGGCACAACCCGGATAAGTGTTGCTTTGCTTGTAAATAGAGATTTCGCGTGAGATATAATTTCGTTTGAAGCATGAAAAATCGGAATTTTCGTCGGTGAAATGGAAAATGAAAACAAAAGATCCACTGATATGTCGATAGCGGTTACGAGAAAAAAAATAAATAGAAAAATAATAATTTCGCTTTGTTTGTCAGATGGAAGCGCGACGAGAGAAAATCGCGGTGGTTCCTGTGACACGGAAACTTCTTTGGAGGATGAGAATTTGTCCTCGTCGCCGGAAGCTCGTTCGCAGCCCGAAGACTTGTCCGTCACAACGACGAAGATCAAAATGTTGAGTCGCGAGATGACAAAGTCAAGACGAAGCCCGGTGATCCCGTCAGGATTGACGACAACTCAGGTGGCGAAGTTCACCACGAAGACGCCGGAACTGAAGTTGTCGGTGAGAAAATTGTTGGGGTGCAGCCCGTCGCCGCCTCCGTTGCCGAGCGTCAGCATGGATCCGCGCGGCACTCCGAGTCCCGACGTTCGGACGATTGTGACGGAAACGAAATTTCAACAGCCCATGGGGGACGAGGCAAAGTCAAAAACCACGGAAATTCAATCGCCGAACCCGACGTCAAGGTCCAATAACGCGAATCACGACGAAAGTGGCGGAAAAGGTGAGACAATTGATTATTAATCGATCACAAAACCTTTAGTAAATAACGAAAATCGTTCAGAATTTTTTTTTTTTAACGAGACACTATTTTTTCTTTGACAACGTTTGCATTTCCTTCGACTTATAAAATTTGCAACTATTTCTATCTTTTTTTTTAAACTCACGGAATAATTTTTGTTGATTAATTGATTGTTCTTTATTATTATTTCGTTCGGTTGACGACTTTTGTGCTATTTTTTCTATCGTCAAACGAAATATCAAACTACTGCATTGATTTGTAGTTCAGAAGTACCCTGATTGATTAATATTCTCGAAGTTTATGAAGTTTAAGGTGCACTTGAAAAAAAATGCAAACAAGACAAATTTCTTCAGAACGAAAATTAGATAAATCCTCAATTTTTCCTCACCAAAATTAGGCAGATTGTGATGGTTCAATGATACGATAATAAAATTTTGATAAATTATATCATAAAAACGAATATTGCAAGCCGTGGCTAAATTGAAAATAAAAATATTCAAATATCAGTTCGAACAAAGTTTGAGCAAAAGGGTTGATATCTCGTTGCGTCGCGCCGTCCGTCGGGCCGAATCCGTTGGCAGAACCAACGTTCGACATTCTCGCGTAAGAACGTTCTTATCACCGCGGTCCACATCTCACTATGTGCGGTTTCTACCGAAAGATCTTTCCCGCGGGTACGAAAAGCTACGAAAGCTTACGTACATCGGTCGGTTGGCGGCACGTTGCGCATCTCCGGCTCGAAAAAAGTAAGAGGGTTCGGCATTGCCGTCGGACCGCGCTCTTTTATAATTCACGAAGATCGTTCCAATAAAGCTCAGAAGTGATTGGGATATACTATTTTCTCGCTATCTTCCTTTTCCCGTCTATTCAATCGTTTCCGACTTTGTTGCGAGTCCCGAGACACGCGTTTCCGTCCCTTCGACGTCGCTTTACCGTGATACGTAACGACGCTCGCGAGATTCTCCGTTGGTTCTAATAGTTTTTTCCCCACGTGGACGATAAAACGTATCGTCGATTCATTTCCGAAACGAGATTTCCATTGAATCTGCCGAAAGAAGAATTGCGACGGACGGATTGTGACCTTTATTTTCAATTCAACAAGGCGATGACAATGACGAAGGATTTGTGATGATTTTCGTTTTATTCCGCAGATATCGAAACGATTCGTTGAATCGAAAAATGTAATAAGAGAGATATCAATGGGGGACGGTTTGAAACAATATTTTGTCATTCCCCAGAGTGAAATTTTAATTACTCAAAGAATAATGCAAAGATATTTGGAACAGAAGAATTAACATTTTAATTTCCGCATGAAATTGTTTTTCCGCAACACCTGGTACACGAACGTACGGCGCACGCGGAGAGATGAACCGTGGTATAATCCAACGAGATTTTGAATGTGGGTTGGTGTGGGCGTTCGTCGACGGCAACTTTTCCGCGCGTCCCTGTAAATTCATATAGATTTATGGTTTAATATGCGCATCCGTGTATCCAACGTGTATGGCGGTTTGTTGGCCAGCATCGGAGGATCCCCGTGGCGCGAGTTCGGTGTGCTCTGGCGTTACCCGCGCCATCCCCTAAACGGTAAACGTCATCTCTCTGGGGCCCATAACTTTTCCCGATTAAGCGCAAATCAAAAAGCAATCTGGTCTGAGGCACGACGGGTATTCCTCGGTGTTGGTAACTCGTGCACGGCAATGTGTTTGCCGATTCCCCTCTGATACTCCCCGTCATAGGGGCAACATCGCGTAACGTCGGGAAAAAGTAAAATAATAAACATATATCTCGCGCCGGACCCGCAAGAATTGTTGGACCAACTCGCACTGGCCACGGTGGCTATTCCTCTTTTGTGCCCCGTCGATTTGGCTTTTCCGTGAAGAAACCCGGGAAGTGCTGTACTACATCAAAACCCATGCTGGTCGAAAAAGTGTGTGCAAGTTGGAAGATCCCTAGCACTTCGCTCCTACCAACACGATCCGACTAACTCATATATTTATGTTTCCCAACTGTGGATAAACCTCTGCAGAGATATATGTATACGTGCATGTGTAGCTGAAACTCGAACGGGTCGTCCTATTCGGATCATGAAGCTGAACCTTCGGCGTCAAATCGCCTACCAAAACTTGAACATTTTCCGAGACAATTTGAAAAGTAGAAAAAAAAATTATATTCATTTTTTTCTAGGTAAAAAGTAAATGAAACCGCAAAGACGCATCGATCATAGCCGCCGCCACTGACCTTATAAAACGGATAAACAATATTGTCCACAGACCGCGAATGAATCTGATAAAAATCCGGAATCCAATTAATTTAATCGATAACTGATATTCAATATTTTCTTACCAAAAAAAATGATACCCTCGTTCGTATTTAGATAGTTTACTGCGAGACTCCAATGTAACTTCGATATCAACCTCGAGGGCGAAAGTTCTCGAGGGGGGCAAAAGTGCACGTCAGTATCACTCCGTTTGCCATCCCCGACACGTAGTAGTATACTGACCACCGGGTCGCGCGGGTCATGAGTAAGTGCGAGGCGTTTCGGCAGTGGCCCAACCCCGGGGTCAAGCGTCTTCTCGGTGTTTATGGGCATCGAAGTAAATTTTTGAAATATCGCATCCTCCACGCTGATCTACGGCTTGCCGGAAAATATATAGCGATCCCGCTCGCTTCTCCGCGCTAACTTAACACCGTTTCTTCAATTTATCCGCTCGGAATCGGACTCGGTCCCGTACATCTGTACGTCAGCGTAAACGCGCCATTTTATTCGTAGCAGCGGCAATTAAATCGCACCGACTTTTTCGACGTTGATCGTATCGAAGGGACTATAACAATTTTTTTTTGTTTTTATTTTACGAAAGCGCAACTGCACAAAAGTATTTAGTTGAATTCTAATGAAGAAATTCTGAAAATCGACTGAGTTATGGCCAATTTTGTGACGCAGTATCGCTGCGCTAACTGGGGGGAAGACGACGCAATCAAAAATGCATAGATGAAGACAGTCTTAAATATCCGTGTATGCAGCGGGGATCGATAACATTTGGCAAGAATCAAATTTATTTATCAAAACTACAATCTAATATAGCGCGAAACGTGTTGATATGGGAACTACCCTTATGGAAGGGTCGATGTTTTCTCAAGGATATCCCGAAAAAAAGTTTGAACATTGACTTTTTGGTTGCTCTTCAAGTGAATATTTCCCCTCACCGGATACTCATCTGATTTAGGAAGGAAGTTGTTAATTAGTAAGAGGTTCCTAGTAATCTCCTGCAACGTACTACAATGGTGTTGCCTCGTTCGTTTGACACGAACGCGAAGACATCGAAGGCAACCAAAACCTCGCACAGGAGATTGTCTTCGATCGTGGAATTTGTCATCCGGTATTCGGGTTTATCCAACTACACAAAAGCTCGGTGATAAACCAAACGGAATCTCGCTGTGTCGTCGCTTGATTATTCATGAAACCAACGATGAGGCAGCATATGCAGTCACGGGGGTGAATCCATCGTGCGGGCAGGAACAAACGAGGCGATTTTCCGTTCTGGCACAGTGGACCCGTCGGTGACGCGGTGTTGGATGTTGCGTAGCGAAAACGTCGGTTCGAAGGGGTAGGGGGGTCAGGTTGCGACAGGGATAAAGCGGTGCGATAAGGAAAGAAGAAAATGAAACCCGATGGGAAGAGCGAGAGGGTGGTAACGTTGGCAGTGCTCTTGGTAATGGAATTAGCAACCCCTCGTGTCCGAGTGTGATTGCCATTCGGTTCTTCTAGGAGCCGAATTATTGGGGATTTCGTTCCGTCGGGTACGAACGTTTCACGAAGCTTTTTTGTATATTTTTTATTTACCGGTGAAGATTTACAGCGGATAAAAATATTTGGTAATGTAATTAATATTCTTGCGAATTGATATTAACGGAAGACATTAAACGTGATTGTCAAAATTTAATGGACGCGACTCGATTGTATCGTGGGTATTGCGGAGATGCTGGGAGACTGGCAGAGGGTTGGACCTCTCGAGGGCCATCGGCTATCGTTTCTCTACGTGCCATGCGGGGGCTCGAAGTGGTCGTGAGCGCGATTTTAAAACCACCGGAACGCATACGGTTGTGGGCGCGGTCGAATTGCGACCCCCTCGCGCCGTTTCGATTGAATTATCCGCTCCGAGCAGTCATCGTTAATTGATTAAAACTGAACGTGTTACGTAATTCGCTTGTTTATACGGGGACTCTATTGTGAATATACTGTAGAGTTTGTGTGGTACGCGTCAGTAGCGATATGAGCATTATGAGAGTTTTTTTTTCATTCCTGGTTACGGCTATGGTGGTGGTGATGGTTATAGTTTAGGTTATCTAGGATATTAGTTTTCTTTCCTCATTGTTAGTCATGCTTTGGTAAGCATTCGAAAATCGCTTACCTCACATTTTAAATAATCAACGACGTTTTCTCCCTAGGAATGCCGAAGGTGATTGAAATAGTTGCTCACGTAAGTGAATGTCTAACATTCAGATATCACCCTATGAAATAATAATTCCGATGAATAATATTATATCAATATAATAATATTAATTCCTCATGTTCTTACATTACAATTCACGTAATTAGATTGTCACAATAATATTAATTATTCCCGATACTTAGAGCCAAAAAAAATAGAGCAAAATTGAGACAACAAATTGCCAATCTTTTTCGCACAAAATCTTTTTTTATCTACATTTTCATTGTCATCTACGACGATCGTGACCCCGACGCGAGGCGATTAAGATGCGAGGAAAGTAAAGACTCGACACGGTGTCGGTTGGAGGTGGCGAAATTCCCAAGAGGTTGACTAACGACGAGAGTATGAGATACAGCAGGTTCAGGGGGCCACCGCTCGCCACTTTGCTAAATTATATAAATCACGTCCCCTTCGTCAAGGGTCCGCGGGCTGCTCTTATACGAGCTACGAGGTGCTTAATCCCGCAACCCCCTCGCGTTTCTCCGCGCTCTCGGCACTGCCGTGACTCGCCGGGTTGCTCTCTCGCACCCTCGAGCGCGCCATTGCCCGCCACCGAACTTTCCGTCTCTACCTTCGCGGACCGGTATATCAACCCACGTACCTGGATATGTACAGTCGAGACCGGGAGACTCGTTCTCGTACCGCCAAAGCCCCTTTTATATACTTACTTTGCATTAAGCACCCATTAATTAACTCGTACACCGTTAATTGCCGTATAGCGAATATTTGACTCAAGACCGAGTAACTCGCGGTTACTTTTCACTGACAAAGTCAAGCAATAGACTTCGATACTAGACAGCTTGATTTTTTTAGCGAGAGATAAACAAAATCCACGACTTTTATGTGTATGATACTTTGCAATTAATTATTTCACAATACAACAATCCGTCTCATGTGTATTTGGTTATAAAATGATTGGCGTCATCAATATACTGATGTTATGAATATTCGTGGCTATTTGATCGGCACGAACAGGAACACGTTTCCATTCTTCGTGTGAAAAAGTTGATATTTTTTTATCATAAATTCTTATGCTTCGCAAGAATTTCTGAACAATATCGATACTTTTAGCGTACCGGGAGATTTTTTTTGTTCGACGAAGAAAAAAAAAATCTCTGCCGCATTCGAATGGGAGAATAATTCAGACGTAAAAGAACGACGGAGCAAGAAGAAATACGCTAATGTGAGCTAATTGAAAAAGGTCGCGGTGTTGGTACGATTCACCGGAAGACCCCAAAAGACGCGGGCAGTCGAGTTAACGGGTGCTAAGATTTACGATGATGGCTCCTCGAGATCCCGTAGCGAGTGAGATACACGGCGGAGTCCCCGACTCGAGATAAATGACCCGTGAAACACATTTGAACCCGTAAAATGATAATTTAAAAAGTTTATCGATCAAATTTCCATCGTCGGAATTCGCGAAAAATAATGAGACGCAAGACGAACGATTTGTTACGAGGCGATAATCGATTATCGTTTGACTGTACGTTGAATCGTGTTTGGTCAGGATCGAGCTGTCGCGGATCGGGCGCCAATAATACACCGAGTGGTAATGGAAAACAGAGAAGATCGAGAACGAATTTTACTCTGGAACAATTGGCCGAACTGGAGAGGCTCTTCGATGAGACTCATTATCCCGACGCTTTCATGAGGGAAGAACTCAGCCAAAGACTCGGACTCAGCGAAGCTCGGGTCCAGGTCTGGTTTCAAAATCGACGTGCCAAGTGTCGCAAACACGAGAGTCAACTTCACAAAGGTAACAAGCAATAATAATTATTAGTGAACCGATGATTCAGCTTTTTTTTTTTTAAACAAAATGTAAACGATTATGATTATTCTCAACTTCAGAAATTCATTTCTTCTATCGTTACCGAGCCCATTCGTTTCCTTTGATTCACGTATTTACACGAACGCTTATTGATATTCCCTTTATTTCATTTCGTATTGATGTTTGTTCTTTCATTATTTACATTTAAATCGTCAGGTAGATAATTAATTCTCGTTCATGCATTTTTTTCTCATCTTCTTGGTAATCTGGTTCTCTCCAATCGAATCTTGCACGATACATTATTTAGTCTTCACTGCGTTATAACGACGATCTCTTATAAAAAAATAATTCTTATCCTCGAACAAGGCTCGCATCAATCCACCGATGATAGATTGCCCATAAAAATTTCCATCCATCGGCTTATCAATGATCCATAGATGAAAACAAAATCAATCGAATAAATCGTTCTGCTATTATTCGATCACTACTTCTTTTTCTCCTCCTCTGACTTCTCCTGGATTTCACGAGGTGTTTCAGGTGGGATGGTTCTGGCGCCCCGAAGTCCTCCGACGGCTCTGGAGCCCTGCAGAGTAGCCCCTTATCTTCCGGCTCTGAGATTGCATCCGCCTTTGCAATCCAGTGGAAACGTTAGTGTGACCGGAACTACGGCTTCCGGTTCGGCGTTCGATCCTGCCGTTCTTCATTACGCCGCTGCCGGTGGTCTCTTCTGTCTTCCACCGTCGAACCATCCCCATCCTCACCATCCCCTCAGCCTGGCGGCTTCGCTCGCAGCCGCGGCAGCGCGATCGAAAAATTCCAGCATCGCCGATCTCAGACTCAAAGCGAGAAGACATCAAGAAGCACTCGGGCTCGACAGGCCCGCGTAAGAATGAACATTTATTTATTTTTTTTTTTTTCAAAAGAAGAAAGAAGAAAAAATTTCACGTGCCGTACTGTATCAAAAAGTTCGGTGGCTCGTTATTAATAATTGCTCCCTCAAAAATCCGAGAAGCGTTTTTCGAGAAGTACAAACAAAGAAAAAATCGAAAGAAAGAGAAAGAGAAAAAAAATTATTAGAAAACGATTAGGTACAAGTGGCAATTACTTTTTTTAGTGATAATTTCGGTTCGGTGGTGCATTACGGGGTTTCGAGTGCAACTCCGTTATATTATGACAGCAACATACTGTGATGACGATTTTGTGAAAAAAAAAACCAAAAAAACAACAAAACAATGACAGTGATTATTTGAATCGATGTTCTCGATCGGCCCTCCCTTGATTCTATGACGAAATTTAGTACTTAAATTATATATATAGAGATATCTATACATAAATGGAATATATTAACGATAAGAAAATCGGTGATGTATCGTACGTGGCAGATGGTTCGAAATTAGTTTGAGAAAAAAATGAAAAAATCAGTATTAAACCGGTTAAGGAGGTTTGACACCCAAGGTTGCAATAATTATGATAATCATTATCATTCGAACGGCTATTGATTATTTCACATAGACATGACTTTAAAAAAAAAAACACCCTCATATTCAATAAAAAAATCTCAGTGGTAACAAATCTCTCTCGAACTCATTCTAAAATAAAAAAAACCATCAGCAAATTCCAAAACCCTCGAACCATTCAAGGTTCAAAAATAAAAAATAAATTTTGTTGCAACATTAAAAAAAAAAAAAAACAAAAAAAAAACGTGTGACCAAAATTGATTCTTCGAGAATCCAAAGTATGATTCACCGTGATTGGACGGGATTCGGGCGAGCGAGCCGAGCTTGTCTTGCCGAAGAAGGACGCGGGGATGTGCCGTTGGCGTTGGTGGTGGTGTTGGTCGATGCGCGCGGAGATCCTGGACCCCGGCGAGGTCGGTGGGAGATGCGACGCGGTCTTCGCGTCGGGGCGCTAATGCAATAACGCAACGCCGCGCGGATAAATCAAGCAGCGAACCGACAAACCGGGCTCGGGCAAAAGCGAAGCAGAACCAACGCGTAACCAGCATTGCCAGTAGCCAACACACCGGCTTGTAATCGTGTTACGGGCCTTCCGCGTCCCCAGGGCGCCGTTATATCGTTCTATTGGTCGAATGTACTCGTCCTCGATGCATGCTTCGCTATACCGCGATGTATCAGCCGTGTGTGTGTGTGTATATATATATATATATATATATATCGATATATAAACACACTCGGTTGTGAAGCTACTGCCTGATCCTTTGCAATCTTCGTGTGCAAGTTTGGCACACGTTGCCTGCGCGATGTGTGCACAAACATCAATGTATTAGCGCAAACGTATTTAGACGGAGAATAACGGCAGGCTTGGAGCTTAAACGATCTTCGATTGCGTGAGACTGCGCTCGTCACTATATTTGTGCTCTGTGTACCCGAGCGTTATCGCGTTGCCCGACCAACTTGGCCAAGTTGCCGTCAAGTCTCTCAGCTAATTATTCAACACCGTTGCTCGTGGTATCAAAATTGGTATATCTTCATGAATGATACAGCGAGAAAAGAAACATTATTCGGTGAAGCAATTTTTGGGATTTATTTATTTTTTTAACATTTTTTTCAGAAACCCACAGCTGTGATTTCGGCTGTCAGCAGTTTTGAATCAACGAAATCAGTTGAACGGTGACACGATTGCATGGGAATGATACTTATTCGATAATTCGATTGGAAAAAATATCGAGCACAAAAATATATGAAATTTAGTATTTATATACAAGTCCATTGACATTCGATTGATTAACTGCATTCGTTCAATGTTCTTCCGGTATTTTCGGGATTTTTTATCGAATCGTATATTGAATACTGAGAATTGAGGGATAGAAATGGCTACACATGAAGTACTTTATTCTTCTATAATGCATACACCCAAATCCGACAAATTCTTTCGGCGGTGGAAGAGATTCGCGCGATCGAGTGTCGCGGGTACTCGCGGGCCCTCCCTCTTTTCATTTATCCTTCGCTTCGGGGGTGGAAAATAAACCCGAGAGGAACGAGGAAGGCAGGGCATAGTCCACAGTCTGATACCGCGAGCTTACACTTCCACTCGGTTCGAGAATACGTCTGAATAAAACAAACCACCTCTGTCTGGAATAATTTTACGAAGATAAAAAAAAATCCAACCCCAGAAAAGAAAGAAAAAAGTTACAAGTGCGAGAGAAAAAGAGAGAGAAGGGGAGAGAGAGATTCCTACGGTCGTCGGTTATTTTAATCCGAGTTTTAAGAAGTTTAACTATCGTCGGCAAATTGGCAGTCGTTTGTCGATTCTCTCTTGGGTCCGAGGGGTTCGGGGGTTGAGCCTCGAACAATCCCGGCAGGACTGTGGAAATAAGAAGAAAAAAAAGAGACGTAAGAAAAAACGTAGCGCGAGTGAGACGAATGAAACGACCCCGACGAACCCCGTGGCGTGTTATTCGCGCGGTGCATCAAAATGAGTTCGCTCTCGCGGGTGGTTCGTACATCACTGTAGCTATGTATGTATAAATATATACATACCCACTACAGCGTAGCTCAGGGTAGCGTAGATTCGTGAGCAGGTCTTCCGGGTCGTAGTAACGGCGATATGATGTGCCGCGTAAACCACCCGCTACCATCAATTATCGGGCTGTCTTCGCGCCGCGACAGTAGTACGAGTCGGTATTAGTCAGCCGGCTGGCACGGCAAAAATAATTATATTACGATTGTGGGTCTTGAATGGGTTTCGAAACCAAACAGCCGTGCTCTCATTGCGCGTTATGATCGACGGGTAACATAAATCAAACAAGTCGTAACGCGATGATTCGTTCTCGATGAACAGAGGCGGAACGAAAATTAAATCGTAGATGCAATTTGTTGCAACGAATAAATGGAACGTTTGCACACCAAGTTCTCGGTCGTCATTCGATATGTGTGGAGCAACGTTTCGACTGTGATTTAGCATCCTCTAGCTGTGGTTGTTGTTTTCACGTGGCTCGTTCGTTCGCGCGCCTTGTTGCATTAAATAATAATGGTCCACGGCGATTGCCGAGCGCCAAACGTGTACGCTTCGAAGCGAATTGGTACGGCGAAACACGTACCGGCGGCATTCACCCGCTAACCAAACCCGGTCGGACAGACATCCTCGGATGGGGCGGCCAAGGGTTGCAGGAAAACCGGGAGGCCTCGCGGCTCCTCGCCCTTACGGATATATATCATCGCCTGGCAGTTATGTGTGTCATGAATTTTAGATTATATTAGGATTAGATTAAGAAAGGCGCCGGCAGATGGACAGGCCGCAACGGTGGTTTTATCGCAGCCGCAAAAAATATGGGGTAAAACTAAAATTGTTAATCATAAGAAACAAATTTATTTAGAAAAAAAAAAAGATATGAATAATTTTTTTTCCGCTTTCTCCATACACGTGACAGGTTGAATCGCGCTAATAGTTATGTTTTTATACATCGATAAACCAATTTTATAAGTTTTGACCTATGAAAATCGAATCTATGATAAAACTATAAATGATGTTCCGGAGAAAAAAAATATAATTTCATAGGAATTGAGCAATAACAGTGACGTCTTCAAAAATCTTGATTTCATGGGATTTCGTAAGCTACGGGAAACGCAACGATCACTCGCACGTGGATGAGCGGAAATAGTGAAGACCGGGCGACGCGATATAAAGAAAAGACGTGGGAAAATGGCGAGAAGATGGTGAGAGAAGAAGGGATGAATGAAGATTATGTGTTTGCGAGCCGAGTCGGCGAAACGAGGAGCTAAACGGTGTTTCCGCTCGAGGGCATATCCGATGGTGAATCAATTCGCGTAATAGTAGCAGAGGGTTGATCGGGAAAGGGGCGGGGGGCGGCGGGAGAGGGCCAGAGATCCGGGGGTTGAAAGCCGACAGCTACGGTGTATCGCTGAGTCGCGAAACAGGGGGTGGAGGCGATCGTTTGCTCGAGACTTACACGGATACGGGCCATTACCGCACCTGTCCCTCGAGTACTTCGTGCTTCGGCTTGTGGGGCTCGTAGGTACCGGCCGGACCGAACCAGAAGAGCTCTCTTAATGAAGAGAAGCAATCACTTAAGCCCAAGTCGTTCGGCTCCGCGAGGAATACGTTTAAACGTTATTTCGACGTTCACTTTATACCCTACTCGACGCAACAGAACGAAACGCTTATACCACCACCACCGTCACCCCACTCACCCTTCTTCGACCCCACAAGGGTGATCGGAGACTTTCGTACCACGTACGTTTAGCAGTTATTATTATTTTTTTTTATCTTACTTTCCATTCATTCTTTCGTGCGCTTTGTACAACCGCTCGAGAAAAATCGTACAATGACGCGTAAGGAAACTCCAAACGCCATTCGGTTGTATAAGTTGCAATGGAAAAATGAGAAAACATTGGTTTTTACGTCGCTAAAAACGTTTCAACACTGGACGGTGGAATGTACATTATCGCGCTTGCGAAAGATCGATCAGGAAAGAGCCATCTAGCCAGAGAAGAGAAATGTTACATCGTATTATGATTTTTTTTTTGGAAAAAATTTTTGGACCGTATTTCTTCGGTGCTATTCGTTATTTTTCTTTTCTAATACAGGAATAATGGTCGTGCCGGGAGGATAGGATAATCAGGTACTAGGAACAGTCCTATGAGAGACCCTCATTCTTTGCAACGAGTTTCGTCAAAATTGCGGAAATAAGATTCTTTTGAGTTCAGAATTTCCCTCAACATCGTCGACTTTTTTCTATTTAAATAATTCTAAAAATACTGTTTTGTAAAAAGACATTCTTAAAATATCATTTCTCGTGATTAATTTTTTCTTAAATTTTAGGCTAACTTGCAATAGGACGATTGAAATATTCGTTCTGGATTTTTCGAACGAACAATTTGGCAATGATGCGGGGTTAATCAAATGCCCCCGTCTCGAAATTTCTCCGTATTCCGCAAACTCGTGTTTTTCTCAAAGAATAAGATCTCCCTCCGAACTCTGCCCGCACGAAACATTATTTACGATTAAAAATATAACACACACCGTATAATTACAATAATTATAGAATCGATTAAGAAAACATTATGTTAATAGTTACTTCATTCCTGGCATCGCTCAGTCTATTGCGCTAGTCTCATGCAACAACAACAACAACAATAATAATAAAGACACAACAATATATTTACTCGTCGGTTTGTCGTTTAATTATTTTTCTTGCATTTGTGTTTCGTTTTTTTTTCTTTTTTTTTTCATTTATCCCGTACATTCTCATACAGTCTTTTTTACACAATTTTCCCTGTATTAAAAAAGAAAACTAAAAATAAATAAAAAATTGTTCCTTTTTTTTTTATCTCATTCAACGTTGTTCCACTTGCATAATGTTTGATATCTTATGTTAGGGTATTATAAATAGACGATGTCTCGCTGCTTCAATGTTTCTTCATTTGAATAAATTGTGGTTTTTGTTTTCTTCATTATTCGGTCTCGCGAAAAACCGAGATAGCTTGGGATTGAAACGATTTTTCGAACGAATGATAAGCCACATGTACTCACGACGAAACGAATCACAGGAAGTCAATACTGCTGGGTTACACTCATTAGCCGAATTTCGAGCTGAACGATTTCACTGCGCGATTGATGCCGCTGACGTCATACTTTGAATTCGAATTGTATTCACATTACTGCAAATAAAGTACCATCACTCATTTTGGTGTTGTTCAATTATTTATTTATTTATTTATTTATTCGTTTCGAATTATTTTTATTCCTTCATTAGCATTTTTCACTGGAGTAAAAAATTTAATGAGAACCTGAGTGTAATAATGCGCACTATAGCACTGAAAGCATTACATCTGACTTAGGAACTATGAAAATATAATACAACTCGATGTAATTAAATGTGATAAGAACGCGCGCGTTTTTTAAAAAAATTTTCTATTACGTTCGTTTTTTTTTTTTTTAAATTCTTTTTTTTTCATTTAGAAATATTTATTTCTTAGGATAATTCTATATAGTTTATTGCGCGATGAAGGGAAGTGTTGCAAGATGACGTAATCGCAGCACGAAGCATATTTACAAACATTTTTCATATCCAAATTAAGCTTGCGGCAAAAAAATTTCTGTCACGGTTGTTCTATCATTCGCTATTTCTCACTCATTCTCATTCTATAAGTTTATTCATCTATTTTCAATTTGTTTTTCCGTTTAAAACACATCATCGATTGGATTTCGGACTCGACGCGTAAAGTACCACGTGGCTTAATTTTATTGTTTCCATTGTTTTTTTTATTAATCATTTTTTATTTTAATTTTATTTTTACAAGCCCTTTAAAGCCCCCTAAGAATTATAAAAAATAGTAATATCACAAAAGTAGCGCAGGCAGGGCAAGGAAAGGACCAGATTGGGATAAGTTTTGGCAATGCGAATTGCCGATTGACGAGCATGGGTTAAGTTAAGGAGCGACCACGATTTCATGTATCAGTTTTTTTTTTTTTTCATTCTTCCTTCATTCCCGCGCGAGAGTTCTCCTTCCCTGGTGCGTTATCGAACGATCGTTTGATTTGTCACGGTTTCTCACTTATCACCGATCGGACTGTCAATCGCGTTTATTGCCAATGTATTCTACGATCAAATCTTTAAAAAAAAAAAAATACGATCCTCGTCGCGGGCTCGAGAAAATTGCCGATCAATCGAATCTTCGAAAAAAAAAAACCATAATGACGATGAATAAAAAATAAAATGGCGCTTGAACAAATTACACCGTTACAGTTATCGTAAAAACACATTTCGATCTCTCGCTCGCGCTTTCTCGTCATTCCCTCCGAGTGTTTCAAATTTATTAATTAATTTCAAATAATTATTCATTACAGTGGTTTAATGCTGGTCGTCTTGTTCTCGTAACCCTCTCCTTGAGCTTCTGCGTATTTGCGAAAGTTTGAAAAGAAATAAAAATATAGAGTGTCTGTGTATGTGTGTGTGTGTTGTGTGTTAGTAGTGTTGTGTGTTGTCTACCCTAAAAAGTCCTAGAAATCTCTTGCCAAGGCTGTCTCTCCAGCCTTATCGCGATTGTTTTTTTTTTTTGTTTTGTTTTGTTTCAACAGTCGCGTGAAATATCCAATGCATACCCCACGCTCCCGTCGTTCTTGGAATTCAAAAGATCGATGCTAGAATTGTAGCATCACGTACATTATCTCTATGTTCGCTTGTGATTAGGCCCGTTAAACGGGTCAGATTTCGCGCAAAACATCTGTCAACTTATTACAGTGCTTCTATCTTCTCTTCTCGATTTTTTTTTGTTCATCTTTCTTCGTTTTTTTTTTTTTTTTTTACAAACGATTGCTCAACCCAGATATTAGATCGTTGTTGCGCGAGGAAAAATTTGCAATTGTCATAGATTTCACGTCATAGATCCCAAAACTCGGTGACCCTGTCGAAAAATATTTCGAATATGTAAAAATAAAGCCATAGATCGCTCGAATTTATTTTCATTTTGTTTCGTGGTTAAAAAAAAAAAAAAAAAAATGTCTTTCCCCCGTTAAATCTGAGGAACGGCCTGTGCGGGATCTAACGATTAAAGCTCGACGGACAGTCGGTGAAGCGGATATGAAAATATTTGCGTTAAGCGAAGAAACGATACACTGCGTGGATTTTCATACTAGACGACAACGGCGAACGTTGCGAGTAACCTAATATCACAATAATTGGAGTAAGAAATTTCTGCTCAGAATTAACGGAATGGCACTGCACGGACCCCCCACGATTAACCAAAAAAAAAAAAAAAAAAAAAAACAATGTAAAAAAAAAAACAATTAACAAACGGTTCACGAGGTCCCTCATTCCTTTTATCAAAAAATATATATCGTCAAAGAAGTTTACTGGATATAATGAACCATAGACCGACAACCACTCGCATCACAAAAAAACAAGAGGTAGATGTTTAAAAATTTTCTTTCCTTTTTCTTCAAACTTTCGACACTGTGCCAACCGTTGAACAATCGAGAATCTTAATTCGGCAGACTGCTCGGGCGGAGCTCTATAACGTGAGATCTATGCTTACCAGCGACCTAACGAAGCTTCATTACCGGATAAAGAAAAGAGAAATGAAAATTTTTCGTTTCCGTTCGAATGATTTCCTTTGCTTTCGCTGGGATTGCGAGTTCGTGAAGAAAAAAACCCCGCCGGGTTAAGCGCTAATGGAAAATAGAATTTGCAGCGTGTAGTGCGAGGTACCGTCACGATATTTGCTTTGTAATTTCTACACGTTTTTGATGTTAAACGATACCTTTTGATTCGAAAAAAAAAAAAAATCGTTGGTTACTTTTACAACCCACGAAAATTACGATTTTTCCCACCCTTCCCACCCTTCCCTCCCTTCCCTCCCTTCCCTCCCTTCCCTCCCTTCCCTCCCGGTCCCACCCTCGATTACCCAATTTGTTATATTTTTCTTTTTTTTTTTCCATGGTTCGCATTATTCGTTTTCCCTCGTCGACATTTTTAATTCTCATTCGTTAATATCTCGACCCCCCCTTCCCTGTCCCCGGCCACGGCCTGCTCTCCGAGGCCTGGTAGAGACGCGTACTTTGGTTCCCCGTGGGCTGGACATTCGATACTCGACGACGATGACCATGACACGATTTACGACGACGAAGCGAAGACAACGACGACGATGTTGATGAGAAGAGGCCGTGGTTTCACCCACCCACCCTGTCCACCCATTATTATTCCCCGCCCATCCCCGTTCGGCCTGCCCGCTGATTCGGCCGTCTGAAACAATAAACCACCACCAAACCACGAAATCGTCTTCGATTCCTTCACGTTTTTTTTTTTTTTTTTTTTTTAAATCTCAATTTTCGTCGCCTTCTCGCCATTGCTTCGCCATTGTCGCGTTCGCGTTGCGATTAGGCACGGAATTAAGGGGACTGAGTCACCTAAAAAGTCGAAGGAAAAAAATTTTTTTTTTTTGTGACAAGATCAATCTACATTTTCATTCTAATTTACCCTTATAAAGTATCTATACTTAGCTATCTTTTCGAATTTTTTCAGAACCGTATCAAGCATCCGAACGCTGTGATATTATCCCAAAGTTTGGGAGCTTGTTTTAAGATTCACACCGAACAACTCAACCGACCGTGGACTTTGACGTCTCATTTTGGTCAGAAAACACATAATTCCAAGGTGAATGTGGGAATTTGGAATGCGAGGTACGATGAAGTTATGGTGACCTATTATTCAACTGTTTTTCCACAAACTTTGTTTTACGCTTTTTACGTTATAGGCTGCCAAAATGTTTAAAGTGCATCAAAAAAAAAATCCCACAAGGTGACTCAGTCCCCTTAAACAGGAAAAAATGTATTTCTATCTGAAAAAACTCGTTCGAAACGGTACTCACGATAAGTAGGCGGGGTTGTTCAGACGCCGTACATTGTTTGCAGTCGCTCGCCGAGTTGCGGCGGAAACTGATCGGAAAATCTTTTCCAATTTTCCGTTCCAACTTGATTCTTGAATCCGTGAAGTATCTGCAAATAATTTGAAGAAAAATGTTTGATGAGTTTTCGTTTATTTTTAGTTTATTTTTACGGTGGAAATTAAATTCGGAAAAATTTGTTTTACCTTTTGAAACATATCCTTCAAATCCTCTCGAGGCGTTACCCAGGAAGCAACGGCGTCACAGAAGAAAACGAAATCCGGCACGACACCGGCTGGATTAACGGTTATCATCTGGCACATGCCTCTGAACGCGGAATCTTTTTCTTCGTTGTCGCGTATGTTCCTTAAGGATATACACCTATCGATAAAGGTAACACGTGAGTGAATGACGACTGGCACGAAACGCGGTTGTGACTGTAAAAGTTCGTCGCGAAGAAATTATTATCGAAGTGATTGCCAATTTATATGCACGATTGTTGGTCATGGATGGACGGATAAATTCGATGGAAATGTATTTAAATTTCTTTGATTAAGCAATGATTATGGATATCATAATTGCTATCGAATATTACGATTCATTGTTCAAACAGTGATTCATCTGAATTACGCATGATCATTGCGAAAATGTGAATATTTCAATTGTTTCACGATAAGTTATCGTAATTATTCGTTTGAAAAAATAGTTGCAATGCGGTTTCGTTGATGAAATCCTTGATATTGGTAACGTTTGCTAGGCTGAACGGAGTAAATAATTGACAATGGTAAAACCTTCTTCAAATTTCTTCGCGATACAATCATCAGATTTTCATGTATGTTTAAGTAGCCGTGATAGATAGGGAAAAAGTAGCCTTCCAGTCTTAGCATTCGATCACACAATAATACTTTCAAGAAGTAGCATTCGATGATGATACAAAGATTTCGTACATACACACGTGTCGATGGACATTAGGGTGTCTCTTATTCGCGTTGTTATCAAATTTTTATTGCGTCGGGGTCGCGATCAATTAAAAAATTGAATCACAATAGAAGGTTAAAATAGGCTCAAAACTTTGTTTTTTTTTATCGAATGAGATCCCGGCGCGATAAAAATTCGAAAATATTACCCAACCAAGAACCACCCTATGGTACATACACGTATGCAAGTGTACATAAAATTATCGACAATGTAATCAGGGGGGCCAATTTCTCCCCTAATTAAATTAATCCCATTCGTCAATACGCGTAAATTCAATTTGGTCGTCAATTAATCTGCATTGCGTTCGATAAACGAATATCCCTGTGAACATCTATCGTTGATTCATGATTCTCGACGGTTCGAGTTGCCTCAACAAATTGCCTGGGCGTAATGGCTATGCAAAGGTAACTACGGCAATAAACAAAAGAAAAATTCAATCGATTTTCGATAAATTTCACGAGTTTTGGTAATTGGATCGTTGGATTTACATTTGTCATTTATTTCCGCCTTGGTGAGACGATCGTTTTGAGATAAGCCAACAGCGAAGAACGGGACAATTCGTAACGAAGATAACAGCATGCGTAGCGTTAAATATACAGATATGTATATATTTGTTGTTGTGATGCCAGATGAAAAGTATTGTAAAATTGAAAATTGTTGACGACGATTCGGCTAATAAAAAATATTACGTAATGCAAAGCACCTGAGCAAATGTAAACTCCAACTCCATACGATTGTTATTTATCCATTGAAGAGATATAACGATAAAAAAAATTTTCAATAAATAACGAATGAAAATGACAGACATATCAAACCAATCGAATATAATAAAAAAATTCATTGCCTTTGAAACAAACGTGCAAGTCACAATCGGCTCGTGACTACCGATAAAGTGCATGTACAAACGGATAATAATTAATTATAAAAATTGTATAAATAACAAACATAATTAAAATTGTATTTTTTTCTTTCGTTGTCTTTGAAATATCAAAATATAACTTGCACCTTTGATGCTCGAGGGCTCTCACTCTCCCTCTTTCTCTTTCTCTCTCTCTCTCGTCTCATATATACAGAAATAAGAAATGATGTGTAATGATAAAGTGCTAATAAAATAGAATATAATATAATTAATAGAATATAATAATAAAGAAATTTACACACCACTGTCGAACAAACTGCTGTAACATGGGGGCGACGTCGTGGGGACACACAAAACCTAGGCGACCGATCGTTATGGCTACGGTTTCATTTCATTTTGCGGTAAGTAGACAAGTGAAGTGTAGTGAAGTGACCGGAAACACAAACAATAAGACAAACTGATAGCGAACCAACAAATCAGGCGAATATGCTGCGGTTCAAAACTTTAATTAATTTTTCAATTAATCATAAATTCAATAAATATTAACAATAAATAGAGACAATGTGAACACAGGTAAACGTATGGGATACCGACGATAAACATAGGCAATTTTTGTGCTACCGTAACCGCTGAAAACGATAATAAGAAAAATTAGGTAGCAACGTGCGATCCTATTATTTATAATTCTAATAAATGTGGGATTTCATTTAATTATTTTTCTTGAAAATATTTCATGAATTCGAACAAACCGATGAACATATACGATGATACCTACGTTATATTGCCAGCACTGCTGGACACCGTGAATAACTACGGAGATGTATTAATTTCAACGGCCGTTTGGATCGCGTGACAAAACTCTCGGGTTACTCGTCTTCTCGAGGATACGAAACTATCGCACGAACACTACTCGCCGTCGAGCCAATCGCACACCACTTGATAAATATTTATGACGTACGAGTGACAAAAGAGCATCTAACATTTTAAACAAATCGTGCAAATTTTTTTATCGTTTCCTATCGGCAATGTGCTCCACCGTTAATTAAAATAATTCCTGCGACAAATTATTCAAAGGGAAAAAAATTAATAAAAATAAAAATTTTAATAAATAAAAAAAACAATTTTAAAAAAAAGAAAAAAAAATGCTAGCACCAAAAGCTTCTGGAACTTGCGGGCTATCAGAGGGCGTATAAATGAAATTTCTAATATATATCTCTTCGTTGAGGTCGTTGAATCTGTGTGAAAAATTCTTACCTTTGGAAAAAAATTGTTTTATAAAAATGAAATCCGATCGATTTCTCAAAAATAATTGAACATACATAGCATGCAATTTTCTTTTCTTTTTTCCTAGAAGAATAACCTTTTTTTCTCGTGTCACAATGTCGAATTACTCTTTTCGGCATCCCACAAAAGAATCCCAGTTTTCGAGAAGATGTTCCGAAATTCTTTTTTTTTTTTTTTTTAATCGTCGGAACAATGTCCGAATCCGTCGCAACGATTGGAATGAATTTTCGAACACCTCCTCACATTGTCGCTACTCAAAGTACAATGATCGATATTTATATATCCCGTTGTCATGGATCGAACACACTTACCGGTATTTTCTAGAAGAGTTTTCGGTGTGTTGTCCCGATTAATTATCTCGATCAACTGATTCAACACCAATGGAATATACGAACTCATGTCTAATCCTGCGGAAAAACAAGAACAAGACGAAACAATGGTCAACATTTTTTTCTCCTTCATCATTCTTTTATTTAATTTAAAATAATATACATCGCAAAAAACTTACCGAGCTTTATCGAAATTTCTCCGATGGCCCACGTTGCATTGTTACACACCGATATGAAAGAGGGATTTAAATTTTGACCTAATATCGGCATAAAATCAGCTGCAAAAAATAAAATAAGAAAAATTGAGTTTTCCGCAAAGTCGAGCGATTAATTCAGATTATTTATAAATTTTTTTCGAGTCACGATGCTTACGTATACACGGGAGAACGTGTTGAAAACACGCTTTCGTCAAATCTCCGAGTAGCGCGAAGCTGCTTTGCCTAACTTCGGGCATTGGATCCTGCATACATTGATACAAAAGTTGCATCACGTTGCTGTTCATCACCAAACGTTCCATGTGACTGTCCAAACCCTCGGCGAGGCCGCTGAGAAGGTCCAGGGCGACGATCATGAAATCCTTGTCGGGCGCGTCGAATTGTTCCGGGCTCTGCGTGTTGGCTATGTGTTGGTTCAACGTTTGTTCGACGAGAGAAACGCACCGCCTTCAAGTTTAAAAACAAAATAATTCATGAGTAAAAAAAATTAAAACGCCCATTTTCTCTCAATTTAATTCACAATAATCAAAATAAATAAATAAATAAATTATATAAATTCCAATAAAACAATTCGTCGATATTTGGAAAAAAAAATGAAAAAGCTGTAATTGCAAAAACAATTCGACATTTTTACCTGTAAACGGGTTCGCAGTATGGCAAGAAACCCGATTTCAAAGCCGTCGCGACGGAAGAGAGACATTCGAGAAGCGGAAATAAATCCTTGTCCTCGTCCTTCAAAACGTTCCACTTGTTTATCAACGGTGGCATAAGAAGGTTTATGTAGTCCGGTTTGTTGAGATGACTGCCGACGGATTCCGCGAGCGTTCCGATCGCGTCGTAAAGTATCAACAAGTTTTTGTGCTGATACTTGCCTGTTGTAGCAACGTCGAAGATGAAGAAAAAAAAAAAAACAAACATGAAATTAAACGAACGTAAACTTAAAGAAGCATCTAGGATGTAGCGTTAGGAATTAAAAAAAAAAAAACTTGCCGAAAGCAAAAACGAGAGTTTCCAGGATGAAACCGAGATAAGGCACCAATTCCGTGCAAGCTTCTTCTTCCAACGTCGCGAATGCCGAACACGCCGCTTCCTGAACTCTCTTGTTACCGTCCAAAACTCTTTTGAGAAGCTCCGTCATCAGAGGTTTGAGATAAGTGTCGTGAGGTTGGGCGCAAACCCAGTGGGAATATCGGCTCAGGGTCCAACACGTTATGGCACGTACCAAAGCTTTTTTGTCGCTCAAACAACCGATGAGATACGGTATTAATTCCGGTAAATGTGTTATCATACCTTCCATGCAACCTTCAGAAAAATATAAAAGTTTCGTTGGTCATTTAAATAAAAATCAAACGTTAAATAAAAATTAAATATCGATTTTTAATTTTTTTTTTTTTCGTGGGCAGAATCGACGACGAAAATAAAAATATATTCCACTTACCTTCGGCAATGGCGCCCAGGGCGAGTATCCCGGACTCTTTGATCTCCCATTCTTGATGAAAAAGAGTTTCCTTCAATATTGGCACTAAAACCGGCAGCAGATCCTCACGAAAAACTCCCGCGAGCATGTCCAACGCCGCTGCCGAACATTTTCTCAAATTCCAGTCGCTTAGCGACGTTTCGTCGTCACCGCCGTCCTCGGTATCATTGTCATCGTCGTCGCAACCCCCGTTTTCTTCCAAATGTTTGGTTATAGGCGTGTGAAGGGCGTGATGCGTTTTTGATTTGTGAAATCTCGGTCTTATGTCTTCCTCTCTGTCCGGTATCATTTCGTCCTCCTCGACGTCTCCTTTCAGCAGTATTATGTCGATTTCCGAGTATTTCATGCCGCTCACCTTAAAAAGAAGCGTGATGATTAATGTTTTGACATGATAGAATCGTGAATTTCGTTGTTTGAAAGATTTTTAGGATGCGAGTGACTTACCAGAATGGGAATCAGTCTGGGCAAGTGAGGAGCAAGAGTTTCGGTTACGATTTCGTGTTCCGCCAACGACAACCAGAATTCGCAAGCCTCGAGAGCCACGTCAGCGTTTGGATCTTGCGTTCTGAGCAGCATGTACTCGATTATGTTGTGGATGTAAGGGAACAATCTGTCGATTCGTACTTCGAGCAACATCACGAGAGCTCTGTTGGAAATAAAAACATTTCATTTGTCAAAGATCCAGTTTTTTCGGGCATAAGGGCGGGGTGAGAAGAGTCGAAATACCGGTTTAGTTTTCGTATCCTCTCGAAGCATGCACTCGCGAAGTCCTGAATTATAACTAGATCGATCGTTTTTTGACGTCATGTGAATATTTGAAAAAATGTAATATAACGAATTGTAGGCAAATCGCCGATAAAATATTTGAATGGACTTCGTTATGAGCGATAAGATCTCGGCTGTGTTTAATCAACGATCGTCGTAAAGATTGCACGATACTCGTTCTAGTCACGTGATTTTTTTGGATTTTTTATTCATGGTACTGATTAATGGTCAAACGTACTTGCAAACATTCTTTCGAACGTCGGAATCTTCGTCGGTCGCCAAGTGAAAGAGATTTTCGAGGAAACTGTCGATGTGAATCATGAGAGCCTGCGTTCGGCTGATGATGAAGTGATTGACGCAAGCTATTGCGTGAGAACGAATTCTCGGGCTTGAATGTCTGAAGAACTGTAAGAACTTTGGAATAAGAACGTTGAGCGGACGGTTGAGCGCGTCCGAGTCTAAAATTTCGGCGGAATCTTCGCAGATCTTTTGAAGAGCACCGAACGCTCCTTCGCAGACGTTGTAATCTTGCGAATCCAGCATTTGACACAAAGCCGGCAATAACTCCGGCCACGTTGGTAGTTCACCTATTGATACCGTGAAAGTGCGAAATTTTTATTATCGTGTTAATATAATTAAAATTTAGCTAAGTTAATAATCGTATATGGGTTTGCGCTGCCTGATATTTAAAATATTAAAGTCGATATTGAATCATAATAATCATATGATTATCAGATAATAATTTTCAATAGAAGCACGTCCGAAATAAGTATGAATATATAATTTAGTACAATTCATAGGGCATTAAAATTTCATAAATATTATATTAATTTGAATAATTATTGTATTAATATAATTATAATGGATTATAAATTGTTAGATTATGTTTACAGTATTGATTCAAATATGCTTTGATCGGTTAATTATTGAGATTTGTCGCACGAAACCGACTAGGAAAGAATTCCTGGTCATAGAAATATATTTTTTTGATAGTGAAGCAATGTCCGCATTTGAGCCATGTCAATTTAGATTATTTCATAAATGATCAACGATAGATTGATTTATTATAGTAAATTTTTGTGAGGAGTCATATCAAAAAATCCCAACAACGTCAGCAATCAAACTGTATATTGCAAAGAGTATTAGAAATTTGGTAATTCAAAGAATTCTTGCTAGCCTGAAAACATTACGACGTCTATTCAATTTCGTTCGCTAGTTACCTTTTGACGCGATAGTTGTGATCAGAATGCCCACGGTTGCCCGAATCATGGGCGAAGGATCGCCGACGGCGGACAAACATTCTTGCTTGATGAAATTTGTAACTTCGGGCACAAATTTCTGATAGTGAGCTCTCACATTGTTCTTCAGTATCAAACCGCTGAGCGACCTCGTCGGTACATCTGGATCAGAAAGAAGATCGTAGTTATATCTCTGACCCGCCCACGCAGCTATGTACATTATCGTCGAACGAGATACTCATGCGTAATTTTTTCTCACCTTCCGATGTGAGTTTCGTCAAGACAAAGATAAGATAATTGTTGAAGTCCGGGAACTTGTTGAGTTCTTCCAGTTTCTGAAATTCGGCTGGTCAAGGAAAGGTATAGTCCTAACGATCGTAGAGAACCGCGTCGACATCAAAATTTTACAGGTCTATCGTTACGACGCTGTTTCACAGTAACCCATGGACAATTACATATGATTACCCGGGAAACTAACTCCTCCGAGTTTGCCCACATTCCAACGAATAATCTCAATCAAACGAATCGTAACCCCACTCGCCTCATCCAAACCCCAAAAATCTCACGACTAAACTCCTGCCCGCAGAAATCAAGATAAAAAAGAAAAAAAAACCCATCAAATCCTCATGAGAAACATTAACCCGATTCTCGATCGAATATCGAGCGGTGATGAGACTTAACCATCTTTCATTTTCCATAGCATCAAACCCGTCGAGTATCGGTCGTTCGGAACCGAATCGCCGTACAAAATATGATAAAACATTTCGTTCCAAATTTCAAACGCCCGACACGAGAAAAGAAAAAATTCAAGGAATTTGAATGAAAAAAAAATGAATTATTTAGACAAAAGAAAAACCGTTGTTCACCGGGCCGCAAGCCTCCCGGGCCAAGAAATTTGTCAATAAAAGCACGCCCTTGGCCGCGCATCGAAATGCCGTGTAAGCCTCGCGCGTCAACTCAACCCCTTCCCGCGATAATTGCAATTTTTCACGATAATTAAACAAAAGGATACTTGTTGTACGGCACGTTGAGTAGCCGTATCGGGACTTTGCGACTCTTGTAGAAGCGTCAAAATTTGTCTGAGTCCTTCCTCCTGCGGTTGCCACGCCATTTTCATCGTGTTTTTTAATAGCACCACCGAACGCAGCCAGCCTTCTCTGACCTCACGGAACACGAACGGAAACCCCCCGCGCGCGCGCGCGCGCGTCAACCCTCAACGCGCCGACGCGACACCATTTGACATCGTTAAAATTTCCGTCACAATATTGCATCGTTTAACGCGTGAAAACTTTTCATTTTATCATTGCATTAATATTCAGATTTATTGTAATTTTATTATTATCGATAGTTTCGGGAAAATTCGACGATCGAAGTGATTATTCGGACGGACAATTGAACGACGCGATCGACCGAGCAGACGGTAACTTCCGGTGACCGCGGAGATTCGCGGACCTGTTTCGCTGCCACCTCGGGTCGGGAAGGGAGAAGGGGGAAAGACCGAGCAAACGATGATATTTGTGTGTGATACATTTACCGCCATCGACTTAACATCTAAACGGCTATTATGAAAAAAGTTTGAAAAATATATACATACACACATATATATATATGTTAGATAAGCCTTTATTAAATCGTTATCGAAATCTTATAACGTTAAAATTAAAATTAAAAAAGTTCTATTAATCAGTATGCATTGAATCGTTGGTTGCGGTTGGCTTGTTTATTCAACGTCGTTACGACGTTTCACTCGCCTGTCCAGTCTTGGATCTCCAAATTTTTATGTGCGAGCCTGAGATGGCGAGTACGCCGTCCGAGTAATCCATCTGAAACATTTCAAAGGAGAATAATGGTTATTTCAGAATGCTCATTCGTTTGTTTCAGTCAGATTTATAGCCAAATTAATTTTTAAGAGCGCGACAGAGGCGCTATTTCACGAATGTTCGGTTGTGATGTCGACCGTAGACAATAAAAAAATTAAACAAATAGGGATAAAAGAATAAAAGGTGTTAAAAAATCCTCATTTGTGTTTCGTTTTCGCGAACGTCGTCGACGTAATTTTTATCGACTATTTCAAGAGCGAAGTAAATATTTGATGGAAACCACAGCATCTGTCGCAAATAAAAAAACTTAAAAATACTGTTATAGTATGAAATTTCGTTTGTAAAATCGTTGTTGCTGAACTCACACCAGCGATTTCGCCATGAGGACTCGAAAGGGTATTAATGAGTTGAGGCGGATCGGTAGGACTCAGCAATCTGACAGTCTTGTCCAAGGAACCGGTGATCCAGCAACCGGCTGTGCAGTTGAGACCTTTTATGGCTTTCGTATGGCCAGTCGCATAACGCTTCACAGGCTCGAAATCTTTCTTAGAATCCAGAATATGCAAGTTTCCACTGCTATCGCCGATATAGAGTGAATTCTCTTGCATGACCATCGTCATAGGATAAGAATCTTTAGAAATCTGTAATAACAAACGTTACATTTTTTTATTTTTTCATTTATTTTAATTTAATTAATGAATAAATTATATATAATATTATATTTATTATAATATGTATATATAATATCATATATATTATAATATATATATAATATTATTAATTGTATTATATATGTATTTAAGAATAGTTATTATATAGTGAATGAAGTTACCTCTATCGTTTTCATAACTTTTCTCGCTCTTTGATCCCACACAGCCACGGTTTTGTCTTCACTAGCCGATAAAATGTAATTTGAATTCATAGCAATCTTCATGACGGCTCGTCGATGCGGCCGGTAAGTCGCGATCGGTGATCGACCCAATCGCGGATCGAACAGTATCACAGTTTTGCAAAACGAACCGGTTGCGAGTATATTCACACCCGGACAAGAACTTACGCACAATAACGCCCCCGGCACGTCCCTGTAAAAACAAAGCGAATAGCATCGAAATTGGAATGATCGAAAGATTAAATGCTTACGAGAAATGAATAATCAATCGTCTCAAGCGTTACATTTCGAATTCTTTGACAGCGTCGATGCCTCTGTCGCTGAGATCCCAAGATTTGACAAACTTGTCCCAGCTGCAACTGTAAATGGTGTTGCCCATAGCGGTGAGATCCCATATCCATCCGTCATGGGCGTTTGGCTTGAGCTCGTATTTCCAGTTCATGTCTTTCTTGCGTTCTAAGTTCCAACAGACCAGAGAACGATCTCGACCGCCGGACACGAGGATCTTTCCTTTCTGCGAGCGACAAGAACACAGTTTACATTAATTATTAAACGTTTCTCGGAGAAAAGATTGCTCGTCTCCTTGTAATATATTTGATTATCTATGTCTTCGACACGCAGAGACTCGGAGGAAGATAAAAGTACTTGCATCCATGAGCAGCAGCGCATCAATCGTGGCGCTGTAATGAACGTCCGTAAGAGTGAATTCTTCCATGGAATTTTCGTCCTTCCAGTAGGACATTTGCTTTTCGATAGCGACGCAAGACAGTTTCCAAAAGAGGTCGTCATCCTCGTCTAAAAATGAAATTGTCGACATCGTGGACAAATGGAATATTTTTAATTAGTCGAAGCGTCGAGACATGGAACGTAATTGTTCAAAAAGTCGATGAATTATGAAAAAAAAACTGCAAATGGGATCATCAAAAACACAGATACAGCCCAACATTTTTGGAACCCTCAGCCCAACTGACAAATGCGCAACCTTGCGCAAAATAAACAAAAAAATGTTACGCTCCGTTTCTTCACCAAGACTCAATGAATTAATTTATTCCAAAGATTTTATTTCAAGATCGTTATCGGCTGTACCAACAGGAAAATATTGAAAACCATCAGGCCACTTTTTGGAGCAAGCCGCAGTATTGTACTACAAAATTTGAGCTAACCAGGTGGCAGAACTGGATAACGCGCGTTTGGCCAAATTTGGCTAATCCTGACTTTCCACAATGAGTCATCTCTGAGTATGCAGTAGAGCTGTTTGCACACCGGTCCAAGGCCATGTACTAAAGTCGATGCATCCAAAAATGAACAGATGTGAAAGAGAATCTGCAATAAGACAAACAATGTATCGTATTTGTTGCATTCTTTGATTTAAAAAAAACCGAGAAATAAATAAATAAAATGAATAAATAAATTGACGAATTTTAATCACAATAATATATAAATGATAAACAATAAACGATCAATTTTCCCAACGTCGTGACTTTTCCAGTCACAAACGAAAACAAACCGACGAAGCCCTGGAAAACAATAAATTCAAATATGGCCGCCGTCAGCTGTTGAGGCCAAACTACCAATGAACGTAATTAAACAATAATCGACGTATTTTTGTTTACACGACGTTTCCGACAATCGAAACGATTTGAGATAACGTCGATGCATAAATCTCACAGATGGGTTGAGGGAAAATAAAATGAATTTAGATTATTTCTTTAACAAACCTCGACCGGAAGATTCAACAGCGATGGATAAAGCAACGACTCATCGTCCGGTGAGTCCTCGTCCATGGAAACAACGTCAGCTCCTTCGACGGACATTGTATCGTATCGATCGAGCTACCGGTTCGTAGACAACACAAAAATCAGGGAATAATCGAGCCGCGAACAATTAAACATCGACACTTTAATTTGTTTACAATTGCTCGAAGCTAACATCGCACAAGTCAAACCATTTTCAACAAAGATCTCTCTACTCTATTGTATGTACATAAATATATATATATATATGTAAACATATGGGTGAGTTATTTTTTCGCCTCCGTGCTTCGACGTCTGACGTGGAGGAGTTCCGAACAGTCGAGTCGGCAACTTATCCGTCGTGCTCCAGGGAAGGGGAAAAACGATTCTCCCGCTTCGTGCCTAGCTTCTAGCTAGCACACCCACGTTTTCCACTCTCCCATACTTTTCCTTCGAGCCACTCGTTTTCTTTTTCCGTCTCCGTCACACCCCATGAATCTTCACGCTGTGTTTATAACGGAAAGCATCGATTCAGCGTCTTTCGGATTTCACGAGAAAAAAATTCCCAACGCCGTTGATATTACGTTTCAACCATTTTTGTTGAGTTCATATGTATGCAATTGATGTATGTATGATCCGACTGAATAGAATCAGCAATAAATAATTAGGAAACACGAGGAATGGCGTTTTCAAATTTATATCCGGAAATCCGAAATACGTCAAATGTTGGAAAAAGATTAAATAAATTCCACAAATTCGTGTAACATGTAATAAACTTTATTTGTCAAAAAAATTGTTTCTTTGTTCAATTCTCGTAATAATAATATTGTACACGTGCCACAGGTTTAGAGTCAACGACACATCCATTACCGCATTTTATCTACATTTTTTAAAACGGACGAAAAATTAAAAATTGTCTTCTGACCCATCGACGCAATAAAAAAAAATTAATTGACATGATTTCATTCTGCCTAAATATAAAATTCGTTCAGGATCGTCGATTACCTGGAAAATAAAATTAACAAAAATAAATGTCGAACTAAGTACGCGATTTCTAAGTTTCGTAGATCGAACATAAATTCGAATAATTAATATGTACAATTTTTCTCTTTATATGAAATTCTCTACTTAGATCCTCAATAGATATATATGTACGTATATATTTACTAACCCATGAAACTAAATAATCGAACGTATCAATAAGTAATCGCCTGAAATATATTTTCCCTCAAAAATTCGTCATCTCATCCACCCATAACAACATAAATTTCCCCAATTTTTCTCGCATAAAAAAATCTCCGAAAATTCGATAACATTCATCTCACAAAATACTGCAGTGTAACATCATTACGATGTACCACACGATTCTTGTTGTCGAAACATCGTCGTGTAATTAATGAGGCCAAACGACATTAGCGCACCGCACGCCGATCCTAATTGCATTACAATTCCCACGCGTATAAGCGCGCCGGGACCGAGTTTCGTTCTGACCATCGAAGTGATGAACAATTTCAGATAAGATATAATTCCCATGACGATAATCCAACCGACGATCGCCAAAATTATTCCCAAAACCGAATCTTTCATCGGTGGCACAGGCGACATTGCAGCCAGATAAACAACGTAAGCGCACGTTGCAGCGCCGAATAATGCGAGTACATCGAGAATTTTTAAATTTAGTGAATCGATCCACAAAAAAATCAAACACGCTGTTGGATTTGCCATATTGGCGAGTGTAACCGACAAATGAAATGCCACGTTACCGTACGGTAAGCACGAATAAGTTTGTATTCCAGGTAAAAATCCATTACCCAGCAGACAAATCAATCCTACGACGATGTACAAATATACTTTACGAACAGTCGTCATACCTTCGTTATTGGAAACCTTCACAATTGTCGAGACATTTTTATTACAGCTTTCAAAGTCATTATCGACGACGGTCGTTGGCGTGGACGTCGAATTTTCGTTGGTTTCCAATCGGCCATTATAAATCATCAGACTCGGCGAGTCATTGACGCAAACGGATGAAAAATCTTTCTCGCGATCAGTCAAAAGCCGTTGAAGCACCAAAAACGTGCACAATGACATCAAAAGAATCGTAAAGATAAAAATAAAATAATTTCTCGGTGAAAATCTCGGTTTTGGAAAAATTTCGACAATCGTTCCATTTCCATAATCCATGCATTCGTTATTACCCCCGACTCCTTGTATCAGTGCCACAACGCTTGGCAAAACACCGCTCAATCCTTCACCGATAAAATACGAAATTAAAAATCTTTCGTTTGAACTACGAAGATACGGCATGAATAGGACGGAACTCGTGCAACCGACCAATGCCGCGAAAAAACTACAAACGAAAAGCGTCACGCTGTATTCCTTATCGCCCAAATAAAATGTTTTTTCGTGAAAAAATGCTAATACAAACATCGCCGATGATCCTGCGAATAGCAACGTGAATATACAAAAAGTTTCGTTGAGACGAAAAAATTTAATCGCCAATGTGTAAATAACGGGACCTACGTTGGCCGCTTGTATGGTTACGACCAAATAAGCCGCCAAGTTCCAACCCTCCGGGGCTGTAATAACCAATAGGGGAAGTTGCACGTAGATTCCATTGACACCGATCCATGCTGATATTCCAAAAATAACGACGAGCAAATGCACGATCATTGGGTGGGAGAGAAAACACCGTTGGCCATTCGCCCCACTGATTTTCAATTCTTCTTTCCCCATTTAATTATTCTCGTTGATCATCGATTCGACGATTTTCTTTCCTATTCCTGAGCAACAATTACAACATTATCACTAACTGCCGATGGGATTTTTCTTATTTACGTTATTTAGGTTACGTTTCTTTTTTTTTTTGTCAATTACTTTTTTCATGGACTGAATATGTACAGAATTCGATCGTATTTGCATCGAATATTTTAAATGTTCGAAATATTCAGAGATTTAATATTGATAAGAGCAAATTATTGTTCGTAAAACAAAAGGCTATGATGCATTCATTCTTGAATGTTCCGTATTTTTTTAATCATTTCAAACATCATTTGTAACCCGTTTTGTCCGTTTATCAGGAATTTTTTTAAGTAACTTTCTCACGCACGTTTGTTAATGGAATCGCTACGTTCGTTGCAACGACGAAACGGAGTATCGGAAGCTTATGCGCGAACTGACATAACCGGAATAATGAATCGAATGCAATTGAAACTCGTTCGTGGGAGAACTGTGACTACGAATCGCGCGAGATAAGAACAGATAAGAGATCCGAGTGAATTATCCGTATTAAGTTTTTTTTTTTTTCGCTTCTTTATTTTTCGTTATCATTATTGTTACGGATTACTATTTGTCTTTATCCGCGCTTTGCCAATCATTCGAGCTTGCATCTGAGTGATTCAAATGAGTGATAGAATTTTTGGGCTTTTCGATCCACGACGTTAAAATCGTCCGTAATTTATACGTCAAAATGCACGCCAAAAAGTTTTCAATTTTCACAATGCTAAAACCAAATCCATTCCGAGAATTTGATTACCGATTGAATATAATCACGCACGACAGGTTGATAAATTTAGCCTCAATAAAAACCGAGAATGAAAAAAAAGTTCATGCATAAAAAAAGAAAAAAAAAAAGAAAATATAAATTACGTACTCAACCGTTCGTGCGCATCGAGAAATGAAACTGTAATGGCTATCCGGCCAGTTCTCAAGTCCGCTTAATTGTGAATGAATTTCTATTTCGCCTTTCTAACGGGACATACATTCCTTGAAATTTATCATCGACGCGACCTCGCCCAAACAGATAAAACACAATCGTTCGACCAATCTATGTCCAATTGAGAGAATACGTACGCCGCTAAATCAGTTCATTGATCTCTATTAACACTGTCGAACTAGAAGAATTACCGAGAGCCGCTCAACAGCCTTCATCTCAACCGGCACGTGTCCGCACGTTGATTCCGCTGATTCATCCGTTTGACACCAATAGCCGAATGAATAAAATACGATAAAAGAAATTCAAAAGAAAAAATATATTTTACGAATTCTCGATGACTGCGTTAAATTTTTTTCCACGCTCGACTATCGGAATGAAACGAAAATTCAGGGTACTACGAGTCAACGACCGTCCGTTTGTCTTCGTTGACCGTAATAACGTTCGAAATCTCGTTCGAATCGAGACAATTCGTAGATCAGAACCGATTCTTCGGTGATCGGCGATGGGAACACTTTTGAGTGACGTAAACGATTTTCACTGTACAAGAATGAATTAACGTCGTGGTAATTAATTTGCGGTGAACGCCAAGCAGGGAGAATAGGATACGAATATTTTTGTATAATTAACGAGAACGAAAGTCGTTATCGCACCGGCCAAAGATCCGATTTGCGTGGCGACACCGATGTAATAAAGTCCCCGACCGGGATCAGGCCTGAACAGCGTCGTTATTCCCATTTTAACGAAACCAATCAAACCATTGACCAAAACCCAAGACAGGACAACCAATAATTCGCCGATCCACGAATTTTGCAGTGGAGGAGTCGGCGATTGCACAGCCAAGTACAGAACGAAACTCGAAATAACGAGAATCGCTCCGGTGAGCCAAGTAAGAAAATACGGCGATTTCGGATCTTTAAGTACGAAACCTAAGCACATGGCTAATGGGCCCGCCATCGAAGCGAGGGTCACCGTCAAATGATAAGCTACGTTTCCATATGGCAAACACGAGTACGACTGAATGCTCGGCAATGTACTGTGACCGAAAAAACATATAACCGACATCATGAACAACAGATAATAGTACATTTGTTTCGACATTGTCCAGCCCGACGTTGTTTTGTAGCTGGGCGGAGCGTTAGTTTCAGTCGGCAGTGTTTCGGTGCTGCTCAGTTGTTTAACTCTTTCGCCACCCGCTACGTTGAGCTTGTTCAGACCCACGAACGAAAGAAAACTTGCCGTTAACAACGTTCCGACGAATATGAAAAATATTTCTGTCGAAAAGCGCGGTTGAGGATAATACGTCTCGTAAGTGTGAACCTTTGAATCGGCTTTGGTCGTGTTGACGCACTCGGGATTACCCCCGACTCCTTGTACCAGAGCCAACGCGCTCGGAACAAAACCGCTGAGACCCTCGCCCACAAGATATGTTACCAAGTAGATCTCCCTGTAGTTCCTCATGTACGGCATGAACAGCACCGAACTCGTGCATCCCACCGCCGCAGTGACGAACATCAGTCCGAGAAGAGACGTCGAATGGCGGCTTCCGAATATCTCCGAAGTCTTGTCGTAGGTGAAAGCCATTGCGAATATCGCTACGGCTGCCATGCCGAGCAGAGCGTAAATTATGTAATGGTCCCTCATCCATTTGGCATATCTGTAAGATAAAAGAGTCAATGGAATTTTCAATTTTTTCCTCTTAAAAATTTTCAGTCGCATTGTAATTTGCGGACTTACTTTTTGCTCAGCGTGTAGAGAATCGGTCCCAGATTGGCAATTTGTACGAGCATGACCATGTGAGCGGGAAGACTCCATCCTTCGGGAGCCTTGTTTACGAGCAATGGCAATTGTACGTAAATGCCATTGACTCCGATCCACGCTCCGACTCCGAACATCAGAGCCAAAACGTCGACCAGCAATTTGCGATTGCTCAAGCGTTGCGCCAGAGTGTTACTCATGATTGCTCTACAACGAGTGCGCCGCTTGGATGCCGAGTAACAGCAGAACTGACAGTCATTCGGTGTCGCGTGTTCCACTTAAATCTTTTTTCTTCCTCGGCACGAGAGTTATGTGACAACTCGACGATATCAAATGTAACATTTAGCTGCGATTTCGTCGAATACAATCGGACGAATCGTTTGACCGTCACGTGGAAGGAGCAATGGGTATTACGAAATTCTCCATGTCAACCTTCGGCGGTGGATTCGGTGTGGAATCGTCGGAGACTTTTTGCTGGATGAGGAAAGGTTTTTTCCTGCTCGACAGTGATCGTCGGAATTTATTCGAGGCTCGGGTGATTCGGCGATTATGAAATTCGATAAGAATTCGAGTGGTTCGTCTGCAATAGCAGACGACGCGTATGTTCCAGCTGCACACGTATTTGGAGGTTAAACACCTTTGCAATCACCGAATTACCGATTTACCGACGACGGTGCCAAAGAAAATCGGCCGTTTCGTTATCACCGGACGCTCGGGTCGACGTACGCGAGGCTTATTCGCCGATGTAACTGTGCGACTGGGTCGAATATTGGAAAAGACCGCCCCCGACGTCCTCAACCGCTCGACCGATTGCTCGACGTCCCAAGTACATCAATCATCCACCAGGGCCGCCACCAAACCTGCCGGAGAAGAATTAAATGACGCGGAAGAGCATACCTCATGGGAGCTGCTGGAGCTGCTGGCAAGACCGTTCGGGGAGGTAACCCGTCATTTCGTCCCCGAACACTAGGAAAACCTACACAAAGTTATATAGAAGTTATATTAAAAGTCGAATAGCTCCAAGTCGTCGTATAACTTAATTTACGTACATCGGCCTTATCGATAAACCAAAATAAATGACGGAAAAATTTTGTCCAATTTCCGGTTTACCAAAAACACCATATTTTACGAACAAATAAAAATCTTACCGATAAATTGTCAATGAATTTTAATTTTTTTCCTCGACAAGAACGTTTATTGATTGTCCAACGTTTTTATTCGACTATCCAACTCCAGCAGACGATTATTGAATTCCATAAACAAGATAAAGTTCGAAAATTTAGTTCCGCAGCTAACTTCACACACCTGCTACGCTCGCAACCAATAATTGTTGATGTAGCACTTGTTCTCATTAAGCAGGCAAATTGATCAAAATGACTCCTCTCTGATGTGTATCGTTCATTATCGTTTATAAGTTATTTTCGATCCAGCCACGAGCTATCGCGAATAGAAAAGACGAATTTCCGTCAATTTTGCTTACGCACTCTCTCAAATTGTCCGTAATAATGGCGAAATCAGTACCATGGCCGTAACGTAATCGACCGATCGCGTTAAAAAGCGGTAAGAATACTTTTTCCACAACAATCGCTCGATTCTTCTACGAATCAATCTCGTATTTTTATCGAAGCCTCAAAGTCGATGAGACGGCGTTGTTTGATTGATGTAATTCGATTGTTTTCGTTCGTTAAATTGTGACAAATACATTGCAGAAGGCTTCGTTGGATATTTATTTTTGTTGGTTATGTCGGATCCCGCTCGGTCGATCCAAGCATAACCTGACGAGTTTGTTTCTCATCGATGTCGCAATCGTTCGACAATCGGGATGACGTTGTTACGTCCATCGACGATATTCCATGGCCCTCCGACGAACAACCAACCCCCGACAAGAGCTCGTCGCTCAAGGACACGACTGAAGCTACTGAAGCGACGGTAGCTATCGCCACCGCTGTTCCATCTCCGACCTTAGATTCGTCCAACAATGCGGATATCGGCGAAGGCAATCGTGACACCGTCGACAAAAGTTCGTCCACTATCAATCGTCCTAAACCGGTTTTAGGAAAAATTCAAGCGAAAAAACGGTTAATGGCATTTGCCAACAAATTCAATGTTATTCCCAAAGTCCAAAAGTCCAAACCAAAAGTTCCTCAGTCGGGCAAGAATCAGTCGACGGAAATGACAAAATGTAAGATGAAATCAACGAGCAACGTGAAAATGCTCATTGACGAATTGAACAGCGCCAAAACAAAAATCGAAGCTGCTTTGGACATTCAGGAGAAGAAGGAGCAAATCGGCAAGGAACAATCGCACAGACCCAAGAAGTCTACAGGTACGATAGGCACACTAGCCTTATTGGGAATTATCGGGTTGTGTGATCAATTCTTGGATTTTTTGTATTTTTTTTTTTTCTCGCAATTTTGTGATTTGTTGGGTCATGTAGAAATATAAATTCACAAGTCCATTTACCGCATCACAGACCTATGTGCTTCAAATCTTTAAACTAATTAATTTTAATCAATTTTCGGGCGTTTGAAATACAAGTTGCAGGAGGAGATAAAAATTGTTTTAGACATCTGCTTTATTTTTGCCTTTTGTCATGGTCGAAACCTACAGAAGTAGCTTGTGACATTTATAGCAGAGCAGATGCTATAGTTCGGAAGACTGCTCAAGATCGGTTTGCCAAATTCAAATTCAAAATGAATTCTTTAGCCCCTTGAAACTTCCATTTTGAAAGACTAAAAATTAATTAATACTCATTGATTCAAAAAATTGAGACAGGTTTGTAAAGCCAAAAAAAGACCTAACTAATGCATATATACACTTTTCCTAAAAAATCACACTATTGCGGTAAAAAAATAAAATACAAAAAAACCGGAAATTTACGTCATAATCTAATAAATGCAAGCGCAGTGAGACAATTATTTGTTTTTCTGTGTCAGAAGAAAAAACATTTGCCATAGACGAAATAATGAGAGAAGACGCGCAAAGAAAGATGGAAGCTAGTAGCCCACTCGGAGGATCTTATCACGGACGACAGGAAGACGGCAGCGTCAGATCGTATCGTTCCGGTAGAAGCTTCGGCGACAGCGGTAAATATTTCGATAGCAGAGGAAGACAGAGATCTCAAGAGCGTTATTCCCAACCTTCGCAGAGATCTTCCGATACTTATAAATCCTCCGAAAGGTATGTTTATCGTTTTCATCTTCATTCAAGGGCCCATATATGTTTCTCTATACTAAAAATCTGTACAAAATCGCTTAGGATTGCCAGAAAACTATTCAGCCGATGGTTTTAATTTTTTTTTTTTAACTTCAAGAGAGAACTCTTATGTGAATCGCAACACGTTTCGCAAAAGAAAGAGAAATGAAGAACAATTCCTCCTAATTTCAAGTATTTCAGGAATTTCTCTACCCGTTTTTTTACCGATTTTCAGAACACAAACGCACATCAGTCCTTAATCCTCGTAATTGCGTTTTCTTCCATAATCCAAGCTTAAATTTCACAGACGACAGAGAAGCCGTAGCCGGGATCGGCGTGACAGCTCCAAGAGCGAAGACCACAGAGACAAAAAAGACAGCAAAGAGAGGCATCGAGGGCGGTCGCAGGAGAGAGATCGACGTAGCGGAGACAGGGAGGACAAACGTGACAGCAGAGAGCACCGAAACCGAAGCAGCAAAGGCAACGACGACAGATGGGAGAGTAAAGTTCCGGAGAGTCGCGAAAAAAGACGAGAATCCCGGATTGACGGAAATAAAGATGATAAAAGAGAATCGAGAGACGAAATTAAAGTTCCGGATGAGAAGATCGAACGCAGGGAGGACGGTAAAGGTCGGGAAGACAAGAAAGAACGCGCGAACGATGGCAATAATTACCGAGAAAAAAGTGAAAGTAGAGAAATTGATAAATTCCCGGAAAACAGCAAAGAACGCAGATACGACGAAAAAACGGAAGAAAACAAGACGGAACGAAGAAGCGACGTGAAATTACACGAGAATGTGAAGGAAACGAAGGACGACGGTCGGATCAAGGACGATAGATCCAAAGAAGACTCGAAGGAATGCAAATACGACGTTAAAGTTAAAGACGATAATTTGCGAAACCGGGATTTGGAAAAAATCAAAGAAAACTCGAGGAAAAGCAGAAGCAACAGTAGAACCAAGGACGAAAGAAGAGATAGCAGAAGCAACAGTGGAATGAAAGATGAAAATCGTGCGAGCAGAAGCAGCAGCAGAATCAGGGACGAGGCAAGATCTGGAAAAGATAAAAACGTTGGGACTGTTTGTGGTCCGAATAAAGATGCGATAGAGGAGGACAGACGTACGATGAAACAAATTTCGTGGTCAAGATTGAGACGTTCGATCGCTGGATTCGCTGACGTGGATGACTTCGACGAAATTCCGAGTCAACCGATAAAGTCCAGGTAAACTTTAAGTTGTTATTTTGTTACAGTGCGACGTGATTTCAGCATCTTCCGAGTTAAGACGTTCCCGAAAAAAATGCGATTAACAATTTCAAGACGAGATTTCTATAAGAAATGTGTACTTAAGATAAATCGTAAATACCAGCTCTGTACAAGATCCTTTACGCTCTTTTTCAATGGTTCATAATCATCAGAAATTTAATTTCTACTAATTTTTTACCAAGGAAAGTCTTTTAATGATTTGTCACTAATAATCGACAGAACTGCCGAGGATTACGCGAAGAATTTCGAACAGATGATGATGATGGGGGATCAAAACGTGACTCGAATCGCCGCTGTAGCTGATGGATTGGACGGCCCCAAGTGTTATCCGCCCGAATCGATCAGAGTAACTAAAACCGTAAAAGCCGTTCCGCTTTTATATTGCGAAAATCCACGGGTTTCTCTTCTTCTAACTCGCGAGCAGGTACTTCAAGCTATTCCGGTCGAACGTTCCAAATTGATGCGGGACATATGCGAGACGACGGGCCAACGGTACGTCGATTTTTTAATCACTATTTTATCGACTCTTTATCATTTTTCATTTCATAGAAAATTCAATTAAAAATAATAAAGAAATTAATGACAAATTAATAAATTAATAACGAAGAGATAAAATTCAATTCCATGTGATTATTATTAAAATGAATGTAATTATCGTAACCATTGAAATAAAATAACACTAAATAGTAATTAATAAATAAATGAATAAAATTGAAAGTCAATTTTATTGTATTTTATTACTATTAAAATTCATTTTAATTATATTAATTTTTTTTGAAAATATGTAAAAAATTTTAGTGAATCCTTGACGGAATCCGAGGATGTCGCGGATCAACGAGAGTGGTACCGGAAGTACGATGAACTTCAACCTTTCGACAAACCGCCTCGCTCTTCCAGTCTTCAACGTTCCGAAAAAACTACGTGGGACGTCGAGGATGAATTTCGCCAGTCTCATCTTCAGCCCAAAGAACCCGAAAAATCAGCAAAAATCGAACCTATCGTTTCCGATCACTCGAGTAAAAAATCAAGTGAGTTATCCCATTAAAAAATATTTGAATGAATTATAATTCGCGCATTTCACACTGGATTACACATCTATTATATAACAAATAAAATTAATATACTCAATAATATATAAATAATGAATATATTATTATATTATTATTATACGTTAAAATAAAACAAAATATGCAATATTATTCTTAAATATTATCATTATTATATGCATTATTATTTATCATTTAATTTCATTACATAAAATAATAAAATAAAGTATTTGTACTATATTAATTAATAAATATAATGAATATCAATTTATTATACAGATAAACGAATATCCACAACCGTTCTACCGATAGAACACGACGAGGATAAGGCAATTGTCGCAACGACCGACGAAACCGACCCCCAAAAATCCGTCGACGTCGCTAATCCACCACAACCGGTTATCGTCGAAAAACTCGTGTCCGAGTACGAGCAATTCATGAAAATGGTGAGCAACGAGGCGCCCTCTAACGCCGAAAAGTCCGAAAAAGACGGAAAAATCGACGAAATAAATTCCCCCATCGACTCGAGATCGACGACGATTCGTTTGGAATTCGATTTCGCTCGGGATTTGGTGAAATCCCGAGAATCCGTCGCACCGCCGTTGGATAAAGTTCATTCTCGTCGAAAGCGACGAGCATCCGCCGTTCGAACCCCATCGCCGAGTCAAAAACGTTCGAACGAGAACGTCGACGTTCCCGACAAAAAAATGCGTCAATCCAACGAATTCTCCGCAATACCGAGCGATTGGAAAAACGTTGTCATAAAAACCGAACGTACGAGCGACGACGAAAAATCCAATGAAAATAATTCACCGACGAAATCCCTGTCGAAGAAAAAATCGGATAAGATCGAGAAGAAGCGAGAATCGTCCACGGATACGAGCGTTTCCGCGTCGTCGTCGAGTTCGTCCGAGACCGAGAACGAACGCAAGAAAAAACGAAAAAAAAAGAAAAATCGTAAAAAACGTCGAAAGAAGAAACGTGGAAAAAAATTAAAATCAACGAAAGAATCGAGCACGAATTCGGAAAGCAGCAGCGGCAGCAGTACGAGCAGTACCGAGGACACGAGCAGCGACGAGATTGCGAATCGTCGTAAGCGACGAAGAGGCGGCAAGCGAAAGCACAAAGTTAAACGTTCGAAAACGCGTAAGAAGAAACGCGAGCGTGAGGCAAGCTCGGATACGGAAACGTCGAACGCGTCGGTGGTGAATAAACGTCGGGAGGGTAAAAAACGATCGGAAAAAATTGCGAGAACGTCGGAATCCGTGTTGACGACGATGAACGATGATAAATCGAACGGGGAAACGGAAAAATCCACGAAAATCCAAGAATCCACGACGAACAAGAAAAAAATTGACGTTACGACGGACGCGAAGAACGAAGGTGCTCGCGGTAATGAAAAATCGCAAGAATATTCCGTATCGTGGGACAAATCGTTGACACGCGATCCGATCGTTCGCAACGTCGACGATCGTGTATCAAATTCCGACGAATCACGAACGACCAAAGAACATTCGTCGAACGACAAAAAAACTGACGTGCGCGATAGTCACAAATTTTTGTCGGAAGAATGGGAAACCGATTCAATTCCCATGCCCCCAAAAATCCCGGAACGCGAAGAATCCATCAAGATTCCACCCGGCGATGGTACATCGGAAATTTCGAAAAACAGCGATAAAAAACGTTGGAAAAAATCCAAAGTTTCGATCGAAAAATCGGTTAAATCCGAAGAAGTTCCGCGATCGTCAACGGGCGAAGATCTCGGGGTTTCGTTGCGAGACAACGGTGAAGCAAAACCCGTTGACGGAATTGCGAGACGAAAAACGACGAAGAAATCGAAATCTCGGGGCAATCGACGAAGCAGCAGCAGCAGCAGTTCGAGCAGTAGCACGTCCAGCAGCGGAAGTTCCGCGAGCGACAGCAGCAACACGAGTACGAGCAGCAGTTCCGGAAATTCCAGCAGTTCGGCGAGTAAAAGCAGTCGTGACGGTTACATCGGTGATTGGGAAAAAAAGAAGAAACAATCGGGATCTCGAAAATCCAGTCGTAAGTCGAAAGACAAAAAATCCACGAAACAACGAACGAAATGGCCGGATACGGATTTCGATACTCTGAACGTTCCATCGTTGACGCAATTGGAAAAAGTCGGTCACAAATCCGTCTTGTCAAACGAGTGGGAAGTCGACAGCATGGACGCGACGCCGATCGTCAAAGAAAAAATCGTTAAAACCGCAACGTCGACGAAAAAAATTTCGCAAAACGTCAATTACGACAGCGTTACCGATACATACGTGCCGATCGTGCGCGAAGTAATTCGCGAACCGCGCAAATCGCAGATGCGTCTGTGCGCGATGAGAATTTGGGAAGAAGAAGAGGAGGAAGAAGAGCGTGAACAATCGTTGCTTCGAAAAACCCAACAAAATTCGTCGATTCCAAAAACCAAAGGATGGGAATCCGAGGATGATTGTTACGTCCCCGATACCGCAAAAATAACGACGAATACCGATATAATAAATTTTCCAACGTCCGAAATCGTCGACGACGTCAAAGACGTGAAAAATGTGATCGTCAAAGATTCGTTGGACATCGAAACGTCGAAGATCGATCGAACGGAAACCATCGCCGAGGCGAAGATCGATAAACCGAAGAAAAATCGTAAGAGTCGTTGGGACATGGCCGAACAAAAATCCGATCCGATCAACAACGATGATAAATCCGTTTCGCTCTCGTGGGAACAGGAAGAAGAGATAATGGGAAAATGGAAAAAAATCGTGGACCCGAAGATTTTGGAAACAAAGACGGAATCCATCGTCGACGTAACGAAGAAGGAAGAAACTATTGAGATTGCTAAATCGCCGAAACAACAAAGTCAATCGGATCGATCGTGGTCCCTCGAAACGAATCCACAATCTACGACGATTGTGTTGAAAAAAAGTTTTGAAACAAGTTGCGCAGCGCGTGAAAGAGACGCAGGTTTGTACAGTCCGAGTTCTCCCGGATTATCGGTCAAATCCGAAGACGTGGAATCGAATGTGAACAGCATTAGCGGCGCCGTCGAAACCATTGAAAAATCTTCAAAGGCAAAACCTCGAGATTCGCTGACTCGTGTAAATCCACCGAAGCCCGAAATTCCGGAAAACCGGCTTCGAACACCGGAAATAACGCCCGAACCTGTGCCGAAACCTCGCGCGATCGTTGACGAACAAACGGAATCGACCGTGGAAAATCGTGGAAATTGGACGACGATTCAAAACGTCGCTGAAAACGATAAAAAAGACAACGCTTCGTTCACCGAAGAATCTCCGGCGATGAAAAAATTACGCATGGATATGTTTGCGGAATACGCGATCGAAATGACCGAGAGAAAAATTAAATCCGAAGAAGCGCGTAAGAAACTTTTTCCCGACGACGGTCAAAAATCTTTGATCTCTTCGGTGAGCGACGTCACTGCCAATAACGAAACGAAACAAAATTCGGTAGACAACAAATTGTCATTGAAGCTCATACCGAAGCAATTATTGATACGCAAACCCACCGAAGAAATCAAAACGCCTAAAATCGTTGCAAAAATTTCGCCCGTGAAGGTTCAACCGTCGAATTTATCGAACAAAGACGAAATTCCCGTGGAATCGAAAATTGTCAGAGCTGCCGATATCGTTGAAGATTGTAAAAAAACAATGGAGATGACCGAAGAAAATTTGCGATCGACCACACCGCCGTTATTGCCCGCGCAAGTGGCCAAAATTTTGCCGGAAGTCTCGCGTGTACGTTCGAAAATATCGCCCATACGTTTGCCAAAATCGGATTCACCGGTTAGACCGGACGTTGTTCGCGCGATTAAAGAGGAGATCAAACATTCTCAGATCGAAGCGAAACAATCGTTGGACAAGGACGGAAGATCGAAATCGCCAACGCCGGATAATCGAAGAAAAAGTCCAGCGCGAAAGGACAAGGAAAATCGTAAATCGATCGGTAATGACGATCGTGCGAGTGGTTCGGGTTATCGTGGCAACAATTACGGAACGATCAAAGACGGCAAAGATCGAAACAGATGCGACGACAGAGACGCGAGAAGCTTCAAGAGTCCGGGAAAATCGGACAATCGGCGAAGATCGAGTCCGATGAGATCGAGAGGCGGAAGACGAAGCGGAAGTCCCGTGGGTGCTTGGGACAGAAATCGAAGTCGTAGCCGTAGCAGGAGTCGCAGTTGGAGTCGGAGTCGCAGCCGAAGTCCGAGAAGAAGAGACGAGGGATTGGGTTGGGATCGACAAAAACGTGGATCACGATTTTCCGACGATCGGAGGGACAAATCGTCGCGCAGTCCGAGCCGCAGACAATTTACGACCGGTACGAAGAAATTAACATGATTCTCTGATAGATAACTTCCGGGATTGCTTTCTGAATAATTTTTAGGGATTCTGTACGCATCTTCAGACTTATTCTGTTGATGGATGAATTGATTTCAGTGGAATACAGAAATGGGATTGATTTTTTTATCATTAGCACGCAATTCTGGCGAATTATGTTCGATATTTTTAATGTATGGAAACATTGCCACGATTAACAGGCACGACGAAGAGAATATCTTCGGACAAGCGTGATCGCGAACGCGATCGTGAACGCAGGAATTATGACGACGATGAACGCAGGGATCGCGAAAAAAGTCGCGAGAGATCGGCTTACGACCCGCTCGAGATGCTGCGGGACGCCGATCGCGCCAATCGCGCAGCCAGGTACGTACAGAAATATTTTAGGGATCAATTTTGAAGCATATAACGAACAAACATTCCTCGTTATTATTTTTTCAATATTCAATATTCTTCCGTTAGGTTGCCCAATAAATTCCCGCTGTTTTTCTATTTTCTTCTTATTCCGCAATATTGTGATTCGTCAGGTGAATCATAATATATATGCATTCGCCAGTCGTTTTCGTACTCGTATTACGCATCCTAATATTTGCGAAAATTGTCTCACGATTGTTTTACGTATCTGTAAAATGTTAGATTCCGTGCTGCCGAGGAGGAAGCGGAAAAGCCCGCCTGGAGATTCGAGGAACCACCACCGGCCCGTGAACCCGTCGAAACCCCAGAAACGATTTATCCGAACGATCAACCGCCGAATTTGAATTACGAGGAACGTTCGTATCCGAGAAATCCGAGTCTCGAGCGAGACGTCGACGAGGGTTCTCTTCGGGACGTCGGACCGCCGAGGGGTCCGCGTTACGCGAGAACGCGCGTCGACGAGCGTCGCGATCGCGACGGCGGTTGGGAACGTTCCCGTGATTCCCCGGAATCCGACAGATTCAATTCGTCGTTCAGACGAGGCGGTGGAAGAATCTCGCGAGCGCGAGGATCTCGATCGTCGCCGCGAAGATCCCGCACGCCGGTTGATCGCGGAAGATACGATTCGCGTTCGCGTTCGAGATCGTGGACGAGATCGCGATCGAGAACGAGATCGAGATCGCGATCGAGATCGAGGTCACGATCCCGTCGACGAAGCGTCGATCGCGCGCCCAGATCGCTCGATCGTGGACGTCGCTCGAGGTACGTGAATTGATTCTTGTGTTTTGCGCGTTTAAAAAAAAAATTATTTACGTTGATTTTTGTTTTGTTTTTGCGTTGTGACAAATTTTTTTGGTTGACGATTGTTCAATGAAAAATAAATATTGCTGTTTCTAATCATAGAATTTTATATAATATAATTCAATATAATTATGAATTATTATTTCATTATAATAACAATAATAATAGTAATAATAATAATTATTATTATTGTTATTATTAATTTTGAATAATAATAATAATAATAATAATAATAATAATATTTATTATTATTATAAATAATAAATGATAATAATAATAATATAATAATAATAATAATAATGATAATATAATTATAATAATAATAAATATTATTATTATTATTATTTTATTAAATGGTAAAAAATAAATATAAATAAATTTCTCTGACAAATAAGTTAAATGAAATATCGCTGCCTTTTATTATAGAATGATATATAATAATAAATTATACAATATTATATTAATTATATTATAAATTATATATTATAATTATTATAATTATATATTATATAATATTAATATAAAATATTATAATAATAGAATTCAATTATAATTATACATAATTATTAATTTATTCTTGCTCTTACTATTATTAAAATCGAAATAGCTTATATACTCAATCCACTGGCTATGGTCGACTCTCGATTTCTTGAAACAAAAATTTCGAGCTCTCAAAACTATTCAATCGGTATTTCTCACGTCTTAAAAATCATGTTTCGAAGATATGTTTTTTTTTCTTACGGTAATTTTTGTTCCTCAGATCTGTTTCACCCACGAGAGACAGATTGCGAAATGACGACGCCAGGAACAAGCACAGACCGAGAAGCACGAGCCGGGAACGCGGACGTAGAATCGAGACAATCGTGCAGACAACGGGAATGGCCGGTTCGCCCGGTAATTCCTCGGCGGTTGACACGGACATGATGCTCGGCGAAAATGCGGACGGTGCCAACAGTAATTCGCATTTCCGTTATCCGAACGCGAATCAGTCCGGTACGGATTACGAATATTATCCGCGTAACAATTTGACGTATCCGCCACGCATCGAGGAAGCCACGGGTTCGCCGAAACGATTGTCTCTCGATGACCGGTAAATATTTCGATCTGATGTGATCAGAAGGCGGTTTACAGGGTTGCGAATTTTTTTTTTTTTTTTTTTTTACTCAGTCAATTTGAAACGAAGTGAAAAATATTTTTTACATTAACGAATTGATTAATTTGTTGACACTTGAAATATCAAATATTTATCTATGGAGAAAATTGGTTCGTCGGAGAGTATTTTGAAGACGAAATTTCGTATTCGGCAGATTGGAATTGGAGCTGGGCATCAAGAAACAGCTGCGTCAAGAGCCAGGCGCGATGCCGAATGCTTACAATGCACCCGGATTCAATCCTCGAGCATATCCACCGCATACGATGACGGCTCCGCCGATGACGATTCCACCGGTACAACGAAACGTTCCACCGCCGCAACACGGCATGTATAATCGACAGCATCAAACGGTTTTGCAAGTGAGTATTCAAATTTCGCAAAAAATATGATTTATTTTCTTTGCAGAATTTATTGATTCATTGATTTCATAATCTGTATTCAATAATCGATGTAATGAATAATAATGGCAATTACTATTATTATTATATTAATATTATTAAAAATTATGAATTCTCGAACTTATACGAATATTAATTATTTAATTGATTAAATTTGTTAATTTTTTTAATTAAAAATTCATATTCCACAACTAACACTATTTATTATTATTATTATTATCATTATTAAGAAAAATGTATTTATTAATAGATTTTATAATCTCTCTTCAATAATCAATGTAATAAATAATAATAATTACTATTATTATTATTATTGCTATTATTCCAAATTCTAAATTTCTAAACTCATACGAATGTGAATTGTTTCATTTAGTGAATCTATACATTTTTTTTCATAATCCATATCCCATAATCTAACACGATTCATCATTATTATTATTGTTATCATTATTATTAATCATCGTCTGCATCATCGTCATTATTAAGATTTGTAACTCATATTCAATTCGAATAATCTCAACCCTAACAAACCAAATACTTCGAAATTCTCAATTAATTTTTCTTAAAACACCTTCGCGTTATGTTTTTCCACCATAAAAAACGACTGAAACGCGCCTTCAAATCCGTTGTCGACAAATCCTAACAATCAATGGAAAAGTCCTTATCACTATTCACAAATTAATCGTTATTGTTTCCTCTCTTCTTCACGTTTCAGGTGGGCAACGTGCTCCAAGTGGTCCCAACGGATTTCGTTGCCGGCGGTCCGAACGTCCGCAATGTTTTGCCACCACCCGCAACTCCACCGTCGAGCTCGACGAGCAACGCGAATCGCGTTGTCCGAGTGGGAAACGTTTTGCAAGTAGTGCCGACGACGACGATCGATTGGACCGGTGCGACACCGTCTCCGAGTGTGATCGAACGACCGCCCGGTAGCGGGGTTGCTTATCCGCCGATTATAGCAGCGGCTTCGCCCATTTCTTTGCCGATAAACGTTCCGTTACCCGTTCCCGTTCCAGTTCCCGTGCCGATGCCGATCGGAGCCTCGACGACGACCGGAATTACAGTGTCACCGATAACGTTGGGTCTTCCGGTTCCCGGTGTTACGAATATTTCCTCGGCGATGACGAACGTCGCAACGTCAACGACGTTCGTGAAACCTGAACGTCCTCCGACGCGTGGTAAGTCAACGAACGACGAAGATTCTGGTTTATCGACTGATTTTGCTTCTTCATAGAGGAAGTTGCGTTGTGATGAACTTTTTTTTCTCGATCGATTATTGTTATTACGATGGATTAAATTAAATTTGGTTTAAAGATGGATTTCGAAGAATTACCAAATTAGTTATGGTTTAATATCGATGGGAGGGCAAACGAGCAGATAGTTGGAATCATAATAATTGCTTTCTTCAAATTTGCTCCCTTGAAAGCCAGAATTGTTACAAAAAAATAATTACTCACTCCGTAAATTGCCTAAAATTTCAAAGCAACAATTCTCCACTTTCTCATCGTATTTTTTTTCCATTCGTTAAACTTTTTTGATGAAATTTTGATCGTTCGTAGCGGCACCAGCCCCACCTCCGCCTGCTCAACCGGTTTACAATTACGAGGCGATTCTCGAAGTACGCCGCAAGGAAAGAGAAGAACGCAAACGTTTGAGGGACGACAAGAGACGTGAAAAAGAACGAAGAAAATCCGAACGTTTGCGACGACGCGCGAAACGTTTGCTCGGCAAAAATGGTTCGGCGATAAGTCGTTTGCTCGCGGATGACGCGACGACGGTGGAAACGGAACCGATTGAAATAACGGAAGAAGAAATTGTTCCGTGCGTGAGCGTGGAAACGACGGTTTTGGTCGTGGACGATGAGGACGAAAGAGAAAAAATTCCGGCGATCGTGGCGACGACGGAAGGCGAAGAAACGATCGCCGAACCCGAGGACGAGGAAGAGGAGGAGGAAGAGGAGGAGGTTGACGAGGACGAGGATGAAGACGAGGAAGAGGAAGTCGAGGAAGAACCGGAGGACGAAGCGACAACGTCGTTGCAACCTCGGGAAGTACAAATAAAAACCGATTCGATCGTTATCGACGAGGGTGAAACGGATTTCGGTCAAATTGAAACTACGACGATTTCCATCGAGGATTTCGTTCTTCCTCCTCCGCCGGCCAAAGGAATTCTCGTACCTCCGGGATTTTGGTGAGTTTAACGAAATTTGGGATTATACGGGATTTGTTATTGAACGCAACGACGATCGCGAGTTTATTGGGATCAATCTCGTGTGGCTGCTCTGAAAATTTAGGGTTTTCGTGATTTTCTCTCTTTTGGATGTGTAAGATTGATAATCGGTTTGTATTTTTTCTTATTCACTATAAAATTTGTCAGATATTATAAGAACTCGAGGTATAAAACACTCGTTAATTCCACAACAAACTAAATGCGAGATTGAATAACTTCATTTATCAAAAATATTCTCGCAAACTATTCGTATTCAGCCGAAAAAAAATCAGAATACAGAAATACAAATTGCGATATTCCAACGTTCAAAACCGTCCGTACTTCCGTTCGCACAGTTCTTAATAATTTCCAAGTTTTCCCGATCAATCGATTTTTCTCAATTGAATTTTTGTCCATCCGTTCCACGGAAAACTCGAACAATCCAACGAGAACAAGAAACGTAAAAACAAATTTTCAAACGATTTTCGTTCGACGAAACGTTTCCAGGGAAGACACGTTGGCCAATGGAAACACCGACGATCTTTCCGGTGCGGAAGATAACGAAACAGCGGACGCGGAGGATCGCGGAATCGCGACGAATTACGAGGACGAGGAACAAGTCGCGATGGGCGACGACGAGGACGAAAGAGGCGACGGTGAATCGACGATGGACAAGGGAGATTCCTCGTCGATGGAAAAAAATTTATCCGCGACTCCGAGACGCTCCACGGGCCAATGGACCTGGTCCAGAGGCGGCAGAACGTCGAAACGTCGACGAAGCAAGAAAACCGTGCAATTCGCCGACGGTGTGAGACCGGGCGAGGGCACGAGTCCGAGCGGCGGCGAGGGTGAAATGCCTTCACCCCCGCCCCCCGTTCCTATTGTGCCGATCGATCCTTTGCGCGATATTGTGAAGAGATCGAGAAGCCGTAAAAGCAGGAAAAAACAGAAACGAGCGAAACCACCGAAAACGAAGAAAAAAGTCAAGGTACGTTTTTTTTGTTTTTATTATTTTTTTTATCTCGACCATCGCTTTATTAGAAAAATAAAAAAATTAAATAACATAAATTACATTGTAATAATGTATGATACATTTAATATTATTGGTTAAAAAAAAATATTTTTGGCTTTTTAACGGGCCACACCTAAAATAGTTGGTTTGGATAGAAGAAAAAATTCTGGTAAAAGATGAGCATTCTAGGTTGAGTGTTAAATCTCCCTCATTTGACTTTTGATATATTTTTTTCTTTTTTTTTTGAATTAAAGATAGATTATTGTTAGCAAAAAAATTTTTTTGTGCCTACAACTGCCAGGGGATCAGTTTGGTCTCAAATAAGTTGCTCTTAGAATTTTAACTCTTTAGTTAAATTTGATAGAGGAGATACAGAAAAATAACGCAAACACTCAGGTTTGAATATTCATTATCAAATGGAAATTGACGATTTTGCGAAGTACACTCTGAAGCAATTTATGTGTCACTGATACACTCTGAACCATTGATACAGAAATTGAAGCAATTTCTCTATTAATTCCCTTCTGTATAATGATTATTAATTATATATTATTATTAGTATATAATATAGTAGTATAATATATACTACTATATATATCGCAAAAGAAAGACGTGTACCACATTGTCAATAAAAATGATTTCATCTACTACTATTCGAATTGAGAAACAAATACGAAATATAAATAATGTATCATTAATTTTGCAGGTAAAGATAATCAAACTCAAGAAACCACGTATAACACCGCTTACCGCGATGATGCTCGAAGATTCGGACGATCTGGACGATCGTTCGCCACCGCCTCCACCGCCCGGATCTCCTCCACCCCCGCATCTCTGGCCGAGTTACTTAGCCGCTTACAACGCTACTTGTCGACCGGTCGACGCTCCGTCGTCGCCCTCTTCACCGACGCCGGTTCCAGCTCCGCCACCTCCGACACCTTTGCCCCTTCTCGTACCCCCGCCCCCTCTCAATTACACCATACAACCTTGCAGCAAGGCTTGATCCCCATAAACGAACAAAAAAAGTAAAAGAACGAAAAAAAAAAAAAAAATGTCAGCAACGATTTGAAGATTTGTCTTATTTGGTCTTCCGTAAATGGAACGTTGCGAAGACGTGCTCGCCGTTTAAAAATGTCAGGGAAATTTATTGACATGTTTTTATCAAGACTTGATTAACGAACGGCTGATTAACGCGTCGATCATGCAGGAACGGAAAATTCGGCCGTGTTCGATTAAAATATTCATGCGAAAGAATATTTTTTTCACCGAATAATTATGAATACTCGTGAAAGAATTGATTGATTAATTAATTAAACTTGTAACGATTGAAGATAGGCCATTATTATACAAATAGTTACAGTTATTTTACGTTGATGAAGTATTTGAGGTATTATTTTGTTGGAATAAAGTCGACGCTTGAATGAAAATTCAAGACAATGATTGCAACATTGGATGGGACTTTTAGTTCATTTTTTTTTGTTGCGGTATAGCGTTCGTGAATTGTACCTCGTCCCTGTATAATCAATTCAACATATCGGTTTATATATCACGTGCATTAAGTTTCGTTTGAAATATGTAGGGAAACTAAAAATTGGAGAAAACGATTTTGACGCATTTGAAGAATTGTTTTCGACGCAGTATCTTGATATACCGGTATTATTAGGTTGTGCGATAAATTCTCGCGCCTTTTGTATCTGATTTATTTCCAGCGATTTTGTGATTTGTTGGGTAAAGTATAACAATGCATTCGCATGTGCTTTTCTTGCTCTACAGACGTATCGATTTTGATTTTGTTCAGTTTTAAGGCTTTTGAAATGGAGGTTCCAGAAGGTGGAAAAATTCATTTTTAATTTGAACTTGACAAAACCAATCTTGAGCGGTCCTCGAAGTTGTAGAATCTACTCTATACGCGTGAAAAAATTATTTCTCTTCTGGAACTTTAATTTCAGAACCCTCAGAAATTCATCAAAATAAATTGATTCGAAAATTTAAAGCAGATAAGTTCGTGGAGCGAGAAAAGAACTCGCGTCTGCGTATATATACGCTCTGCCTAAGAAATCAGAAGTTGCGGGAAAAAAAAAATAAAATACAAAAAACGCGGAAATGTATTACACAACCTAATGAAATGTATGTACATCCCAAAAAGCGGTTTCTCGACTATACAGAAGTCAATATTACATCATTTCCGCATTCAAGACAATATCATGACACACCGGTTATTCAACAGCACGTTCTTATGTTTGGACATTCGATTGAACCACTGTTCGTCATACCCGAAATTATAAAGTCGTATTTATTTTTCGTAATTCATTAGTCAATAATCCTTCGACATTGCACCAAGGGAAAATTCTCTAACATTTTTTAACAGTGATTGCAATTGTAGGCCACGACGGAAGGGCGGGTAAAGGAAGGGGGGGGGGGGGGCGGTAGAAAAAGGAAAAACGATAATTGCATAGCTCGGGATGACTGGAAAAGCATTGCGATGACGTTCAAAAATTCATTGTTGCGTCATTCGATCGTAAAATATTGTAAATAGCAAAAAGTTATCACGTATTAGATAGTTATCTAAGTGCTTCATTAACCGATTTTCATAGGATCAATATATATATATATATATATATATGTATACATAAATAACTATATATATATATATATATACTGGGGTGGTTCTGATTTGGGACATTTTCGAATTTTTATTTCTACGAGGTCTCAATCGATTCCAAAAAAATAACAAACATGTTAAGACTAATTTGACCATTCTAGGCGAATTTTCACGAATATTTGAGATCAAGTTTTCCGTTTAAAATACATAAAATGTTTCTATTGTTCGGTAATTATATCGGCCGGACGACTAATAATGCCTGGAAAAATCCAATAGCACATGAAATAAACGCGTATGAACCCTACTTTTTTAATAGTATATAATATCAGATTAATATTGAATATAATATTTAATATTTGGAAAGATTTGGACAATTATTTAGATGATTTGGAAACATTCGGACAATTATTTGGACGATTTAGAAATGTTTGGACAATCATTTTCATAATTTGATTATATTTGGATAGCTTAGAAATATTTGCATTCTTTGGGAATTATGAGAATTTTGGAGAGTCAAGGCCTTGATTGTGGTTGTTCGAATGTTTAAAAAGGTTGTGTAGAATGTTGTACATAAATTTTAGGGGTAGGGGGGTGGAATCCTGGCACCCTCGGATATTGAAAATCATTTGAATGAATCGAATGATAACCAATAGCAGGTTCATCCGCGTCCAATTCATACGCTATTGGATTTTCCCCAGAATAATTAATCACCCCATCACCGAAACAACCGAAGAATAGAAAAATTGCATGTATTTCAACCACGAAATTTCACCTCGACCCCGCGCTTACCAAAAATTAGCCTAAAACGGCAAATCAGGCTCAAAAAATGTTCTACTCTTTTTAGAATCGATCTCCATCCTGTCGGGATTAAAATTCTAAAATAACCCAAACAAGAACCATCCTAATATACACGAAAGACCGATCTTCGTCTCGATTTCTACCATGTACCGATAAACGAACTACGTCTTTTTCCTCTTGTTACTGCATTATTAAACACCAAATATATACTTCAGAGATAAAAATAAAGATTTACGAAAAAACCCAAAAAAAACGAAAGATAATTCATTCCCAATCTTTGTTGTATTTACGTAATCGTGGCATTGATGATTGACGTCGCAAATGATAAATTGCTCGGATGGGTGGAGGGGATGGTAGGTGCTATATCGTTTCGAAACATCCAAGTCGTTTCAAGACTTGGAGCACTTGCGGGCAAACGTCAGGCCCGCACGGTCGATCGTTCATTTCTCCGTTAGAATTATTTCCTCGGCGATTCTGAGCCGCTGACAGTCTCATCGGCCAAATTGAATAACAACGTAACGATAAAAAAAAAAACACGTGTGTGCGTGTGTGTGTATGTGTGTGCGTGTTTGGTCGGTGAAATTACAAGCGATAAATCTCGTCTTCCTGATTTGTATCGTTCGGTTCGTGAGTTACGCGATTTCGTGAAGACGATTCCACGAGCCGTGGAATTTACTTTCTCTCTTTGGCTCATTTCTCTGCTTTCTTTTCTCTCACTCTCGGCTCTTTTTTAGAACGAGGAATCATAGGCCAAGTGTTCAAAGTTTATTCGTACGCGATAAGTAGAATATGCAGCTCGCGATCGAACGGACCGAGTGTATCAAAGTCCATTCGTAAACGCAATACGGATATATATATGTATATATATCTAGAAAATATGTATACATGTGTACATATGCATCCGAGATCTCTTGAATCTGGTGAGATAATAAAAAAGTCGGCTCGAAGGTTAGCCATTGAAATAGAAGCCCAGAAATAAAAATTAAAAAACATTTAATAAAATCTTTAGCGGCAGTTATCGAGTGCAGCCGCACCGACGTACGCGGAAGGAATCTGTGAAAATACGAAAATTGTCGATCACAAACAAATATAATAATCCAGAAAGATGCCTAGCCAACACAGCAAATTCTTGTCGTTTAGTTGCGGGGAATATGTGCATCCCTGGACGGAATCGTGCGTCAGCGCGACAGCTGGTTTGGGTCTCCACGCGATGCAGGAGAGCTTGAGAATATATACCACGGTTTATTTGGTACGCATTGTTTATATCGTTATTATGTTTGGCAATCGATTTCATAATAAAATTTTGAAAAATTAATTTAACAAATGATTTATTGAAATCAATAATAATGGCAATGATAACAATAGACAAGAACTTATGTCAATGAGCCCGACCTAGGATAAGGACGCTTGGTTATCGTCAAGGCAACGACCTCTACCTCGTGTCTCGCTCGGGATGGTGGCATATTACCACTCGCCGGACTACCTCATCCCATATTACCATTGCTCGGTTTATTTCGTCCACGGGGTTGAATACAGATCTTGAAACGGGATGGTTTCAGTCTGCCTCGCCACAGTTTGAAATGGTAGAGTTTGACTCTGCGAGTTTGACACATCAGAGTCAATCCCTTGCTCTGTCGAACTCAGAGAGATTGTCAAATGTCAAAGTAAAAGAGAGAGAGAGAGAGTGACTCTCATCTGTACAATTCGCGGAGTCAAGCTGTGTCGGGTCAAACTGTGACCTGTGACGAGGCAGACTGAAACGATCCCTTTGAAACTTGTGCGGTGAGGGTGTGTTGCTTAAGAAATATAAATACGTTCTTACCTTGTCCGCTAGGGGCGCTTCAGGTGGAGTGGGGTCGCGTGCGGAACGGAATTAATCTGTTATCGCTTTCACCATTCGTAACCTTATTATTTATGAAAACCGTATAGAATTGGAAAATACAACCGAGAGTTCCGGTGTTTCTAACAGCAAATGCTTGTTAAACTAAGTATTTTTGAAAATAAACTCACCCTTAAATTCATAACAGGTTGCTCAGACTGTTGATCAAGATGCACCAAGATGAACTTGAACGTTTCTTTCCCATTTCCTTTTAGTCCTTTCATTCTCGGTCTCAATCATGTTCTATGGCCTTAAATTGAACAAACGAATGAACACAGAAGGCGCGAAGATTGAAGAATTTTGATCCATTCATGAGCATTTATGTTCTTACATTTGGTTCATTGGTTGTGCGATCATTAAAATGTTGCAGTCGATGATTGCAATGCTCTGTTTGTGACTATTTTTTCAAATCGCTAAGGTACCGTGATATTTCTTAAATTATCTTTTTACGCGATAAAAAATGAGGCGACGGTTTTCTTAATTCGTACGTTGCAAAATATCTTAGTCTAACGAGTGCACTAAATTCTGAAGAAGGGAAATTTAATGACAATGAAATTTAATAAGAATCATTGAGTTTGAGGAACTACGATAATTTGGTCCGTTAGCGAGACATCCCCACCCACGCTTTTATAAAAAGGTAAACTTCGGAATTTTTTATGGGAAGGGAAGGTCGGCTAAATGAATTTTTTCTTGTTTCTCGAAGCTGCCACAAGTCGAAGGCGCCACTAGAGCTAAAGTAATGCGGGTGCGGGTAATAAACACAACCGTTTAATACTGTAATAACCTCGTGCTTTCCACTGGTCAGTATTTTGCTGCCATTTTTCCGATAACCTGTCATTAAAATTGTGAATATTGCTGTCTAGGCTCCATGACCTGTATAATATAAGATCGTGTTCCAAATATTGTCTGTCGCTCCGAAGTTCGCTACGAGTGCGAGGGATATAAATGACTCAGCGCAAAGTGCTTTTCGCCGCTATCGTTGACTGTTCGGATAAAATACGAGAACGTTCGACTACGAAATTTCAAAACCTAGTCAACCGTTCTCATTTATTATCCGACAGATCAACCATGGTTGAGAACAATGCTTTACAGTTTTCCTTACCGACCGAGCCGTAGCACATCGTCTCACAACGCAATTTGTGATACGCGCGGATATTTAAAAACAATTGTATACAACGATAATAGACATTTCGAAGAAATGTTAATTTACAATTCTTATGGAATCGACCAAATGACATTATGTAAATTCTGGAATTGACTGTTATCGACACGCCTTTTTACGTGACCGTATCACGACTTGTTTTTACGATAAGGCGATAATTGGTAGTTCGATACAGCACCTATCAACGTCGAAACTGATTGAATATGAAAGTCAGATAGTCGACTTTGAAACGTGGCTGGACAGCTCAAGACTATTTTTCTCTTTCTCACTGTGGAATGGGCAAATTATGCTGACTCGTTCGCACTTCGTTAAAGAAAACATCTACGCGCATTTTATCTTGTTCTCGATATTATGCGTCTTAGGTTTTGCCTCCTTTGTCCTCGTGATCGCGCCTGAGATGCTATCAATTTTGCACCTGCGTGCGTGTGTCTCACCTTAAGATTAAGGCGATATTGCACGCACGGTTAATAACTAGGATTATACGATTATAGAAACATCGAATTTCCCATTGACTACGAAACATTAACATATACTTTGCAAATTAGCCACCACATTCAAATTAACAGACCGAATTGGCTTGGATTTAGAAAATTTACTCCGATCTGACTCTGCGGTCGGTACCGAAATCGGTAATTAAATTTCTCTTAATTAAAAACTCGCAGCCGGTCAAAATATTCTACATGGATAAACAAATTTAATTAAACTTTATTTATCCATTAATTCGGGAAAAACGAATTTATTTTCTTCGAGGACGAAAATGATTTAAAACTAGATCCAATCGGCGTTTTTGTTATCGACTGAACGTCCGGCGCCGGGGCGCGAAATATATTTAATTTCGAAATCCCTGACGGTTTAACGCGCAAATGTTATTACAATGACTGATATATTAATTGAAATCTCAAAGAATAAACCACTGGTTGACCATAATTTCACAATATATATACTGAATCACATATATATAATAAAAAACACTAAAATTACGTTGAAAATAATTCATTTTTGCATGAATCCTAAAAACAATATCCGGCATATTTACATTTATGCGCTATATTACTTGCAGGTCACTCTGTTGATGAAGGGAAAAGTACCGAAAGTCTCCGACATAACAAAAACAATGTTGGGCATTCTACAATCGACCGCATTTCTCTCGTGGAGCGCGTTTACGTACTCAATGTTCATTTGCTCATTAAGGTAAGCCATGGGTGCTCAAAGCTGAGGTAAGTTCGATGCGTCGAATTATAATTTCAACATCGGATAATCGCATTAAAAAAAATTCATATAATTAAATTTAACCCGATTAGTGTATCGTGAGGTCGATTCGACCCAGGCCGAAATTTTTAACTTCATTTGTTTATTGTTATTTTTATAATAAATAATTCCCGAAACTTTATGTTTCAAAATTTCATCATAAAGTATAAACATTGAGCTTCATTCGGGAATTTTTCCAAATTTTAAGGATGACATTTTCTATTTTTTCAAGCCTTCAGTCGATTCGACTCCACGATACACTTTAAGGGTGCGAAAAACAACGATACACCGATCGGTTTAAGAAATGAACGTTTTACAATCAAACAAAACTGTATACCATTTCGTTTCTTGCTCTTTACAGACGAGCCCTGGGAAATTTCAGTGTTCTCACGGTGTCGTTTATTCCATCATTTTTATCCAGCTTTAGTGCTATTCTAATTGAAAGGCCTTCCAGACACGCCCTACTGTGTCTCTATGTTTCAAATATTGTACGTAATACAACAATCTATAATTCCAGAACTCGCCTCTCAAACGCAATGAAAAATATTATGTTTCATAAAAATAAATAATCACTAATGTTCGTTGTTTCGTAATTTCATTTACAGGCGACAGAGACGTTGTTTAGAATGGGAGTATGGAGAGGATATTATTCCGTTGTGCCAAGAGGAGAAGTTTATATATATGGTGCGAGCATGGCCGTGTTACTGTATCTATATCGTTCCAAGTGTAACAAGAGAGATTCTATATACAAGATAATAAGGTGAGCTTTGGGAGATTGAAGCGAAATTTGAGGCGTTGAGGTTGATAATGTCGTTTTTTTCGAAAAATTTGCGTATTTAATTCTGGAAAAAAGAAATAGCATAAAGTCCGAGCTGCATTGATTGAAATATGTGGTAGTCCGAAGGGGCCAAGTCCGGTGAATTCGGCGGCTGGGGTAGGAAGTCCCATTTAATATTTTTCAAATAGTTTTTGACACCTTTTGCAACGCGTGGCCGAGCATTGTCATGTTGAAAAATGACTTTATCGTGTCTTAGAGCGTGTGGACGTTCGGAAATGGTGAATTGGGAAACATTCAATGCTGCTGACAATTGTTTTAACGTTTGAGTTGAGTCTTCGTCCAATGATGCTTGCAAATCTGCATCTTCAAACTTTTTCGGCTGACCTGGACGCTCCTTGTCTTTTACATCAAAATTGCCACTCTTAAAGCGTTTGAACCATCGTTCATAAGCTTTTTTGGTGTAAAGCATTCTCGCCATAAGCTTCAACCAACAATCTATAACTTTCAGCAGCTGTTTTCTTCAAATGGAAGAAGGTTATTAAACTTCCCCGCGAAACGTCTTTTTCTGGTACAAAGTTCGACATTCTTGAAGCTATAAGAACAATGTTTTTGACACAATGACAATTGATAACAATCTGGCTGTTGACGCCGTTCATTTACCCTTCGAAACTCCATAAGCGTCATCGATCTATGCCAGTAAATGAATCAATAACGCCATGTCTCATCAAAATCGACATTATTAACCGAAATATCTATTATCTTTCCGTGTGAACGATTTTTTCTCATATCAAAGCACATTTTTGCAGATACATGATTGGCGAGTACGAGGAATCGGAGTATCTGGATAAGAAAAATTTGTCGGTACCTGAAATAAGCGTATCGAATTCGAGTACGTCCGATCAAAATAGTCCTGGACCTAGCAATCGCAGTGACATTAAGAAATCGTCCAAATCGACGTTTCACGTACTTTGGAAAACGCTCAAAGCCTACAAACACATAATTGATCGAATAAAACGATATGGCCGACATTCCTCCTGTCCGCATCCATTCAGCTGCGTTCACTATATTTCAGTGGTTCGTAATTTCGATTGCTCGCACAATCTTTAATTTTTTTTCTCGCAACAACAGCAACGTCAAATTTTTTATCGTTCGTATTTGTTGTTTCAGGGAACCGCAAAACTATTCAGTATTGGCGTTGGTGCTCAATTAGCTTTACAATTGGTATTTCAAATGAAAAAAATGATCAAGAAACCGCATCTCATCAAGTCGACGATATTCAGGAGACGAAATTTGAATTTGGGTGTCTTCCTCGGTGCGTTCGTCGGTCTGTACAGGGTATGGACTTATTATTTAATTACTTACCCGTAGAAGAATGATAATTGTCCAATTATTTTTATTTTCTACTGCTTTTATGAACTTTTATTATTTTTCAAAATTTCATTTTGATTATTTTTATTCTGAATTGATGATTGAGGAATTAAATTATTATAATTATTTAGTTTTGGATTGACTTTGATGGTCAAGAATTTCCGTCGTCACCGATACTGAGGCTAAAAAAAAAATACGTAGCAATCATAATCATAATGCGAATCTTTTTTTTATCAGAATTAAATTATTTAAATTTCATAAATTATTATTTATTTAATTATTTATTATTACTATTATTATTATCATTATTATTCTTATTATTGCAATCGAATCTCGTTGCAGTTAACGTCGTGTTCTCTTAGAAGAACGTGCAACAAAGATTCGAAGTATCACGCGATACCGGCGGGAATAATAGCCAGTATCGCATTCACAATGTATCCAAACAACACAATTGCCTTGTACGTCATGTGGAAAGCTTTACAGGTAAATAAAAACGCCCCTGTAACGTCAATTTCAACCGTGGAATTAATTCGGCAATTAAATTGTATTCGTGTTTTCGAAATTTTCAGTTATTGTGGAACCGCGAGGTCGAGAACGGAAGATTGCCGGAAGTAAAATGGTTCTCAATAATATTGTACAGCTTGAGCACGGCCCTGCTCTTCCACGCTGCCATAATCGAGCCGCATAATTTACGGCCGTCCTATTGGAAATTTTTGTACAATCTGTCGGGCGGAAGGTAACGCACGAACGAAACGACGAGAATTTATTACACGACTTGGTAAAAAACATTTGCAAAAATTTAACTATCTTCTTATCTTTACAGATTAGCCGTGATGAATCGCATTCCACTCGACGATTTTGGTTACACTACGAGCAAAAATTTGCAAATGTGTTTGAAAAACACCGGAACGACGGATAAACTTACGTACTCGTTTTGAAAATTTCTCGTTGTTCGAAAAGCTCGAGAATTTCGTCGAGTCGGGGAAAAAATGCGTTTGCTTTTGATGACGGAGCCAAGAGAAAAGAGCCGTTTGGTTCGACGCGGTCAGCGATAAATCGCGCGAACAATTGTAGAGCCGACGATGCTCCAATGGGAACAAATAAGATGAATTATTATTATTATTATCATTATTTTTAATTATGTTTTTTTTTCGAAACGAATCGAATAATTTGATTCATTCAGGATTAATCTGCGGACTTGTTCGGCAGAGACAAACAACGAATAGGTTATACTCCGTCTATGATAAACCTAACCATTCCCATATATTTTTCTGTCTCTCTAGAGCATGATTTAGCTCTACATGTTACATAATGCCGATGTAAATCTCGTGGGATATAAAAATTTCACTACAGACAAAAAATTCATAAGAATATTTCCATAGTTGCGGAAATAAAATCGTCTATACGCGAATATTAATCGAGCAACAACGCAAATATTGCGTCGAACTTGACAGGGTAATTCAACATATTTTCAAAAATTCCCGCGATAAAAATTCTTTTCGAATTGAATGTATCGTTTTTTTTCTGCTTTCTTTGAGTTCTTTCCGCGGTAATCAATTATTGTTGAATTTTGACGGAAATTCGTACGGCACTGGTATTTATGTAAAAACGCAATGGTCGTGAAATATTTGACTCTGCGTTTGTTGGGTAGAAAATGGGTTTAACCGATGGTGCCTGGATTTATGTGATAGTTACGAATTACGAAATACTTTTTATACTTTGATATTACTCTTCCTCGTTTTGTTTTCTCCTCCTTAATGCAGGTATTCCATGGCGAAACTCGCGAATTATCAATCATAAACACCGCTCAGCCCCTTCTATTTTTCGTTGCCTTCAACGAATCCTCCGGGGGCCAAAAGTCCCCCGTTTGTTTCCCTCATGCATAATTTTTTCCATCGGCCAAAGACTTCTCCATACATTTTTTACTTCGTTTTTTATTCTCCCAATGACGGAAGAAATGGTCATACTACAGTTAATTGCGCTGTAGTCAAAACTATTTGCATAAATCATTCAATCAAAAGAGAAAATTAGGGACATTTGCTGATTAAAAGAGGAAGAATCCAGCCTCGAAGACATGTGGCCTCTGGAGAATACGTCTAAGATTAATTATCTTATAAATATTATGGTTTTTAAGGCGACGATGTACCCGAATTTTTTGTTTTTCAATTTTTATTTATACAAATAAATGAAATTTTATTCGCAAAAAAGTCATAAAAGTGTCTTCACCTTCGGTCAAACATTCACTTCTGTCGTTTCCTCACAATTTCGATGGCTCTGTCGACCATAACGTCGGCTTCACCGGACTGTAACTTTCTCTTCAATCGTTTTTTCGGTCTCAACACGTGATCCCAATTTACGTGACTCTTCATGGTGAGATTAGCGTTGTCGACGAGGCCAGGAACGATCGTCGTTGTTTCGGTTGTCATCGTGGGTTTCGGTTGTACAGCGACGATGGGTTCCAACGATTGCAAGCAATCGGTTTGCCAGGGAAGAACACCGAAAGCGCAACCTGCCCAGTCGTAATCGTCTGGAATTGATAAAAAATTAAAAGAATCGTTACGCTGCCACGTAAACGCAAAAAATAATTTCGAAGTCTTATAATTTCAACAAACCTGACGCTATTTCCCATTTGTCGTTGCGAATCGTTCGATCAGCCAATCCGACAACGATAAATTTTCGCGATTCTTCCATTTCATCAACCCGAACTCTTCGATCTTCCTCATCGTCGCACATCTCAGCCAAATCCTCGACGGTGTAGCATCGTTTTTCATCCTCCTTCCAACCGTTATCCTCAAAATTCGCGCAGCTCGTGTGTATACGAAGAAGTCTGAACAATTGATCTTTTCGTTTCGCGTTCAACGGCGGCGACACCAAATCCAAAATCGGTTGAATAAATTTAATCGTAAACTCATTAGCGTTCACCAACAAATCCGTAACAAAATTAATATCCTCGATAAATTCCGGAATGTTCGATGAAATATTCAACCACATGAATTTCGACAATTCCGGATTGTTCTTTTTAACATGATCGCGAACCCGATGAAACAATTGTTTCGACGCGAGACGTTTTTCATCGTCGTCCAACGAACGTTCCAACGATTGTGCGACGCTCTGACCTACTCGCAATTTAATCAAACTCTGACAAATTGTTTTTATCCACAGCGAAGCCATCAAACGTTTGTTCGAATCCTCGTGAGTTGCATTAACGAGCTCGATCAAACGCCACAAGAGTTCTTCCAATAATTTTTTTTCGTGCAACAAATTGACGAAACTTTGCCAAAAATTCGCGAGATCGATTGGCAAATAATCGTCGTTCCAATCGACGATCGACTCGCCTTTTGGCAAGAATATACCGATTATGTTTGGACCCGCGAGAAAAGTTTCGCTGTCGAACAATATTTTCATTACGATATCCTCGATATTGCGTATCGATTTGTTTTTGCTCATCAGAGTTGATATCTCGGAGAACAGAATACTTTGACTGTCGGTGAGAAGAAAATTGTTGTCGTTCGTGAAATTGCCGGATTTGTCGGTCGTGACTTCGTTGGAGAGTGGATCGTCCGGCAAAACTGTGCATAAATTGAGCAGCGTGTCTCTGGAACGATTTGTTATCATGATTGTATAAAGTTAATTGCTATAAAAGTGATTAAAAGAATTAAAAAAAAAATTATTTCCTTATTAGTATTAGTGATCTCACCTGAGTTCTTCGTCGGGTAGATCGCGTACCGATTTATAATCTGCTTTTATGTACAATCCAACGGCAATCCATAACTCTATGAACGCCACAAACGCTCGAGCCTCGCAGGATTCTTCGGCATCCGCGGCGTCGATGGATTTTTCGTAACTTTCTTCAACGGCCATCGCTTCCGGACCCCAATACTCCTCCTGCAAACAATAACCCGATAAATAAATTTACGGATAATTGCGTGAAATTAGCAAAAGACGTTGCGGTAATTTTTTTGATAATGACTGAACACAATTCGATAAAACTCAGGCAATTGATGCAAGACTGATCAATGACGGAATATGAACCGCAGAGAGGACCTAAAAAACCGCAAGTGATCTTTAAAAAAAAGTGTTTTGGGACAACAGCAATAGTGCCCTTAAAATTGAGAATTCTTTCATGAAAAAATTCATGCAAGTACCTCAACATATGTTGGAATTGATACCGTATAGTCTATTCTAACGAAATTATGGGCACATGGGTTGAAAAAATCATGAAAGTCCCTCGATTCTATGGCAAACCTTTGGATATAACCCCTTAAATCGAATAAATTCGGCAAGATAACTGTATTATTACATGCAACCACGTTAGGAGAACGTTCGCGGCCATCCTCAAAGATTGTATGGCCGGTAGTTCGTGTCCATGAGCCACGTCGTGTCGCAAGTTGACGATCCAGTCGGGAATCTTGAGCTGCTTCGCGATTTGAAACATGGACGATTGCTTGGTGGGTCCTATGTTCGATATGTGATTCAAAAATCTCATTATCGTTGTGGAATACATCAAGCAAAGATCGTTTTCGTAATACATCGGCAATTCCGCTTTGTCGATTTTGGGCGTCCACGCTCTGTCCCTCAGACATACTTGAATTATCGACAATGTGCACTCCACCCCCACCGGTAATTTTGGAATTCTGTGGACACGCAAGGAAAATTTTCATTTGCCGGTGTTAAACGTTTTTTTTTTTCATACAAGCTGCAAGATACAGGCAGGGCTGAATTTTTTTTGCAAACAGAATCCATTGTAAAACAGTAATCGATTGAAATTATTTATAATTGTTGCAAGAATATAAACATTATAATTTTTCCATGATTATCAATCATACTCATTTGTTCCAAAGACTATTTTGACAAAAATTCCATGGAATCTCTTTCTGTGTTTATCATAAACGTCGATATTACCTCGCTTTCCATACCAGTAGCGTTTCGTAAGCTTTCGTCTGTGCCAAAGTGTCATTGGAATATATCTGTTTGTATACTTGATGCCATTCCGCTCTGAAATAAATAATGAGAACAAACTCATAAAAGATATGCAATAATGCACGCACAATAGAACTTTCAAACCCCATTCGACGAATTTATCACGGAAATATAAACGTTCTGCATTGTATCCCAAAAAGTTAGGTTATGGCTACAACGTCAAGACTTAGAAATCATTTTTTTTTCAATGAAGCCAATTACAAGAACAACCAATTGTTGAAACAACGTAATTGACTTCAAAAATAGGAATAAAATAGTAAGTTTTGTACTTACAGTGAAAACCATGGTACATGTTTGAGAGCTTCGGATTTCGCGGAAAGCGCCATCTTGTACCATGTGTTTTCCGTGCCTTCTGCTCGCTGATGTTGACTCTTCGGCCAGAGCTTAGATTAGCCAGAGATTAGAGCAGAAAGATCGACGAACACGTGATAGCAGCCGATGACGCTGAAAGAGAATTACACGCGGTGTTGCCACATTGTGCGATATTATTTGTTGTGCAGTCTGTTGTATCGCCTTAAGACAATGGGATACAAACGTTCTCTCTTTTTTTCTCGCTCCGCAGCGAGCGCCGATAACGTTGTCACCTTCGCACCGGGCGATGTAGTCCATTACCTCAAAGCTGATTGTCGAAACCATCGGGATATAGATAATTTATACACTCGACTCTCCGTATAACGAACGGCTCGGAACCAAACCGTTCCCTATAACGAACGCGAGAGGGGCCCCTACCCTTCGGACGTCCACAACCAATGGCGTCGCTCCGTTGACAGATGGTCTGTGCAGCAACATGCAGCCTATCCCAGCTGATCCCAGCCGGTCTGGGCTTAACCGCTAACTGTCAACGCAAGTATGGATGCGATCAGTCGAAAGGTTTGTAATCAATTGAAATATCTTTGCGATTTCTATACTCCATGATGTTTAAAATTTCATCACGCTTGAGAACGACCATTTACATTTATTTTCCATGCTGGCAGCAGAATTTTGAACGAATTTTATCATTCAAATCGACCAATGTGGGATACTGATTTAAATTTACGAGGGCTCTGTCGAGAAAATAGTGGGGGCAGCGGGGAAGGCATTCTGTTCGTTATGGAGAGCGATCGAGCGTTCGTTATAGGGAGCGTTCGCTATAGCGAATTTCGTTATAGAGAGAGTCGAGTGTACCAATAAGCTTCAATTGGAAAGAGATAGATGCAGAGCCACCCATAGTCTCTCTTTTTATTGCGATTACACTTTTTACCAACGACGTCGCAAGCCAAGTAGCGACCGGAGCCAACTCGAACTAAAAACTAACCAACTCTGACTAACTGATTGGTGATTGCAATGAAGAAGTTGATCTCAGCTGATCTCAGTTGACAACAGCTGATTGCGGCATTTGAAGTTCGATCATTTGCGAAACAGTCGCGACCACGGTCTTATATACAGGTCGGGACTCTCCTATACCGGCTACACGCAATCGAGTGTCCGCAAAAGTGTCCCCAATATGGCCGACCTAGGGGGCCAAATTATTATGATTATACCCCGATCTTGTGCGATCTCGTGTACACGGTCTTATGTATATTTGTAGTATCAAATACCTCACAATAATTATGAGTGGACATTGAACACGTTACAGAAACATTAAAAAGTTTTTTTTTATTTTTTTTTATTTGGTGTGAAAGTTTTAATAAAAAAATGCCGAAGAAATGTGGAGTACCTGGGTGCGCAAGACAGGTTATGCGGGTTGTGGGGTGACATTTCCAACGTTTTCTGCACCAAAAGATGATTCGCTGAGAGAAGAGTAGCAGAAATCTCTCCAGCTAACCAAGCCATTGACTGATAAACAATTCGTGTGTGTGTGTGTGTCCCTGTAAAGAGCATGCCCAGAATATTTTATCATCTATGAAATATTATTCAAGGATGCGAATGAGACAATATTCTCAGCAAGTAAACAAAAATGTAAAAAAACAAAGTGCTGCAAAAAAAAAGACAAGCAAAATATTACAAAAATTGATTCATGAGAAATAATAATATTTATTATAAGTTACAGTATGAAAATAAATATTGCCGAATGAATAAATAACGTTCATTTTATTCCCCAACCCACTTTCAGGTGTCATATTTAGTATAACTCGTAATAAATGGTTTTCTGCAGTTGATAATGAAACGTTAATGAAGAGTTTAAGCACGCGGTATGCTCCTCACTCGGGTATCACATATTAAAAACCATCGCTGTATTACTAATGATAATGAATTGAATGGGCACGAATAAACTGATATATTTGCAACCGTCGAAAGGAGCAGAGGATATTGCGCATGCGCTGGCCCCCTAGGTCGGCCATATTGGGGGACACTTTTGCGGACACTTTTTCCCAGCGAGTGTCCCGACCTGTATATAAGACCGTGGTCGCGACGGGTAGAAATGGCTAAGAAGATAAAGGCCGTTCTTATAGATCTCAGTGGTACGCTTCATATCGACAACGACGTCATTCCCGGCGCTGTCGAGGCATTGAATAGGTTTGTCATCGTCATGTCATTGTCATATCAAACTTTTCCCTATACATCTTCCTTTGTTTTTCGCTTCACGACACGCGTTTCTGAGTTTCCTCTTTCTCACTCCGAGACGGTCGCCGATGGTGCTGCCCCTGTCGATCATTGCGGCGCACTCGGCGTACCACATTCGACTCTCATTATGAGAGTCTCATACCCCGACGGTTTGATACACATGACAACGAGAGACGGAACTATTCTTCCAAAGAAATTCCATCGGTAACTGAAGAACGTAATGTTTTTTTCACTCTCTTATTGCGTTCTCTCTTGCTTTGCTGCAACCGTACATGGCGCCATCTCACTCGCACCTGTATCGACTCAGTCCATGTAGCACATTACCTTAAGGTGAAGTGATACATCGCCGTCGCCGAGTCGATTTACCAAGAATTACGTGTAAATCGACGAATATTCTTCAGTACTTCACCCCTAAACGGCTGAACGGAATTCGATGCGTTTATGTAAAAAACATGAGGTATAGTTTGGTCCTTGATCGAGAACTGGCACATCATCTTCAAGTAATATTCTACATGTCGTCTGTTTCTCTCAAATTATTGCGAGGAAAATGACTGAATCGTCCTAAAGTATTGTTCTCCACGATCCTCCACTCTTTGCACGAAAGACGAAAACGATTGACGGCAGAGTTTCATCACGCAGTCAACCGTTCTCGTGTTACATCCAAAATTTTAATCGTCCCTGAAAAAACTGCTTTACAGTTTTTTAATACTGACCGAGCAGTAGCGCATCATCTTAAAAATATCTTATCAGGCTTCGAAAAACAAAGGCAACGATAAAATTTGTCACGAACACGACGAAAGAATCGAAAAATAATCTACACAATCGATTGACCCGTCTGGGTTTTGATATTAAGAAGGAAGAGATATTCGGTTCTCTCGCGGCAGCGAGAGCATTGATCGTCGATCGAAAATTGAATCCTTTTCTTCTCATCGATGCGGCTGCCGTGGAAGACTTCGAAGGCTTGGAAAGAATTAACGAAGAACGTGATGCGGTCGTTGTCGGGCTGGCTCCGGATAAATTTCATTATGACCTGATAAACGAGGCTTTCAGGTGAAGAAAAAAAAATGGAAACTTTGAATAACATTACTAATAAGTCGCGCACAAAAAATATTTATAGTACTATTAGGATAGGTAATAAATTTCCACTGCTTTGGTATTTTATTTTTTTCCCACAGAGAAATAACATTCTCAAGTCCATTGCGGGAAAAGCATGAAATACAAAAATGGCGGGAATTAATAATAATTATTATTACTATTATAATGATTATTATTCTGGTTTATGGGATTGTAGATAGTATAATTATCACAGATTGCTAATGAAAGGAGCATCCCTCATCGCCGTCCACGAAGGTCGTTATTACAAACGTCCGGATGGTTTGGCTATTGGACCCGGAGCGTTTATCAAAGGTCTCGAATACTCGTCAAACGTTAAAGCGGAAGTTGTGGGCAAACCGTCGAAACAATTCTTCATGGCCGCTTTGAATGGCACGGATCCCGAAGAAGCCGTCATGATCGGTGACGTGAGTTATCTTTTTTCCTTCGGAGGAACCCTAAAGAACCCTTGAAAAATGTCCTTTGCGTCGGTGGGATACAAACCCAATGCGTGCGAGCCGGAACGTTATTTCTATCCCAATGGTCGTCTTTGAGTCACTTTTCCTTGTCATTATTATTTTTTTTTATCAACAGGACGTCAGAGACGACGTCGGCGGAGCGCAAACAGCAGGACTCAGAGGAATTCTCGTGCAAACCGGAAAGTTTCAAGCGGGTGACGAGAGAACGATAACACCTCGACCATCGAAGATCTGCGCGTCGTTTGTCGAAGCCGTTGATGCCATAATCGGTGAAATTGATTAGCTAATCAATGTAATCAACGTAAATTTGTCGTACAATATCTCGTTACGTATTAAATTATATGTTTTATTTTGAATAGTTATGCTTCAAATTTAACTTCACACATTTTCTAGGTCGTGTCGTGACAGCAGTGTTACAGCGCATTATCAAGATCATCATCATCGTCATAATTGTTATCATTATTACGATTATTTCAAATAAGAAAAATGCCATGTAAAAAAATTAGAATAAAATTAAAAACTAAAATGTTTTCTCATAATTTAATAATGGCTCTTGTTATGGTGTTTCATTTACGAAGTCTACGTAGCTTATCAGACCCGCAGGCTTGAACGAGTACATTTTTCTTAGCTGCACGAGTTTCGAGAATGCTCCAAAAATAATTATGGAATTTGAGATTTCGTTACCGATCGAATAGTGTCGCGCTGGAGGGAGAACATCCGAGTGGACAGCGGAAAAAAGAGATGAGCTTTAGGAATTATTATCTCAAAAACTATTAGTTCGATTTCATCCAGATTTGTTTTATTTGAAAGCATACACGTTGAGGAATGCTGAGAATTTTTTTTAGAAATATATATCGACCGGGAGCGCCGCTGTCATGGCCGTTGCCTAGAGCATCATACATTAAATTTTAAGAACATTTTTTACGCCGGCCATGACAGCCGCGCTTCCGGTCGATATTTATTTTCAAAAAAATTTCTCAGCCTACCTAAACGTCCATACTTTCGAATAAAACAAAAACTGGATAAAATTGAACGAATGGTTTTTGAGATAATAATTCTTAAAATTCGACAATTCTTTCCGCTGTCTACTTGGATGTACCTTCCTAAAGGTCAACCGGGATAGAGAAAAAGTGAGATTACAGTTATCGATACCGACAGAGGCGTCTCACATAACCTCAAGATAATGTTATGTTCTTTTTTTGTCTTTCCGATAATAATAATAGAAGAGTAATAATACCGTTGCAGTATTTCCAACGACGCTAGACGCTTTGAAAGAAAATCATAGACGCATACATCCGTTTTAAAGTTCATTCTAATTTTGTCGTTGATCATGAAATTTTACCATAATTCATCAAGAGAAAAATTCGTTACAACCCAATTTCCAACGCGTAGATGCCCTAATAATTGAATTTATTTCACGAGCATTGAAGAAAAACAATTGTTAATAAAAATTACCAGCAGATGCGACGACCCTTCGTCGGTTTTATATCGTTTTTTTTTCTTTTTCTTTCTTTCTTCGTCAGCCACAGAGAGAGAGCGATATTTTTTTCTGGTTCTAAAAATATTCCCATGTGTTCGTTTTCTTTTCTTACCGAAAACTCGTAGAATACAATGATTTATTATTGCGTTCAAACGACGTGAAACATTGATTCTTATCGATGCAGTAGTTCAGATCGGTTGTCGCGAGGTTTGACTAGATTGGTCGGCTTCTCTTTATTTATCATCGTTTATCATCATCATCATCACCGTTTGTTTTCCGAACAACATCAGATAACAAAATAAACAAAGAAAAAAAACTCATGTCCCTCTAAAGGATAACCCACAGAGCAAAACAATTCGTGTTACAATTTTTCTTCCATCTCATTTTCTCTCCAAACCGCAAACTAAAATTTTGAGGAATGGAAAATATCGGTATGTATATACAATTTGGCACCTTTCTAAATGATTTTTCGTGGATTGTTTGAAATAGCTATTATCTACCAACTAGGATAGTAACAAACTTATTTATTTTTTTTTCTTTCATTTTTTTCTTCGAATGAAAAATATGTAGATGTATAGCTTCAACGATTTATTGAAATTTATCGATGATTTTGGAACTCGTCTCGTTTCTTTTTACCTTTCTCGTTTTCTTATGTGCATTTTGATTCTCATCTTTCTTTACTATCAATGGTTACATAGCCGGACGAACGTCTATAAAATATCGAATGAGTGAAATTTAAAAAAAAAAAAGAATCAAAGAACAAAAAACATCTTCGTGCGTTGATTTGTCGCGACCCCAGCTTTTGGTTACGTGTGACAATGTGTGATACGTCTAAGTAAAAATAATTTTCAAACTTAACTAGCAATAAATATGATTACTTTTGGTGGCTTTTTTCCTCGCGTTTGTTTTCTTTTTCTTTTTTTTTCTTTTTCGTTTTTCTTTCTTATCTCGGTCTCCAGCCGTCTCGGGCGCATTCGCGACGAGCTTGATTTAATTTATGCGCAAAATACAGTAACGACAAAATACGGGAGAAACTGAGACGTCATCTAATTAACTTATAACTAATTGCGAAAATAATAATAGTAATAATAATAATAATTTCACGTGCCACAAAACGTTTCGGAGGGACGAATTTTTCAAATTCTTTATCTTCGTGATGAACATTCCAATACGTAAAGGAATTTTCAAACGTTCGCAACAACGATTTCCCGCAATTTCTTGATATCTCTTAGGCCAAGAGTGTCGAATGTCTATGTACAAATAGCGCGAATGAAGCGGATTGTTTCGAAACCGGAATTGCCAATTTCTTTTGTTTCCTATTTTATTTTAATTTTTTTTGCAGATCCCTCGAGGGATAAATTGATCATTCGACGAACGCGTCTCGTCGAATTCATCGCGAACAATTGGAAGACAAAGAGAATGCATAAACGATGACGATTCTTGATGACTCACTTGACTATCGATTGTAAAAAAAAAAAAATTCATGAAGAAAAGAAAAACAAATAACAATGATATTAATAAGCAACCGACGATTTCACATAATCTTGTCTTCCCGAATTAATTTCGTGGCCCAACGAAAGAAAGTTGAGAGGAGAAATAACAAAAAAAAATTAACACGATCGAATGATATCCTCGCAAACAATTCGTGTCTTTTTAAACGTCGTTGTTTCGTATTTTTCCGGATGTTCAACGAACGAAGAATCGAATGGCGGAACACATTTTCGTTTTCACCGACATTTGAGACACCTAATCGCGCGTGACGGTGTCTTCCATCGCGTTAGCCTCGCGAAATATTCCATTAAATTGAAAAAAAAAAAAAAAAAAAAAAAAAAAAAAAAAAAAAAAAAATTGTTAATCGAATATTTCAAAATACGCTCGACGCCGGTCGTCACAACTCACGCGATAAAAAAAACGAGGTTGTATAATATTTTTTGTTGTTCAGTTATGCGCCGATCAAGCACCTCTACAATTTCGTCGCGGATTCACCTTTTTATCTTCGTCTTCGTTCCGTCTTATTTTCTTTTTGTTTTGTTTTTGGCAACTTTTCGGCGCACCGGAATTTTAAATCCAAATTCTCTCGCACTTGACGCAGATTTAATTCCGATGTCGCGTGCGAGAGCGCGGATCGTTACTTGGCCACGCCACAGAACCAGGCCCACTTCAACGAGCCGTGATTTGTCAGTCGGGATCCTAACTATTTGACGGGCCGGTAGTGAAGTGTCAGATCCGCCGAATTTTTCCATATAAAGTGTCTCACCTGTTTGAGGGAAACAAGTGAAAAACAAATTAATGGGGCCGTCGGTCGTGTTCGGGAAAAATTATTTTCATAGAATAATTTTTATTTCTATGTATAAAATTTAATATGACAGGTGTTTCGGTTAATAACGTCGATTTTGATGAGGGATGACGTTATTAATGCATTTGTTGGTACAGATCGATGACGTTTATGGAGTTTCGATGGGTAAATTAACGGCGTCAACAGCCAGTTTGTTATCAATTGTCATTGTGCCAAAAACATTGTTTTTATAGCTTCGAGAATGTCGAACTTTGTACCAGAAAAAGACGTTTCGCGGGGAAGTTTAATAACCTTATTCCATTTGAAGAAAACGTCTGCTGAAAGTTATCGATTGTTGGTTGAAGCTTATGGCGAGAATGTTTCACACCAAAAAAGCTTATGAACGATGGTTCAAACGCTTTAAGAGTGGCAATTTTGATGTAAAAGACAAAGAGCGTCCAGGTCAGCCGAAAAAGTTTGAAGATGCAGATTTGCAAGCATCATTGGACGAAGACTCAACTCAAACGTTAAAACAATTGTCAGCAGCATTGAATGTTTCCCAATTCACCATTTCCGAACGTCCACACGCTCTAAGACACGATAAAGTCATTTTTCAACATGACAATGCTCGGCCACGCGTTGCAAAAGGTGTCAAAAACTATTTGAAAAATATTAAATGGGACTTCCTACCCCAGCCGCCGAATTCACCGGACTTGGCCCCTTCGGACTACCACTTATTTCGATCAATGCAACACGGACTGTCAGAATAACGCCATCGATCATAAAAATATTTCTGGATAATAAACTAACCGTTCTCAGATCCATCGAGGGATCCAAAAGTTGATCGTTGCAAAGCAATTCGACTTTTTCTTCGGCCAGCGAAGAATTGTCGGCGTTGGAATCCGTGTTGGTTCGATCACCGGCCGGGGAACCTCCCGAAACCGTGTTGCCACCGCCACCACCGGCCACCGAGCCCGAATCGCTTCCAGCTCCCAATACTTTATCGTACACGTGTTCCGCCACTTTTCGCATTTGAATAAAATCATTCGCTATCAAACGATCCCTGAAATGAAAAAAAAAAAAAATAATAATTCATCAATGTCAATATTCGCATCTCATGGAAGAACGGAAAAACTGCTTGTGATTTTCTTACTTTTTCAAGCTCTTGGAACCCGAACTCGAATGCGGCAAAAGATAGAACGGCATTCTTATGAATTTAGGCAAATTCTTGTGAACTACTATATCTACCACCCACGACGGCACGGTTTCCTTCAACAGTACACCCTCGGTTTCGCCGGCAGCATCGCGAACTAACAATCTGTACAAAGTCCTTCCACCGATTTCGCTGAAAACATAAAATTTTTCACGATATTTTTTACGAATAAATAAATAAATGAGATCAATAATAATAATAATAACCTAAATAATAATAATAATAATAATAATAATAATAATAATGAAAATAATAATAATAATACACAAAAATACAGATTTTTCATTCCTTTAAAAACGAACCAAAATAAGAATATCAGATATTTATTTGTTACCTGAAAATGACTGGAGTATGACCGGGCACTGAAAAATACGGATTTCCACCTCGCGTCTGTCCACTGCCATCGTCACCGTTCCCATCGTTCTCATCGTCGACGGGCAACGGCCTCGACCAATGTTCCAACAACGCTTGGAGCAACAGATTACCATAATTCACTGCAACAATGTGGAATAAAAATTTAAAAAAAAGCGTCGATGTACAAAAAAAAAAACACAAAACAAAACAAACGAACGAATAAAATATTGCAAACTGTTTTTTCAATATTCGACGGATGAAACGTCATTGATTACCTTTTTGATCGACGGAATCGTTGTTCGCCAAGCCGGTATCTTTCGCGGATACCCAAGCCGAGAAGCAATCATTCTCGTCTTGACCCAGATGTATCGTCAGCATCTGAATGAAAAACAAAATTATAGTTAAAAAAATTAAACGATCAAAATAAAATAATATAAATTTTTTTTTCAAAACGTTCCTGGTTATTTATGACTTGTAGTTGAAATAAAAATTGTGATAAAAGTTCTCAATACTTGATAAATTTGATGAACGAACCCCGGTTTTGAGATCAACGCTGAACCAATTCGGTACGAAAACAACTTTGCTTCTTTTCTTTATTTCCTGATCAAAATCAACGTGTCCGAGATCCTCGACTTTGGAAGCTTTGAGAACGTCGTAGAGGGCAACGTTTTCTTCGGTATCCTTTGTCAGTACGTGCCGCCTGTCGTTCAATATGTGATAGAGCCTTATCGCCGGACCACCCTGAATCTTCTGAGCCGGTTCGGTGTTTCTCGGTACCAAACCACCGTCTCCGCTACCCGCGCTGTCCACGCAATAATCACCCCCGCATTGCCAATCTTTCTGGCTAATACTCTGTGAATAATGTTTACAATTATTCGATTGTGTAATTAATTTCTGCATTTTTGTGTTTTATTCATTTGACGCGATTTTGTGAGTCGTTGGGTGAAGTAATATTTACACAGTCGCAAGTTGTTTTCTTGCTCTACTAATCTATCTGCTTTAATTTTCTGAATTCATCGATTTTAATCAATTTTTAGGGTTTTGAGATGGAAGTTTGATGAGACAAAAAAAATTTATTTAAAATTCGAGGTTGGCAAACCGATCTTGGACGATCCTCGCGGCTATAGCATCTACTTCAGGCACTTTACGAATGTCGTAAGTTGTTTTCGTAGCTTTTTGACCACGACAAAAACGCGAAATAGAGCAGACGTCGAAAATGAATTTTTTTGCTCCCTGAAACTTTCATTTCAAAAGCTTGAAAATTGATCAAAATGAATTTAATTCCAAAAATTGAAGCCGATGACTTTGCAGAGCATGAAATGAACTTGCGAATCCATTTATACACTTTACCTAACAAATTAGAAATTGCGGTAAAGAAATAAAACACAAAAAACGCGGCTATCAATCACACATCCTTATAGAATCGACATAAAAGTATACATAAAGTCGTGATATCGACGATGGCGATTGAAAAAAAAATGTTGAAGCTTACCCAATTGTTGATCGTGGACACGCTCGTAGCCACCCAAATACTCGATTGATCAGGAGTCATCGTCATTTTTAAGATGGGCGCAGATTCCTCACAGATGACTGTGTAACGATCAGGATTTCTCAATTCGGTCATTATCACCCTTTTGTCTCTGCCTCCTGATATAACGTGGCTGAAAGTGTCCGTTGCCTGGATATCAAAGTTTTTATTTGATTATTAACAGAATTTTTGGGTTTTAATTTTTTTTCCAAATATTCTTTTTAATGCTTATTATTTTATTTTATTTATTAATTTATTCTATTTTCAATTAATTAATTAATTTAATTCTTCAATTTTAGTTAATTCACCAGAGAAATAATAATTAAAGAAATAAAAATAACAAAATCAAAACATACATAAATAAATAAATAAAATCAAAGATAAATAAACAAATTCAGAAAAAAAATAATAAAATTAATAATTAATTTTACTTAATTCATTTATTCATTTATTTTATCATTCTATTCTTCTATATATGTGTTTTGTTTTTATTTTTCATGTCCTTTTAATTATTATTATTTTTTTTTTAATTATTATTTTTACCAATAAAGCCCAAACGCCTTCGGTGTGTATTCGGAAGGTTTGAATGCACAATTGTTGAGCCAGAGACCATAGTTTTATCGTGCCGTCGGAACTGGCGGACAAACATTGACTGCCGTCACGATTGAGCACGAGAGCCTTGATATTGTCCGCGTGTCCGCGAAGCTTCATCAATTTATTGCACGTTCGAGGATCCCACACGCGCAATACTTTTTCCGTGCTACCGCTTACGATTATCGTTCCCGGTGGATTCATCGCTAAGCTGTAGATCGAATCTCTGTTTCCGGTGAGCGACGATGCTGTCAATGACGAACGGAACAACGTGATTTTTTAAGCGCTTTACTTTGAATTTTTTTTTCTTCCAAAGAAATTACTTGATTAATTGATGAGAGAACAAAGACGAAAAAAAATATAAATGTTTCTTACTGGTAACTGTGTTGTTACTGGCCGTGAGAGCTGTGAGAGTGTTGATGTCCCAGAGAAAAATTGCTCTGTCCAGACCGGCGCTAGCCACTTGCTCTCTGTCCTTTCCATAAGCCAACGCTTTAACATAATCCTGATGCGTTCTTAAAGTCGACATGCAGAATCCTTTGTGAGCATTCCAAACCTTCACCGTCGTGTCGGAGCTTGCCGATATGACTGAAAAAAAAAAAAAATAAATAAAACCCTCAATTGGTAATACGACTCGGAGTCCATCAAAATTTTATATTCTCATGCCATTCATCGCATCGTAAAAAATATTATCACAAAATAAAAGCAAATCAGAAAGGAAGAAATCCCAGAATTGATTAGTGATTCCGATCGAAGGTTCTCGTCAGCTGTGCATAAATATTACCATTGGTTGCACAACCAATTACGCAACGAATGCTTACCGTTCTTTCCGCCGCAGCAAAGGACAATATCGTTGACCCAATCCGTGTGATGTTCCATGGACTGTATGTATGGTTCTTTTGTGTTCTTGCAGTTCCATATCCTTATAATACTGTCTCTGCCGGCTGAATAAAGTCTGTCCATAGCAGGATCATACTGCAAAGAATTGACTCCGGCCCTGTGGCGTCTTTCCACTTCGTCCCTTATCACCATCGACACCTGTAAAAACATAAAACAAAACGAATCTTGAAGTCTTGGTGGATGAATATTAAAAAATCGCTGAAATTCTTGAAAATTTTGCGGAATGATAGTTTTTGATAAAATGATAATAAATGAATTGTCAAAGAACTTCTCACTACATAATTTGGTTGTTATAAATATATGAATTTAACACGATCGCATAGAAGATAACCAGCTTCCGCAGACGTTAAGGGTTGCAAGACAAATGGAACTAAAACGTCACAAATTATGAAAAAATCACACGGGAATATCGTTGAATTTCACTTAAATGATGATCAAAAGTGGTAATTGGCCATTTCTCCGTTAATTCATCATCAGTCTAGCTACGTGTAAGGCGAAACATGAATGACATGATCTAGACTCGTATATCAAGGATTCACCCATTTCGGAGTAATATTTGACAGACGGATCGTCCGGTAAAACCTTGAGTCAAATACAAGCCGATACGAAGTACAGACAACCGAATGAACCCGCTGTAATATTTTCCATAAGAAAATAACGCTACAACCAAAAAATCCCGACCCGATTAAACTCCCCCCAACGTTTGTACCCAATCATAAATACACAGCATGGCAAAACCATTTATAAAAAATTTTCCCAGTGAATAGCAACCAACCCCACGAAGACGCGCGATAACCCACAAAAACAAACAATAACGTTACAAATTTCGGAGCACCTCCACGACCTTCAAAAAAACCACAAAAAAAACACACACCCACGAAGACACACGTACACGTATTAATCACTTATCGATTTAAGTCTCAAACCCTACGTACCTGTACTTTCTTCCGAGCATTCTGCCCACCTGTCTTGTGAGCTGCCATTATCGTCGCAACCCGTGTTTTTTTTTCTTCTTCGTTTCCCTACTTCCTATACGTTTTTTCCAGTTCCCTGTACGTCGATGTATTTTTCAGTCCGTTCGTTTACGCTCCTCCTCTTTATTATGCCCTTTATCTATTCTTGTTTCTTCTTCGTTTTTGTTGTCTTCTATCCGTTTCTTGTTTTGTTCGCCAACGTTCGGCGAGATAACGTTAATTGGTTCGGTTATTCGGTGTTATTTCACCGTGGTTGGGACTCCGGTGGCTACTCCGAAGTAGCCTCGACCATACGGCCATGGACCGAAATTGCGGAACGTTTATGATACACAATGCGCCGAGCGATGGGTTAGGAGCGACGTAAATTATTTTTTTTTTCAACGTAGCGACGATTGAGAGCTACGTTCGCGTAGCCTCATCGCCGTACAATCGAATACCGATAACGCACTGTTAAGGCTCTTGTGCACGAGTTCGCTATCATTCGCTATGCCGGGCGGGTGGCGGAGCGCGGGGGCGGGTGAAGGGTGACGGATGGCGAAGGAAAAAGAGGGGCGGGAACGGCAGAACTTTTATTGGGCTTATGGGTTTATGCCGCGAGATGAATGTTGCTAAACTTCGGCGATCTTCGACACTTCGGAGCACGATCGTGCATAATTGACGTCTGTACGGTCATGAAGATGGGAACTGGTTTTTTTTTTCACTATTCTCACATCCTTGTTTGTTTTTTGTTTTTTTAGATTTTTAAGGTTTTGTAGTTGAAGCTTTTGCCACGGGAAGCGCTGCGAACTAGAGATTTTGCGGATAATGTAGATAATTTTAAAGTTGGATGGGAGAACGCGTTGGGTTTTATGGAGTTTTGTGGAATGGAGCTTGAGTGGAAAACGAACTACGGTTTTTGAAGCTTTGACCTTGGTGTTTGAGATTCGCTGTGAAATGAATTACATGTCGGACGGTGTTTCATGGTTTTCAGCCTCATGATTGAGTTTTGCGTTCGTGTATTTGTTGTGATCATTTGAAAAATAAATTATATGTTAGGGCAGTGTTCTCATGTGTATACTCATTTAGGTAAGATTTTCACACTAGCGCCTCTACATTTCTGACTCGACAAAGCCTGAACTAAACTCCTATCACTTCAGCCGTGCCCACACGAGTTGCGGCTTATTCTGTCTAGGCTCCATAATCAACAGTCCAATTTTTTGTTGACACAGCTACAAATTAAATCGAACCCTTCGAAAAACTGTCATCGGTTTCGACAAAATGAGCGACGCAGAGGCATTACTCGACGAAGATAAAGAACGCGTCTGTACTTTAATAAATATTTCGTTTTTTCTTGTGCCCACATAAATTTCATAGGTTATGGAACGATTTATACGCTCGCATGCTGTCACATTGTTTATTATTTAAATTGCAGACGGAAATACGTCAACAGCTGTCGCTTATGAGTTTCGAGAAGTTGCAAGAATTGAAGGAAAAAATAGGCTCCAAGGTGTACAATGAGACTCTGTTTGGCACAAAAAGAGTAAAAAAGGTGGAATACAAGCGAGAAAACAAAAACAGGCCACGAGAAATGTCATCGAAGAAACCAGTCTCGAGGTTTCGCGAAATTGTACCAGTGAAGAAGGTCGTAGCGCGCGATCCCAGATTTGACAGTCTCTGCGGCACTTACAATGAAAAAGCTTTCAAGAACGCTTACAGCTTTCTGAGCAAATTGAAGGAAGGAGACTTGAAGGCCCTCAAAGAGCGGCTCGGCGAGACCGAAGATCCTAAGGAGATAAAAAAAATTAAATATCTCATACAGAGAATTGAGAATCAATTGAGAGAAGAGGTGAAACACAAGGATAAACAGGAAAAGGAAAAAGAGGATAAACAGGAAATCGTTGGAGCTATTAAGCGCGGAGAAAAGCCGATATTCAAGAAAAAATGTGAGTTCATGTGATTGGAGACTAGAATTATGATTTTTCTGGCGTATTAGCAAGATTAAAATGTGTCGGAATGTTAAAAAAATATTTTTTTGGAAAATGTCAGGATGACTGCAAAATTCGTGTCTGTAATTTGAGAGATGTTTGTGAAGTATCGTAATTCCTTTTCAACCCGCAATTTCTGTGATGAATGATGCAAGAGCTAAAATTTCGGTTCTTCCTGCTTTCATTGATCGATCTATTTCGATTGTTTGTTTCCAGCTGAAAAGAAGATTTTGGATTTGGTATCGCAGTACGAAGAATTGAAGAATTCCGGCAAATTGAAGAAACACATACAGAGACTGCGCAAAAAAAACATAAGCAAAGACAGGAAAAAGTTATCTAGTATAGATATGTGAATTCGATTTGGTTCCTATATTAATATACAAATCCTATGTTAACCGTGTATATAAATATAATTGTTTTTGATAATCGAATAAAAAAAAAACAACCTGCTGTTGTTACGCAGAGACCCCGAGTTTATCAAAAATCTTCATTTATTTTACACAACTGAACTTCATGCTTAAATCATCAGTACGGATTGAAATATCATCGTTAAATACTGTTATACGTCACACTCGAAGGCTTTTTTGGGCGACGGATCCGAAGCCGTTGTTTCTGAGCCAACGATCGATTATTCGCGGATTTTTGCAGAGCCATTCGATATTGCTCGACGATTCCTCGAGGGCCAGCCGTCGAGAATTCGCACCGGCGCCGGCATTTGGATATTTTTCAAAAAATTCTCTCGCTTCTTTTAGTCTGCGTGTGTTCTTGAACGAGGACACAATCTTTCCCACGAGGGAACCCATCGCAGCGTCATTCAAGGTGTACTTTTTCACCAGTTCGTCCCAGTTGTTTCTGGATCAATCGATACGTGACAAAAACAACGAAGGCGATGATAATAAATCGCCATTGGACTCGCGATTGCGAAAATATTACCTCAAAAAGTCCCAAACGATTTCTAAACCCTTCGGATTCGAGGCAACTTTTCCAACCGCCTCGAAGTAATTCTGTCTGCGCACCAGACTCTCATTGGCAACCCTTCCTAGATACCTTACGAAAAAATAACCACAAATCATTGAAATTTTTTCTGGGCTTCTTCAACGATATTAGATTGATAATTCTTTTCGTTCATTCATGTAAAAAGTTTGGGCGATCTCTGCCGCCACTGATGGGTTGCTTCTTCGAAGAGTTAGTGTTGTTTTCATAGAGGATGATTTTTTTCGCAATTTTAATTTCAAGAGAGATAGTGCGAAACGTTCGGTAAAATAAGTCTCACCTAACGATAATTGCGGGTTCCTTAACGTCAGCCAATCCAATGAGCAGTCTTTCTTTCTCCTGAGGATCGTTTTCATCGACGAAGAGTCGCCACATCGCTTCCCACGATCTGAGATGATCGAGGCCCGGTCGAACGAGACCTGTGCTCATAAAAACACCGCTAAAAATCGCCTTTACTTCTTCCGGTCCTCATAAAAATCTGTCTGATTTCACAAACGATCTCAACATTAGTTGATAAATCGATTATTCGGCGCACGAAGATCGTGAATAATCGAAGACAAATTAATGAAAAACAGAACTAACCATTTCATTGAAATATCCATGATTGAATTTTGCCGTGAACTCACCGAACGAATACGTTATCGATCGAAGATCGGGAGACGGTCGAATCGTTCCGTTGCTTTGAAGGAATTTTTTTAACCGATTTTCGCCCACTCGCAGACAATCTCGGTGACCAAGGCTGCACGCAACACGCAGTACAAGAATTCGCAATTCTCTATCGAGCAAAATTAAGAGCGATTATAGCGAGGTCGATTTTATTTTCAATTTTTCTTCTTCTTAGATCGCACCTTTTGTCAAACGTTTCGACATCACCTGGGTCCCAGCCGATCTTTCGATACACACTGCCAATTAAATGTCGAGCGTAGTGCTACCAAAAAAATAATGTATTTGCAATTTAGTTATCACTGATCTTTGGTTTCGTTAAATGATTTAATTCGAAAATTCCATTACCCGAAATCGTCGATGGAATGGCGTACCGGCGAGAAGCCTGTCGACACGCAAGAGCCAACTGGCCGCAACGACCCACGGCTGTAATGTTCCCTCATTGAGCAAGTACTTGGTCAAGTTTAGGGCCGTCGTGTAATCAAGATCTCCGGAATCGGTGAGGAAAAATGAGTCATGAAGAAGATCGGCTCTGTCCAAAGGATTGAGAACCTGACGCTCGTTCGAAATAATTTTTAAGTTTCTTCGAGACTTTTACGTATGCTATTATTTCGAGGGTTGTTGATATTTGTAAATTATAATGGAATTAGCGATTATTGAAACATTTGTCAATGACACTTTCTAAAAGTTACTCCGATATTCAAATTCACGTGTAAGCATAATATTGCCGATATCTTGTAAGCTCATAGAACGTTCAGATCGTACTTAAAAATGGCAATCACCTCGATATCGTGACAAAGTAACTTGCCAAAATTGTGCCACGTTTTTTCGTCGTAATTAACGATGTAGTAACCAATCGAACGGTAATTCAGCTTGATCCAATTGATTGAATTTTCGACGGCAAGTTCCGCTGTTTACATTCGTCGTTCATCGTCACAAGACATAGATTATTGAAGTTGTATTTGTTGAGTTTATTTTTGGTCAATCATTACCACATGTCGCGTTCGCAAGAAACCAAACGAGCCGAACCCCATCCTTGTTTCGACTCGTGACGTATCTGATCGGCAAATCCCACGTGGAATTGTCATTCGACATTCCCCGGCTCAAAAATCTTTTTTGAACAAGTTCGAAACCTATCGGAGTTCGTCGAACATTCACGACTGGAAAACCCGAGGATTCCGTCCAACTCCTGATAAAACCGATCAGATCGATTTTGCTTTTGAAATGTTTCTGCAAAATTTCGACAAGTTGACGCGTGTCGGCGTTACCAAATTTGTATTTTCCGAGATATTCTCTTGTGCCGAGAATAAAATTCTCACTTCCCATAGCGTCTTCGAGCATTTTCAGCACAGCTGCACCCTGATTGTCGCAATGTAAAAAAGAATGAGAGAAAGATGAGAAATAATTTTGAGCCCAAAAAAGGATCTTGCCGGGAAAAACGAGCATGTTGCGAGGTTTGGCAAACGAAAATGGCCTAAAAGACGATTTCGTTTAGTTTGAAAATTTTTAAATACCAGGCGCATTGTTGATTTTGATCTATCAAATTGAAATTCATCGGTTATAAATAAGAATAAAGCAGGATTAGAGTCTCGTCCTAGATTTTACATATTTAAGGAGAGACGAGACATCTTCTGGTCTTCATCCACGCCATCTACATTGAACTAAAGCCCGTCGCACCCCAGAAAAAGTATGCGATATCGGTGGAGAGGCGTAAACTCAACAAGGTAACACACTCGTCTTTTGAAGAATGTTAAACGACGATCCAAAAACAAAACCTTTTGGTAAGAGATGTGATCGAACATTTGTCCGATTTCATCCGAATTGTCGGTTCGTCGGATAATGGGATGAGCTGTAATTTTCGAGTCCGATCGCATGGTCAGATATTTCGTTTCCATCGGAAAACTGTCCATCTGTTGCCACTCGGGAAAAATGTGATTGACCGCGACATGTTCCATGTACGTGGCGAAACCCTCGTTGAGCCAGAGATCGTCCCACCAATCGAGAGTCACAAGATTGCCGAACCACATGTGTGCCAATTCGTGAGCTATCGTCAGCGCGACGCTTCTTATATTTCCGACTGAACTGTGCTCGTAGCTGTGAAGAATTTCGGTTTCTCGGAAAGTAACGAGACCCCAGTTTTCCATAGCGCCAGCGGCGAAATCCGGGACTCCAACCAAATCTTTAGAACAAATCTATTGTTTTATAACGGTTTGCATACAGGCCTGGAGATTACGGGAATAAATCAATCAATAATTACTTCGAATTAGCGACGTTTAGTTTGAGTTAGTAATAAATCAAGAGCGCTGGGTTGAGACAATGTCTCCAAAACCACGGTCTTATGTACAGATCTGGAACCGAAGTCCAAATTCCAATGGTGTCTGTCGTGTGGTGCATTAATGAGCTCCAAGTGCAGCCGTTTCCAGACCTGTACATCAGACCGGGTCTGAAACATTACAAAGTTTTATTTTAAAAAAGCCGCTGTGGGTCGCGATCCAAGATCTTGGCGAGAGTTACGTGAAGTTAGCAATGGGTTCCGGCGGGACAGTTCAAAATAATGTGGTGGTGGTTACCACGAAAAATTGTAAAGTGTTTTTTCGAGCAACGATTCATTACTTGGATAAAGTATAAGGACGGTTAACTCCGTCTTAAAATACTACAGTAAATCGTTTTCGTCATTCTTGTCATCCAAAAAATCCCAACAACCAAACAAACATTGCCGGTACGCGGATTTTAATCTTACCGATTTTTGGCAGAGGATAATCGATCTGAAAAAATTGCATGTAAAAAGACAAAGCTTTCATCGCAACGGTCAGGGCAAATCGAACTTTTTTCTTATTCGCCAATGAACTGCAGACGGATACTGGGATACTGGTTCCGGTAAGACTGTCGATTACCGAAGTCGTGCACGAGTAATCGCTGACAATGAAGGCCACGAGGTACGTGGGCATCGGCAAGCTCGTGGCAAAGCTCGATATAGCCAGATTCCCATTCTTCTCGGACTTTCCAGATGTCTGATGAGATATTGAGAATCAAACATTCGACTGTGGCATCGTTTTACTCGTGGACCAAACTATCTTATTTAAGGGCTCACATGGGTTCAAGAATTTTAAAAATCCAAAAAAATACCCACCAGACAAGGCATGTTCGACATAACATGGTAACCCGGACTGGATGTGTAAATTATTCTGATGTCGAAAGTTGATTTGAAGGAAGGCTCGTCGAAACAGGGAAAAGCTTTTCTAGCGTACGTCGGCTCGAATTGTGTAACCGCAAGCTTCCTGGCGCGACGGAAAAAACGATTACGAACCATCAAAAATATAACAGAAGACGTCTGTCATGTCCAATGTATTTTTCTATTGACAATGGTTCTTGATGAATCCTCGACTTTTACTTTTCAGAACAATCGCCGTAAGAACTCCGATACGTGCTCAGATATAAGCCGTTGATTCTATTTTCCATCGAACCGCTAAAATTCATTCTGATCGTGTGAATCCCGGGTTCCATGGTTTTTAAAGTTTTCACGACAATCATCTCCAACTTCTTCACGGAATAAACTCGTTCCAGGGGACAAGGAACGCACGAATCGTCGAACAGTCCCCGACAGACACTCGTTGATTCTATGTCGAGGTCCTTGGCGTGCATCGCCACGTAATCTCGGGCCTTAATAAAACGTCGATTGTCACGGAGGCAATTAAATTTATCGTAAAGTGAAAGCACACTGCTGCCGAAAGTTATTAACGACCGTAAGACGATGGAATGTTATCAATAAAGACTGGCGCTGTCCAATGCTTTAAACGAATAAATAAAAATAAATCAAATCTTGAGAGTTGAAAAATAACCAAAAAATGTACTTCAAGCATTTCGCAGGTTATCTGAATAGCTCCGCGAAAGACATTTCTGTGAAAATCCAGTGATATGGCAATCACGTATTTCTTGGGTATAATGTCTTTGGGCAAACGATTTCCAAGATCGGATGGGGCTTCGTGCTCCGTTGAAATATTACAGATTTTTTCGGATTTCGAATCGACGAGATTATCGATACAATCATGGAGACCGAGGGACATCGATAAAAATACAAAAATATATCTCATTGGAATTCCAATGAGGATTCTATCAACTTCGACAGATTTTTCCATTTAACATTTGTACGTCATGAAATTATCGTAATAAAAACAGGGAGGGAAAAAATCGCCCGTCAGTGTCGATCTTAGATCGATTGTATGACATTCTTTTATCTTTCTCCGATTTCGTTTCGTTCCACTGGATCGACGATAGTCCTATTCTCAATCCACTCCGTGCAGCATACAACGTTGACTCGGCATTAGCCTGTAAATTTATTATGCAGTTTTGCAAAATTTAATCATAAACAATCGTCGATTATCGAAATATTTGTTTTGTAGAGCGAGACTTTACTGCATAATTTTTAAGATTCAAAATGCAAAAAAATTACAATCCGTACGTCGAATTACATATAGTAAACCCTGACTACTTCACTCGGAGAACGAATTTTGGATCTAAGATTCGCCCGAACGCATCGATGGGTGAGAGCCAAGAGAGATAAGCTCGTGCGTCTTCGAGACAGCAAAAAATAAAAATTAACGGGTATGAGAAGCGATAGGAAGCAATGGAAAAAAATGTGGATTGCAAGCACAAGAGCGAGAAAGAGAGAGAAAGTGAATGCACCGGTTGATTATTGTGAGCGGTGGGGATTGAGTCGAGAGAAATGTGGGGGACGAGTTTAAACGTAGTGAAGCAACAGCAACGATCCTCAGTCAACCACGAAGCCTTTCTCCGGACGCCGGCTGTTATCTCCGAATTCTGTACGGACTGACGCGGTAATTACGATACGAATAAATACGAATAAACGTCGAGGAAAAATTCAACTTAGATCCTCATAACGAGTAGAAATGGACAGTTTCAAAGCTTCATAACTCGATATTATACAAATATAATTGAATTTTTCTGAACGAACTTACGCGTCGTTACAATTAAAATACAACGAGGAGTAGACGCTCGCTGACTCTTGATGGGCCGTTATGTTATAGAAAGTGGGCCGCCGAAAGTAAAGCAGCAGAATATATATATGTATATCTCAAGATGGCACTGCGTTTTTTCAGTAACAATGCCGCAATACAAGCTCAAGTACTTCGATGTCATGGGTCTCGGAGAGCCCATAAGACTTCTTTTGAGCTACGGGGGCAATGACTTCGAAGATATTCGGATCGAACGGGAAGACTGGCCAGCCATGAAAACACGTATGTTTACAATTGATAGAAATCCATTCACAATTACGCATTTATATTACAATAATCGTCGAACGATCTCGGGACTCGGTCTGAGCGAGTCGCCATGGACCGGTGATGCCAGTGATTTGGCCAATTTTTAAGATTAAAGGCTACACGATTTAGAGAACTTTCTTTTACCTATTTGGAGCCAATCTGGAGGGCAGACTCGTCAAAATTCATCCGAACCCGATATGAGGACCAGTCTAACGTATATGCTTGTATAATCATATAGTATATATTCTTTTGATCGCAGAAACACCTTTTGGTCAGATGCCGGTATTGGAAATTGATGGAAAACCATACGCGCAGACTCTACCGATCTGTCGTTATCTCGCTAAGCAATTGAATCTCGTCGGGAAAACCGATCTCGATGCTCTCGAGATCGATGCCATCGCCAATGCTCTTCACGATTTGCGAAAAGGTAGACGATATTGACAACTTTGTGTTATTTCGGCTGACAAAAATATCATTGCTTACCAAGAGCTTATCCGATTGTTCATCTTTACAACAAGAAAAAATCAGGGAAAGAAGCTGATTATTGTGTTTCGGAAACGTCCCGAAAACTCCAAGAAATGTTGATGGCCACCTGTTTTGTATTGCCCATCAACATATAGATATAAAAAGAGATAACATAGCGACGGATAGCGTCTATGTCCAGTCGCGAGTCAATGTTAGTAATTTTTTGTTTTTTAAAATTCCAGATGTAGCACTATTTTACAGAGAAACAGATGCCATCTTGAGCGCAAAAAGAAAATCAGTGAGCGTCAGTACAACCGTTCCATTTTATTTGAACAAATTTGAGGCATTGGTCAACAAAAACGGAGGCTATCTTCACGGAGGCGAGGTAAGCACGCGAGAATTTCTTCACGAATCAAAATGACTTAACTTGAACATTTTCTCGAACCTAACGATAACGCCATTGGTTATATTCTTGCAGCTGAGTTACGCCGACATATTTTTCGTTGGGATTCACGATTCCGTCGTAAACGCTTGCGGTGCCGATATAATGGCTAACAGGTCAGGTCTCAAGGCTCTCCGTCAAAAGGTTCTCGCAATTCCCAGCATCAAATCTTGGATCGACAAGAGACCAAAGAATGATTTTTAAATTTATAGCATTCGCACTGAAAGTTTCACGCATGTCATGATAAATAAATATTTTTTACGTGTTTATTTCGAACATGTATACATTTTATGGACATTATTTTCTTATTTCTCTCCTTTTCCTGCTTCCCAAAATAAAGGACACGTCCTCGAAGTTCGAGGATTTCAATGCTACACCATCGCCGCCAAACGGGAACTTCGAAAATAAATCTCATGCGGATATAGCGCTTCGACTCTGCACCGGTGACAATATCACCAACGAATGATGCATTTTTTCTTCAATTTTTGCATATGGAGTATTCCACGTCAACTCAAGCTTTGACCCTTGGGTCAAAATGTTTGCCTCCTAATTTTTTACATGAATATAGGTTGAAAATAAAGAGGGGGTAAAACCAGGGGGTAAAACCAGGGGTGTTTTTTTTTCATTTTTGCATGCTCTATACGATAAAGATATTCATGATTATGTTGCGCTGATGTAACAATTATTTATTAACAATTGAAAATTAAAAGTTAAATAAAACAAAGAATGCTCGTTTCATTTTTTTCATTTTTTTTTCTTAAATTCCTTGATTAAAAACGAAAATTTTGGACATCACCGGAAGTGGGCAGCGACTTGGTTCGGAAGTTACGGCTTTTTAACGGGTTCACCGATTAAACAAAATGGATGTATCTCAGCAACGGTTAGTGACAAATTGAAAAACTATTAGTGTTTTTTTCCATTTTTGCACTCTCTATATGATAAAGCTATTCATAATTATCCTGCACCTATGAAGCAATTGTTATTAACAAGTAAATAATTAGAAAATTGTATAAAACTAAAAATGCTCATTTTTCAACTCACATTTCAGATGGTCAGACAGTATAAGCGACATCGTGTCATTGCGCTTACAATTTTTCCAAAGAAACAAAAATGGCGAATCAGCGGAAACCTCAACGATCGGGGCTTGCGGAATTACCCAAAACATTGCCAAAGATTACTTATCGACGCTCTAATAATTCGATAAATTCTAGCATTCGTTATTCATTTTCCTTGGAAAGTACGTGTACTACTGCACCCCCAGATAAGTACTCAGTTTCAATAACGTCACTTCGATCTTCTCTTCCCTCCACGATTCGTATATTCCCCCAAAATCAAAACTCGCAACTTCGGTTTCGCGAAAAGCCGCGAGCTTCCGAGCCGACGAGGATGCCCCCCGCGTCAGCGTCAGGTGGCGCCGGCTGACGGCTTTTTCCCCAATCCGCGGACGCGCGGTGACCTCGAATAATCGTTGCGCGGTGGAGGTTGCGCGGGCGCTCGCGGAATATCGCAGCGGGGTCGCCGTCAGTGTTCGCGCCGCGGAGAGCACAGGACGGACATCTTGTAGTAGAATTTAGCGGCGTGTTCGACCGTGGGTGCCGTGTCGCGGTGTGTCGTCATACGTGGTGGTGTGATAACCGCGGATGTGCCGCCGTAATATCCTTCGGCCCTATTAGTCGCCGTCGTTAACGTTCTCGCAACTGACGCGCGTTGTGTCGTCGCCGTTGCCGTCGTCGTCGTTGTCGTTGTCGTTGTCGTTGTCGTCTCCACCCTCATCGTCGTTCGTCGTCGTCTTCGTCGTCGCGTGCTCCTGGTGCTGTACCCGTGTTTCCCTGCGAGCGCTGCTGTTTCGCGTCGCACGCTACAGTCGTGCATCGTCTATCACCTCCGCGGGTCGACCAATCAAACGCCAGATCGGGACAACCGTCGCCCCGGTTCGATACGCGATTCCAATTGTTGTTGTTTTCATCATTATTATTATTTTTTCATCCCCCCCCTCCCCCTTATCCCCAATTTTATCGTTCGCCGAATCGCACGGATAAATAGAGAAATTATTTCGAACATTGGGAAATAAAGAAGGGACAACGCGATTACGCGGGTGCATGTGCGCGTGTGGGAGTGTGTGTGTGTGCGCGCGTGTCTGTTTGTGCGTGTGCATGGGTGCGTGCGTGTGTGAATTTACTACGATCACGGGAGAATAATACACACGGGCGCATCATCCGTCAAAATTTCTGGACGACGATCCAAGAACGAAATATAAAAGAAGATAAAAACAATTGCATAACAACACGAAAAAGAAGAGCAGCAAGTTGAGCTCTCAAAATAATAATAATATCGAATCGATTGAAAAGAAAAGATTTGATTTGAAAAAGAAAAAAAAAATAATAATAAAGTAAGTCAATAGTCTCGATAGAAGCGACGATCGAAGCCAAACGAGCTCGTTATTAGAACCAAGTCGAACGAATTCGTCGTTGTTCCGGGCGGTAGACGTTCGATCCAAAGTGGGTGAACAGTCTGTCGGAAGAGCAGATCGTCGTGCCGGATAGCGGATTGAGAAACAACGATTCGGGATAAATAATCTCGAGGAGCAAACGAGAAACCCAGAAGGAGCGGCCGGTTAGGTGAGCACGACGCAGCAGGGGGTTCGCCAGCGTATGCGTATGTGTGTGTGTGTGTGTGGCGTGTGCGTGTGCGTGTGTGTCCGGCAGCTGTCTTTAAATAAAACCCGAAGCTATCCCGGAGCAATCGAGAAAAATAGCTCGATCGAAAAAAAAAAGGCTTCTTCCTTCCTATGTTTATCTACCGGCAATAATAAACGCGGCTCCGTATATTCCGAGAAACCTTAAAGCCCCGACTTCCTCCCTTCCCTCATCCCCTCGCAAACCACGGGCCAGAGAAAATAAGTGCATTGGGAAGACACTGTTACGCTCGCCCACGCAGTGCACGGTTATAACTGCTACTTACCATTATTAACCCTGCGGTACGTTGGCCGAAACGTAATAAACACCTTCCTCGGTACTATCTGTACATATACATCTGCATATATATTTATATATGTATGGAAATGTATAAAAAATAGGGTATCCGGTGTCGGTGTGTTTTCCCCGTAGCGGCTCCAACGTGTCCGGGCTCCGAAATCAAAGATATTCGCCTTCCCGATCCTTTCCGGTGTCCCCTTGATCCCTCGGAGCTTATTCCTCGCCCTCGGCCGAACACCCGGGTCCTTCCCGCCCCTCAACCGGTGACCCAAAGTAAATTCATCCATCCTCCGTCCTCTCGGATCCTCGGAATCATCGCGATTATCAGTTGCGGTAGATAAACACTCTGTCCCAAATATTTATACACACATGTACATACAGAGACGACGTACTGTGTATACCGGGTGACCACACGTCAACCCTAGTAAAAGAAGAAGAAAAAAAACTAGACTAACGTGCGGGATAATAGTTGGAAAAAACTTATTTAAAAAAAAAAACGAAGACGTGAAAGTTATCGAAGTGGAGTGAGAAGAAAGAACAAGTGTGCGGTGACGGAGGTTAGTGCGCGAAAAGAGAGAGAGAGAGAGAGAGAGTTGATAAGGTGCGCGCGGCCGGTGCCAGCCGCCGACCCCCCAACCTACGCGGATCGCCGGACCACCAACGCATCAGCATGACCTCGAATAACTCACAGAAGCTATCCACCACGGAACGGGTTATCAAAAGTAAGCATCATCGTCGTACGCGTGTCGTCGTTTCTTCGCTTCGTTTTATGGTTATTTTTTCTACCTTTTATCCGCATTGAAACGACTGTTTCGTAATCCAAATTGGTGTATAAACAGGTGGTGACACGGAATATCTCATGTTTCAGAACCTTAGACGTTCAATTTAAAATTTACTGCGTAACGGGTTTCAAAAACGAACAAAATTTATTATTATCATTATTATTATTATTATTTTATTATTATTATTATTATTATTATTATATTAATATTTCTCGATGCTGTTACTTTCTGAATCACAGCAAGTGGTGCACAATAGATTGGGCTTTTGTTTGCGGAGTTTTTATAATCGTGTCTCGCCGCTGTTTCGAGTCCCAATCGTCCACCCTTAGCGCGACCTCGAAGACTCTCGTTCGGTCGGTAAATCAGTGACCGCGGTACCTCTTTCCGTCTTTTGCCTCTTCGCTGTGTCACAGTTGAGTCTGATCGAAAACTACGTTTTCCACTGGCGCCCCTTGCGAGCAACGCGGCCTGTGACACACGACAATGCTATCCGGCACATTTCGGTTAGTCGCTGTGAGAACGTTGGCTATCGTCATCTGTCGGCAATACGCTCCCGACGTTGTTCCATTGCTTTAGATTTTTTTTTGTATCAAATTATTTTTCTCGACTTCGACCGCCGCCGGGAAAAAAAGATTTCAGATGCAAAGAAAAGAAGAAGAAAAAAAAATAGCAACAGAAGGCGAACCAGCGTGTATACTCGGCTGCGCTAAGGTTCTCCACGTCAAAACAAGGCCGACGTCAGGCCGGGATTGATTTTCTCCGCGGGGCCGCGGCGCCATTGCTATCGACCTGCTACTGCGGCTGCTGCTGCTGCTGCTTCTTCGTCTTCTTCTTCTCCTTCTTCGTGTTCTTCTTACACTTCCACTACTTTTTTGTTGCTCTTCTCACATCTGGTTCGCAATAACTTACTTCCGTTTCATAAGATCGTCACGAGCCGTTGTTTATTAATTTTTAATCGTCAATTATGCATTTAGCAGTAATCCGGGGAATTTTTTACACTGCCGACCACTTTGATTATTTTGACGGGCATATGAATTCCGTATGTTACTATTGAAGAACTTTTTTGAAAGCTTCGTATTTGTGTAAATAATTATGATGATAATAATAATAATAATAATAATAATAATAATAATAATAATAATAATAATAAGATCAATATTATTAATAATAATAATAATAATAATAATAATAAAAATAATATTAATATTAATAATAATAATAATAATAATTTCTTCATTCTATGAATAATTGTAGGAATTAGAGTTATTATTATTATTATTACGATTATTATTATTATTATTATTATTATCAGAAAATGTATGTTCAAGCCAATTTAACTTGAATAATCGAAAAAAAATAAAATCACTAGGTAAACTGTCCACAAATACACTGAGGAATTCGATAACAATAATTATTAAATAATTATAATTATTAATGTTGGCAGATCCAACATAAATATATTAGATAATTTATTTAGATTATTTGGCAGTTCATTGAAGCACTTCCTGTTATTATTGAATATATTCGTGGATGGGTCAATTATCAAATTTGTTCATTTATTTTATCAATTATACATACTGTGTCTATGTACACAGACGCACACAAAGTCACCGTATAGTTGCTATCGATAATGCGTATACGGCTATCGGACGGGCGTATTCCGAGGCTTGCCACTCATGCCCTTGCGCCCTACATTCCGACGACCCTGTCAAACGCAACGTCCGTATTATGCACTCCTCCAGCCGATTTGCGCTTTGACCTACGGCGCTGTAACTTATAATCAATGACTATAATTACTCAATACCTCTCATCGATCAATCCCGGGTAACCATTACGAAGCACTACATAGGTCCAATGAGTATTGAGGATACGTCGATGATTCGATTGAAATAATAGACCGGATGTAACACGTCCGTCGACCCTGACACTCGTTGTTCACATCACTCGAATTTCTAAGTATTTATTTTCCTTATATACATTCCTCACACCTATGTGCAAACCTTATTTACAAAAAAAGTTGAAAATATGATCTCAATCAAAACTCATTTGCCAAACAGTCGAAAGAATACTTAAAATTCATAAAAAATACACACAAAAAAAACGGAAATGTCGGCCCTTGTGATGCGGCGGTTTTATGTGTGTCACACTAAGCCTGATGGGGATTAAAACGGAAAACGGAAAAGTACCGGAAACGAGCACTTCGTGCTCCTGACAGGTATCTGTAATTCCAACAGCGTCCCTATAAAACCCACTTATGGGAGTTATCGCTGCACCGCAGAATTCCGCTAATGCAGAATAATTGCTATGATTTCAAGAAATTAATGAAAATAATGAAAAATGATAAATTTCAAGAAGATGCAAAAACACATTACAAAAATTTAAAAAAGAATTCATATCAACTGACGAGTTACCCTATGGGGAGAAAAGTTAATTGGGAGTACAACTGGTAATTCGAATTACATCGTCCCCAATCATTTCCTTAAATAAGCTATCTAAGATTATCAAGGAAAACAAGAAAGTGAAATGGATTTATGAAGGTGGCATAAATCCATTTCTTACAAGGCTTGACTGACTAACACACGAATTCTCGCGTGAACGTACGCTGAGCGTTGACGAGGGTCTCGGCTTCTCTCGTTTGCTCTCTCTCTCTCCCTCTCTGTTTCTCTTCCTCTCTCGTCCGCTCGCACTATGTATTGATTTTGCATTCCCATATAGACAGTGAGAGGGAGTCGCCCCCCCCCCTCTCTTTCTCTCTCTTGCTCCCTCATTGGCAAAGAGACCGATATACACACGCACACCGTGGTACTTGTACTCACCGCCTCTACACCCATACCTGCACCGGTTTATCGATCTTTCCGCGACGAGACTTCACAGGCATTGGGCGTCGTGCCTTAACGCAATTTCATGGGTAAATAATCCACGGTGGACTCGGTATGGGTTATGTATTCGGGGTGCGAGTGTATGTGATTGAGTACCCGCGCGTCTAAATGGTGTGTTTGATAAAGTGACGAAAAAGAGAATAAAAAAAGACATTCTCGAAGGCTATATTGGATACATCGTGGTACACATTTGAAACGAAAAATTGAATTAACATGGAGAAAAAATTATTTAAACCGCAGACTACTGACAGTATTTATTATTGAGCTACGCGAAACGATTATAAATTATGAACTGCAGGTTATAAATTGTAAATAATGAATTAAAAATTAAAAATTAAAATAAAAAAATTGCAAATTGCGAATTTCAAATTTCAAATGTCAAATTTTTTCGATAAAATGAAGCTTTTCGCTCATACGTTGCTCGGAAAATTTTACTCGCCAATTTATTCATACGGACCGGTCAGTCACTGAAATACATACGTTTCGTAGACGTTGAGAAAATTATTAACACGAACGACGTCGTACGGCCTTCGCATCAGCCTCGACGAGGTCGCAATCTCGGGTTAATAAGTATCATGCATCTCGGACGTCTGGTGGATTATGATATTCTTTCGTTGCCGTTGTCACGGCCGTTCTCTCGCCACGGCCATCCTCTTGCGGTGAAAATGCTCGCGGCCTCGGTGTCGCACGTGCGTGACCGCATCGCCGTTGCTTCTGCCACTGCCGTTGCCGTTGCCGTGGCGATATCGCTGTCATCCCCATCGACAACGTCGGTAATGGTTTTCTCTCCCCATGGATGAAATAGCGTGGCGGGTGTGAATAACGAAAGTTTCATTGCTCACCAAGTATCAAGCACGCAGCCAAGTTCGTTCTTGCATACGATACGAGCGCTCGTGCGGAGAGAAAATCTCGTGCTGTGGCACCTCGCGCTACAATGAACCTTTAACTTCGCCAAGCACTCCGCACAGCCTTTTTCCTCGTCACCGGGCGGTCCCAGCGTCGCCTCAGACTCGCATCGTGCTTCTAATGCCCTCGGCAATGTACGACCGAGTATATAAAGTTCTCATAATGGAACGAACGGAAACTCTATGAGCAGTCGACGGGTTTTAAGTGCCGAAATAGCGAGAGCTTTCAAAAACCCGGGAACTCATGCACGAGCTCACGAAAGAACTTGGATTGCATTCTCGACGTTTTCTCGTTTCGCTGTCGTGAAACATGAACAAAAATTGGCTTGGTTTGAATAGCGTTAGCGTATATCTTTGCGTCTACGATTTGGTTCTTGTTCGTTTGTAATTGTTATTCAAATTATTGGTTAATTGGCTTTTCAACCTTTTTCGTATTAAATCAGAATTATATATCTTCATCTTATGTGTTCATTTATTTTTATATTTATATTATTTATATATTTTGTATTCTTTAATGCATTATTGAAGGTGTCTGACCGGTTAGCTACCTACTCGTGGTAAAATCTTTCGTCAAAGTATTTCAAACCAAAAACGGTAGACAATTTTTTTGTCCCAATATATATTTCAAAAGCACTCAATAAATCACTAATGTTAAATGTAGTACGCGATAGGTATTTTTTCACACGTATTCCGCCCAGAGACCGATAGTTCGACGTTGACCCATCGGTCCGTCGCCATTTTTAGACCGATAGGGTAAACGATATTTTTTTTTTTTGGAAAGTAAAATTTAAAAGCACCGAAAAAGCAACGGCAACGGGAGTCGCGTTTTAACGTATTTCTCGGATTTTCTCGATTGCATTTGCGCTTTGCCAAATCGATCCGAGATGAGACGAGAATAATGAGAGCAAGAGAAAAACTTGGAGAATAAAAAAGAAAGAAACAAAACGCCGTACGTCGTAAATCCACGAGGGAATTGAAAAGCTTCGAGTACCGAAGACTGTTGTTCTTGTAACCGTGCCGGGGCTTCGCCGAGCTATATCGTTAACGGTCCAGTCATTGGCCTTCTCAACCGATAACAAATAGTCGACGCGCACGTTCTCGTCGCAATTTATCCAATATTCTTACGCGGGTCGACAGGCAGGCATAGTCGCTCGATAAATTAAAAATTGCCGATGACTGTTACAGCTTTTATTGTCCTTCGATATTGAAAACTTCGCGAACGTTGCAAAGCGGAATGGATTAAAAATGATCGTTTTCGACGTGTAAGAAATATAAATTCGCTGAGGGTTTAATACATCGTCAATTTGATTTTTTTTTCATCAAATTGACTCGGTTTTAATTAATTAATTTTGTATGGAAAACAGAGGACGAACTCAGCCAATTTGACATAAAGTTGGCGGAAAAATGAACAAGTTGAATAAAAAACGGCAAATGCCATTGAAATACAGTTTTGTTAACAAATGGAACGTGACATATTATTGTTACCGCAGTACCGATAATATTTTAGAAAATACGATGATTAATAAATATTACCATATGGTGGTTTTTGGGTTGTAAGGTTATCCTCGGTCGTCGGAGATTTTCGTAAGCAAATTCTTGACGATTATTCAACTTATAGGGTTGTTTGTCTGTCAGGATCTCAACGGTCGATCCCGTGTCGAGTCCGGAAGCTCGCGGTAACGCGAGGTTTTTCAAAGGTGTGGAAAGTTTGATACGAAGCAACGGAAAGCTTTATTTCAACCACCTTAATTCCCGTTAGCCGGAGGAATTGTACGCACGGTGCGTATCGGGAATCGTCCGTAGCGGAGGTGGCCAGTGGCTCACGGCCGGCTGGAGTGTAATAATAGACACAAACAAACTCATTTGGCCGGCTGGCCAACTACATTTGGCTCGAGCTGCGTTCAATGTGTTCCAAACGGTTTCTCAAACGCGCAGACGCGGCTCGTGCCGATTTCTTCGGACTTTCCAAAGTTTTGATTTTACACTTTTATGAACCGCTATCGAATAAATATAATAACTGTGGAAATACATACTTGTGCTGCATCGTAATGTTGCGGCGTGTACGTGAATTCCGGTCTGCTACTTTCCTAGCCGTGATAGTTAATTGTCAAATGCCCGGCTTTGAAGCCTACACAAGCTTGTGTCGAGATTTCTACGTGTTTCACTCTTATAACCATGATTTAAATCTTGTTAATAGAGTCTTAGGGACACAGTGGACGATTGGGTTAATGCCGATGTTCATGAAATTTTTTTCCTCTCAATAATTAAGATAAATAATCGTTCTTAATTATTTCGTTCATTAAGATCTGTAAAACAATATTTTAATCTTTTTTTTTTCGACGACTGTAGCTCAGAAATAACTCATGAGCAATTAATTTCAACATCCACCGATATCAACGCCGTCAGTCCATTGTTTACAAAATTTGGAGTACCTAAGATTACCGATCGATCGATAAATACGTCCACGCGGTTCCTATCACATGTACGAGAGGCAAAAAAAAAAGAAAAAATGACGGACGTTAACGTTCCGTCGATGGAGCAACTCTCAACGTGTGGGTTTTGCCCTTCTCGACTTCCGAGTCAACTCTCGAATTTCCGTTGTATTTGTAGAACGCGAAGGCTCGTACGCCGAGTTTCGCTGGTAAGAAGTTTGTGTACGAAGATCGGTCGATCGTAACTTCCTCACGTCGATAACCGGAACACGAGGACAAAGAATAGAACGTATAGATAAACGATCCAACTTCGAGGGTACGAAGACGATGGAGATTGAAATTCACGTTGAAACGTCAATCGTAATTCGCATCCTTCGTCAAGGTCGAAACCATAGATATACCTCGCGTTTGTGAAAAACTTTGCGTTCAGCACGAAAAATGATCGATTTATGGGTTTGGAAGAAACTTACAACGGACTAGGGTGAAAACTTTGTTCCGCTCGTTCAATGTCAGCGAGATGGTGTCCTTCGGAGACCCTGCCGAGTACTACTTAAGACGATACTTCGGAAAGTGTCGACCCAACGGTTTTACGTTATTGTGGAGCATTAATTTATCATCCCTGAAATATAATTGAGGAATTATCTGTTTGCAGGTAAATGACGGTTTGTAAAACCGCACGGTTCAACTTGTCAAGCCCTTCATCCCTGATAGGTCTTTTGGTCGATTGCGATGTTGTTTGTGGTAGAATTACGCATCAACAGGTGACGAAGTCGAGCAGTTGTTGTATAAAAAATTGGAACGAATCATTATCATCGAGTTGGTAGTTCTAGTATTAAATACCATGTTAAAATGTACGCAAAATCTCCTCGTGACAATGTATTATATACCGTAAGACAAGAATAAATAGGAACGTAGCGATCTACCGTTGCCTGTAGTATTTATGGGAAAATATACCGTGACGAATTGACCCACTGCCGGTGTATCCGACCGTTGGAATCGATCCATCTATCGAAAGCACATCCATTGTCCCCGCAATGTTCCGGCCGTCGGTATTGAGAACCTTTGTCCACTTCGACGGTCAAACTGCTTGATCACGCGCGTCAAATTCGGCCACGTGGCCTTCGTCAATCCAACCGTCGCGCAATAAGGATTTTCCCTCATATTGTGAGGCTTGGAGCCAGCATATCGCACCTTCATCGACCCAGTCTTTCGTCATCACCGCCGTGGAGATCATTTCGAAAAAATTTGGGCAACATTTTTCAGCGATTTGTCCATGAGAGAAGCTATTTTGGTATTAAGCGATTCACGCAACATCGATGTATCTGCTGGTGAAATTGCTCGAATCGAAATATTTTGTATTGTCATGTGTGTTATTTCTCGGTTGGGTGGATTTACCCATCGTCGACGACGAAAATTTCGACAGCTCGACCCAAGACGAGTAGCGCAAATTACACATTTGAATAAATCTAGACAACTACATCGAAAAGCCTGCCTCTACTTGTTTGATTTCCGCCCATCCGTCCGTTCGAACCTAAACCATCTGGCTCATCTCCTCCGGCCCCTCAAAATATTTACATCATTTATATATCCATGAGTCTGAAGTGGGGCGAAGTAGAATACGAGGGGATGTAGAGTGTTGGGAACATTGTCGCGTCTCGTTGGATGGATCGCAGGTCACTTGTGTTTTTGTGCGGAGGTGGGGCTCGTAGTCGGATCAATAAACTCACTGGCAAGCCCGTAATGCATAGATTATCTTATTCATAGGTGCTTGCATCGTTCTTGCATCCCTCTTGGTTTCGTCGTTTCGCCCTCATGTTTCATTCGCTGCCTCGCAATAACGGCCACTTTCCCTCTTCATCTCTCACGCTCTTCCTCTCTCTCTCCCTATCTCTCTCTTTCTGCTTCTTCAGCATCCTCATGCTCGTGGTCCCCGATTTTACTATCCGCTTCGAGCCGCTCGCCTCTCCTACGCACTCGTCGCGCCACCCTCGCTCTTCGCAACCTCGAATTCCCACAAATCTCCAATAAAAACCATTTCATAACGTTTTTCGCAATATAAAATGAAAATCACATGACAATATTACCTCTACAACTCCATCTTCAATATCTCAGTCATTCGATATCTACCGATTCTATCCAAAGTTCATATACGTGATTCTAAAGAAAATCAAAATAAAATAAGAAGCAAAGCTTGCCACATAAGTTTAGTAATTTTACCCCCGATTTTGAATATTAATCGAAAAAGAAATTTCTGAAAATTCAATTTAACAAATGTCACCACAGACGGATGGCTTTGATAACTTTTCGTAAGTTAAGAGCCTGGCGACGTAAATTCTTTGACGAGAATCTGTATCAGCCTTCTTGAGAGCGGGACCTTTCGGGCGGAGTGAAGGGGGGGGGGAGGGGGAAGAAGGTGAAGAGATATTACCGGAATAGGTGCGGAAGTAAAGTTTTTCTTTCATCGGGTTTGCGTTCGAACATCGTCTGACCTTCTTTTGAGTGCGGTTTAGCGAGTTCGAAGCTCATGCACGGAGGTTCTTTCGTGTCGAAGCGTAGCAAAGGATCCTTTTCCGGAACGTCGATGGAGCATCCCCTTCTTCGGACGAGTGGTTAGCTCCTCGGTCTTGCATGTTGTGTCGCCCCGACTGGCTGCTCTCGAGCGGAAAAATTCCTTCGGTCTGTGGTTCTGGCTGTGACTACTGGCGCCTCTCTTACCCGAGATTAACTTGAAGGACCGACTGGTTATTGGCCGTACAGAGGGAAACTGCAATCCAGTGAAAATACCCAGAATTTCGTGGGGATGGACGAGGATATGTAAATTCATTCTGGATATTAACGAAGTTATCTATTGGTTATTCCTTTTGAATATCGCCCTAGAATTGTTCTAATCCCTTATCCGCCTGATCGTTTTTTCGTTGGAATTGTTCGATTCCGTGGAAATTTCGAAAAATCCGCCTGGATCGTCGCAACTTTACGTGTTTACTGTTGAAAGATGCATTTGACAGAAATATTAGAGCTCTGGAAGTATAAAAACAAAATGCGTCAATCTCATATGGTCGTCTTCTACATACAGGGTGGCCGGGTACACAGCTATAGAAATGTACTAATGGAATATAAATAAACCAGCATAATAATAAGGATTAATTACAATTCTTATGGAATACTGAGTGAGGCCTGTTCAGTTCCTCCGTTAGGACCTACAATGGGTAGCCAAAGCCCCCTGGTTGCCTTGCGTCAAGCTGCGATCAGCTGCAGCAGGAAGCCGTCCCGGAACAACTTGGTTTCTTTCTGTTATCAATGATCTGGAATGTCTAAATGTTTGCAAAAGGACTTCTGTCCCTTTCTCAAGATCGTGGCTTACTTGGGAATTATCAAAATAATTAATCCCGTCGAATACAAAGTAATTATTCCAGAAATTCGGGAAATGTGTACCCGGATACCCTGAAAATGGTACAACATTGTTATATATGTTCAATAGGGACAAAATGGCCGCCCCGCCACGGATGGCCGTTTCTCCGTGGAGTCTATACGATCGAGTAATTAAATTGAGTTTTCTTAGGGAAGTAACGGCGATGGTTACAGTAAAACGGGTCGAAGGGAATGAGGGTGGTAGAGAAGAGAAAGAGAGACCAAAGCACTCAAGGGATGTGGTAACAAGCAGCGAAGAACAAATATTATCGGGACAATCAAGAACGTGTGGGGCCGGTCTCACGGTTGAAGTTAGAAGCACGGGGGGGGGGGGGGGGGGGGATGAAAAAAGGTGGTGCCCGAGAAAGGAAGAATACGGCAAGATTCGAATAACCGTGACATTTAGCATTTATTAACTGGCGGACAAAAAAATGGAGAGTAAACAAATTTGAGGTAGTTAAATTATTCGATACATTTTATATATAATGTATGACACATGAAAAATTAAATACATAATTAATTAATAATTAAATGAATTTGGCGAGACATTGCCGACGAAAAACTCACACAGCCTTAAATAAATTGAAACGAATATAATTTATTCATCTATATTCCAAGATCGTTTGATCTCCTGTAAAATTCATAATAATAATACATAAATTTCATATTTCACGTGTAATATTCGTTTCCAATTTTTCCGATACTCCTCGTCTATCGTTCGAATTAATAATTGCCATTGCACCGTGTACCGATACTCGTCAAGATTGCGAGTGAATAGTCAATTGTTAATTCCAGCCCTAAGAATAATTCTGAAATTCGAATTCTTCAACGTAAAGTGTGGGGTTCCCGTTGCGAGGTTGATACGGGTGAGAGAAGGTACATATCTCGTTGGTCATCGCTGCAATCTGATTTCGTTTTGAACCGTGGAGCTCGACTGAGTCGCGAATCCACCGTTACCTACTAGGTTCCGGAGCGTGTCTCCCGTCGTCCGGCTCGACGCGCGCGGTTCTCGTTTCTGTCTCTACCTCCCTCTTTCTCTCTCTCTCCCTCTCGGTACTGTACTTGCCAGAGCACCCAGATCGATGTATCCGCGGCTGCGCGGCACGTTCGGACCAGCTGGACTCCTTGCTCTCGTCTCGTTGTTTCCAATATCTATATATACATTGACCACTCGCCGATACACTAGACTGCTCCGACGAGTCGTCTGTACGCACTATTACCTCTCCACAATCCGTTTCAAGACTCATTTCATCTTTAACAATCACTTCCAAGATATCATTTTCAATCGATACGAGAGTATAAACAGATAAAAGATATAACCAAACAAAAACGAACATATAAACAGAGATTGAAGAAAAACCATGAAACAGTTTGTCGGTTGAATTCTTCTAGTCATTTTTCCAACCTATCAAGGGATAGGGAGGCGATAAGTTTGAAACTTTTGTTATTAGTATCATACATATGAGGGTGAACCCCGATTTTTCATAGGGGCGTGCCATTCCATGGCCCTCGTGACAAAGCGAGTAAAATTTTGACAAAAAAAAATATACGACAAGTACACATGCCTCAAATAAAATTTGTGAAAAAAACTCGACACGTTGTTGCATTTGTTCGATGATGATATCATCTATGGATATGCGATATCAAATGTAGCATCCCTAATGTTTCAATGTTTTAACAACGTTTTTTTCTCGTTTCATTTGTTTCAGGTAAGAAAATTCTTTAATCGTATGCGAGGATGAAAAAACTCTGTGATCGATCTTCATAATGTTCCACATAATCCAAGTAAATACACGTTACACGTGTATGTGGCAAGTAGCATTTTTTTTTCATTTCCACGATAGACCCGATTTCCGAAGTGTGAATGATTTTAGTTATTCGTTGTATTTTCGTTGATAACCGATGACCGGATGCCGTTCCATGGCTCGAACCAAGCGTTTTACCCATGCTACCTTATCGCAACACTAAAAATGTCTTGATATATACGGCGACAACTCGTGTGGCGCGCGAAATGCGCGCGTGTGTTGAACGTGCCTTTGGTATTCCCAAACGGGGCAGGCAATGTAGACGGCTCGTCACGAGCTGTAGCTAAATTTAGCTTCACCACGAGGGCTTTATGAATGGACCTAAGATACCCCCGGAGGAGTCGTTTTGGAAAGAGCGATGCCCGAACGAATGACCTATGCATACAGCATACACGTAAATCTTTCTGGACGGAGAAATTAATATGCATATCTATATATTCGATCAGGTTCAGATCCATCTCGTATACGTGTATGGAAAATATGAAATATTGGCTCGAACATAAAAGTACATTAATATCTATGGAAAAACGCGTATACATATGTAAACCGGCTTATAAATATAGCGACGATAAAATAATATATCAATAATATACAACGTATAACGGAAATAATATGTCGGTAGTCGTATAATTATTTCTTTTATATTGTATATGACTACTATATTCACTATATTATTTTTTGTTTGTTGCTTCTACTATACATGCATATTAAACTGGTTAAAAAAATCATTTTTATTTTCTTCGGTGCTCCCTCCTTAAATGTTAGTTCGGGTCCTCAAAAGTACTCACCTAAAATTTAAGCAACCTAGCTCATGCGTAAAACGTCCCGCTTTTCGATTTTGAAGCCCCGGAGAAAAATAATTTTTCTTTAACCAGTCTAGTGCATATCTATTATAAATATATATATTTCTATCTATATATATTATTCGGTAGTAAAAAATTTACTGTTTCAAATTACTCATACCGAAAATTCCCAAGAAATGCAGACCTTAATCCTGCGAAACGAATAAAATCCGAATCGTCATAAACTTTGGGCTTCAAAAATGGGTTTTAAAAAACCCACGGTTCCGACAACTTCGATTGGGGTTAAAATACTCGATAAGCAATCTCGAGGCCGAATGAGGTTCTCACAAAACTGCAATCACTGCGTCTCGCACGAGGATATCCGGTTGCGCTGGTGCGGACTGTATGGTCGCCCCCCTCTCATCCACCCTCGACCTCTTCCTCGGCCCTCCCAACTTTCTCTGGGTCAACCGGTATCCTGGGAAATAAAGCTCGCCGAGCTTACTCTCGGCGCTGCGCCGTGCGCGAAAGCGCGGCAAAGAGACGCCCCGAGGTAAAAGACGCAGAGGAAGAATAAACGTTTTGTATTTCCCTTTCGAGCTTCCTGGGGGCTCGCTGGAGGACAAAAAATGGAATGAAGAAAAAGGAAAGAAAACAGAGGCCGTCGTGCACGAGAAAGCTAACGAAAAATTCACTCGCTCGACTTCTCCGGAGTTGTATATATATTTCTATGTGTGTGTTCGTATTCATATATATATATATATATATTATATATATATATATATACGTACATACTAGCCGGGGGATAAAAAACGCGAAATGAGTGGACGAGCTTCCGAGCGGTTTCGTTATCGCTCGAGCGCGATAAATTTCCAGCGGTTTCGCTCGGTGCAACCGACTTGTCCGCTATGTATAGGCCGCGGACTTCAAACCGGCCTTTACCGTTGGCATGCGCCTTCGCTTTTCTCGTCGCTTTTAAACACCGCACATTCATTTGTCACCGTTCACGACGATTCCGCCAACGTGGGGGCCTCGGTTCCACGGAGGGGAAAAAAAGCCCCGGAGAAGATAGTTCGGCAAGCTTTTCTCATAATAGCATTCGATCTCCTCGGTATTATCCTCATAAATCCTACGCACAGTGTCTACCCCGAAAGGTTCACTTTGTCATCCGTGGTTTCGATGAAAAACTTTGAAAAATTTTCGAGTTTGGACTCTCCACGAGGTCCAAGAATTTATTACACGCAGAAATTATCCATTATCATATTATCGTTATTGTTATTAATAATTTGTTATTATCATCATTATTATTGTGTATGAATTAGTTTTATTTTTTATTACGAAAGTTTATTATTCCAATATAAAGCATAGATTAAAAGATGTTCTTCATGTTATATTTTTTAATTGTCTTTTTACAATCGTAAATGCATTGGAGTAAGTAAAAAATAATGAAACGCGCGGAATATCCTTCGTTTTATATTCTCTCGACTTGCGGAATTTCATTATTCAAAAGAATATAAAACGATGGGGCTTTTGCGTGTTTCATAATTTTCTTTATTCAAATCCATCTCTTCACAGACAAAAAAAAAGAAAAAAAGAGACTATTGCAAATTCAAAAGAAAAGTAAGGAACGATTAATGGAATGTGAATAACAGAAAGAAATAATTGTCACATGTTCAGAATTAGAAAATTATTATTATCATCATTATCATTATTATTAACATGTAATTGTTTATCGCTTATTTTGTACACGTTACTCGTTATCGCGAGGGTCACGAGTGTGTTGGCTTCCGATAGTCGGGAAGCCACCGATATGAATGAACGCGGTTGAAACGGGGGAGGGAAGCGGGGGGAGGAGGAGGATGCAGACGCGTGTTGCCGCGTCTTGGTTCGACGTCACTAATGACGTCACACAATTGAAACAATCCGAGACGATTGTACCTACCGTTGCTATTACAAATACTACCAATACTATATATTCCGGATTCTCGTTTGCCCGATACTGTTCCGTGATTTACGTATTGCGACTCGTAGTGAAGCAACTAGATATATGTATGTCAATGTTGCGTTGGTATAGCCGACGATATCTGTAATAATATTCGCCATTTCGCTCATGATTGATTTGTTGTTCTTCGTATGTGAACTCGCGTCGTTCAAACGCCGCCATGTTTTCCATCGACGTTATCCGCCGGGAGCTATAGGGGATACACGTATCACATATATATGAGGCATTCCACCGGAACACCTTCGTACAGTTGATCCAACATTTATGGCCCACGATTTTGTTGAAAATGTTTATTCAACCGTTCCAAGGTGTCTGAGTTCCGGTGGAATGCCTCATATGCACTTATGACTCTATTTAATATATTCATATCTATACTTATAAATATTTATAATATATTCATGGTATCCTTGGTTTTGCCCAGTTATCGCGTGGCATTAATTAAATCGCCCGATCATAGATCAAGTTACGAATTTCCATTTCTCCACCGTGGAGAATTCAATCGTCCGTGGGGCTTATGAGTCCCATAATAGTCGTGTAGATTACACAAGAAACAAACCCGCGGGCGTTGCAATATTCCTCTCGATCTCAGCTTTGAGACTCAGGTCGTCCCAATTTCAAACAAATTTTCGTCTCGAAAGACGAAAAAATATATTTATAAAAAATACTCATATACATTACTTTTGGCAGAGAAATAATATATAAATGGCAATGGTGCAAATTGTAATCGGCCAACCACTGCGATCAATATATTTTTATTTTCTCGAATGTCGCGTGAATCGGTGAATTTTTTCAAGATTATATTTCGTTTTTCGAGAAAAGAACAAGATGAAAAGTGGAACGACCTGAATCTCAAAACTGACAGCGCGAGGAATGTCGTAACGCCATCGGATTTGTTTCTCGGGCAAAGCCTCGAACCTCTCATACGTTATTTATAAATATGCGACCTTTTTTTCCCACGGCGATTACCGCTTTGGTTTTTTAACCTCGGGAGTTAAAATAAAGGAACAAAAATCAAGAAACCGTCTTGGCCAATGACGACTCGTCTCGCGTGGTCTAATCACGTGAATATGTATTTTGAATCATTGCCATACATCATATTTTTAATTCAAGTTTCATGAACTAACGTTCAATCGCTAATAAATAAATTGTGAATGCATATATTCGATATAGGAAAATTGAAAGCTGAAAATAGATGATCTGCAAGATAACGAAAACTTTATTGTCATGTAATTTGTCATGATCGAATTATCTTATGAATAAAATAATTCAAATTAATTTCGGTGAGTCCAATGTCCGAGCTGCATTGCCCTCAGCGATATTTTCTCTGATAAATAGTTTTACATTTTAAGCCGTCTTCAAAATGGTCCATTTATACTGAATCTACCAGTAGGTATCTGACTCACATTGCTTTAATAAAATTTTCAAATCCTTGAAACTAATTTTCTCATGTTGCCTCTCCCCTTGCCCCTCCTCCAGCTCCAAGGATCAATTGAGTTAAGGTATACGAAGGGCTTCCGACGTCACTGCCCGCACCCTACTCCGTATCCTTCCGCCTAACGTTTCCGAAATAAATATATGACTCTATCCCACGGGAATACACACGATAGAGCCGAGGAAAAACCGTGACAACATCTGTTGAATAAAATACGAGAGAATGTACTTGCAACGCGTTCAAGAAGGTTCACGAGCGACTCAGCAAACTGATGCTCAGAAAATAAGTAGAAGATGAAGAATATATAAAAAAAAAATATAAAAAAAGAGTACAAGTGAAGAGACAGAAGGGACGAAATAAAGTGGGGGTGAAAGAAATGGGGTGGATAAAAAAAATAAATCAAGGCGAGTGACGAGGTGGAAGATATGAAATAAGAGAGCTCGCCCGAATCGAGCCCGGAAGCAAATACATTGGCGCACATCGGCTGCCACGTGAAACCGTATAGGAAACTTTCACGTACTGTTTCGGTAGCACAGCTATTTATTCTGTGTGACAGGATTAACGGAAAAAAAAATTAGAGTGTATATCGTAAATAATGTCCTACTGACTCGGCAATATTCCATCCGTAGAAATCACGTTCGACATAAATTATATCCACGTGTGATACGTTTCACTAACAGTGATAATTCGTTCATCACATATGATTCAACGCCATTCGAAAAGGATTGTAAAAAAACGATGATGATAATGATCATGATAACAATAATAATAATAATAATACGAACGAATTTTTATTATAATTATTATTGTTATCATGATCATTATTATTATTACTATTATTATCATTATTATTATTATTATTATTATTATATTATATTTCTAACGGTTGATGCACTAAAAAAAATGCCATTGAATATAAAACAATTCGCTCGCGAGCTGCCAATAACAAAACTTCTTATTTCTACTCGTGCATCCAATTCATACAATTTCACATTGAAACAATGATCAAAAACATGTGCATGGAACAATATTTAATTCTAAGACCTGTAGTTGAAGTTGAAACACGACACACGTTTTTGGCACGTCGTTAACGAATCGTTTTTATTTCTTCTTAATCAATGAAACATTATTTTTTGTATCTGTTATCGGTTTCTATCGAAATCTCGCTTTTCAATGTGCTTCGGCAAATATTTTCTCGATAGTATGTCTGCGCATTATTTTGTCATACATCCCAACGTTTTTTCCGATTCCCATCTTCGTGAAAATAGCATCCTGATGTGTCACTGAATTCCACGGGGATTTCGCGACAGATTATACATCATGACTGCCTCGGGAGATCCCATAATAAATGTATTTTTCATATCCCGTCTACCGTTACGTGCAAATATAGATATACATATTTCCACGGTGGGATATATACCCCTCGGTTGGTATTGGTGGGATAAGTCGCTAGAATGCCAAAATAAATCTGCATCGCTATGCAGAAAGGTTGATATTGCCACGATCCTCCTATCCGTATATACGCGCGATACGGCAAGGCTGGCATGGCAGCCGGGGAGGGAGCGGGGGGTGAATCCTCTTTCCTCCCTTTATCTTCCATAACTGAATTACGATAATGACCTAGAACGTGACTCGATCTCTTCCCATCTTCACCCCCTGCCCCCCGCGATGCGCAGTTCCGCCGATATTACGTCTTCGGAAAGTTAAGGGGGGCCGGGGTGAGTTTCAGGGGTGCCATCTATGGCACGCATTTTCCCGTTAAAGCTTTGTGTCTCTATCGGCGTTATACGCACTAAAGCTTTTTCCGGGCCGTGCTATTGGCCGTGCAGTCAACCTTGAGTCGGTCGACGGACCGTCGGGGTGGGAGGAGGAATCTCTAAGGCGATTAGCGCGGATTTCATTGTGCCCTGATTTGGGAAACACTCGGCAGATGCTGCTGTTGTATACGTCGATCTTGATAACTTGAACCACGAAAAGGGAAACTCGTGTTCCCGAGACACGGGGGATGAGAATTGGGTAAATAATGTGTTTGTGGGGAAATTGTGTACGACAAACACCGTTTGGCGGCAAACACGTGTGCCACGTAGCATTTAGTCGTTTTCAGATATATAGAACAAACTGCTTCGGAAGCGACTCTGATCATCGGAGTAATTTTGTTTTACGCAGACACCGATTTATACCGTATATACAATTATGATTTTGATAAAAGTTTTATTTGCACGGCGTATTTTGTTTATTAAAACAATTTACATTCTAGTTGATTGAAGTGACCTCAATCTCTATAATGATAATTGTCATATAGAACATATGAAATAACATAATACACAACAATTATTATTATGATATATAAATGCATTAGAGAACATGAGGAAAATTAGAAAATAATATTTTTGAAATCTTAATTCTCGATTACGCATAGTGACATCACCGATGGCATTCTTTGAAAAAATAAATATTATTTCGACGGCCCCAATATTGAAAGAGACAAAAAAGTCAAACAAAATGAAACAGCAGAGAAAAAAAATTCCGTAGTTATTTTTATCATCAGTGTGCATTACGTTGGAAGACAACAAAAGATGCCGACGATGTTTGCCAAGATTTAACCGACGGGATTACATTGCTGCCTCGCGTTCTTTACACCGTAGAATCGTGCGACGACGATGAAATTTTAATCCCGGACGTACGCAAACGTTGTCCCGCTGGATCTACATGCAGATCCGAGCATACCGAACTCTCTCAAATTTACATAGAACATAACATACTTGCATATACGTACGTACGCGTGCGGAGAAATCGTAAATTAATGCCCCAGGATCAACAAAAGTTTCGTGAGAATGTCAACATGGCGGAAGAAAAAATTCAAAAATACTAAAAACAATGAATACGAGAATAAACCGAAACCGAAAGGTTATCACAGATTGCGAGGACGAGTTATTTCATTAGTTCTGCCAAATATTGCGATACCGGATGAGCGACTAATACGTACGTAATTCAATGCTCAAAAACACGAAATGTCGTCGCGATTAAATTTTAATTAATCGATAACTCTATTACGATCGGTTATAGAGTGTGTATATTTCGTGGTTAATATGGCGGATAATTGCGATTCCATTCGTCCGTAAATGCTGGAATATTTAATTGCAGGCCGTCCGAATGCACAAATGCACATTGCTCTATTTCTCTCTCTCTCTCTCGCTCTCTCTCTTTCTTTCTCTCTCCCTCGCTTGCTCTCCTTGTCTGTGTGTGTGCGCATGTGCGCAGCCGGAAATTCGTAGAAAGAATAAGTTACACGATTCAATTTCGTACAACTTTCGAGCGTAGTTTTTCCCCCGACGCATTTTATTCAATTGCTACACTAAAACGGTCTTCAGTCTCCGCAATTTTATTTTTATATTACATTGCATACAAGACTGCACGTGCATACAAGACTACATTGCTACGTCATGAGCGCCCAGTCTGTTATGTCTTCCTTTCCGTTTAGGCCGGGGTAACGACGTTTCGCAGCGAGCGTTTTGCCGTGTTTTAACAATACTCATAATTTTCCCATTTTCGGTAATGAATAATATTTACGTATATTTTTTCTATAAGAAAAATATAATCTAAAACTGTAAATCATCAGTCAACAATCACTTGCATGGCGCTCAACGTGTTACAATTCCAAGTTCGCTACGCATCAACGTACAAGTGTGAATACAAACTATTATTGCTCCATACAAAAATCTTCCTGTATATTCCGTGGCCTGTTCCACGTTATTTCTCTAATGCACAATCGAGTTTCTCATTCATCGCGTAAACAACACCCATTGGATCGGACCGAGCGCCAACGACGATCCGCCGAGTTAACTTACAACGATTATCCCTCGGAAACAAAGTCAAACCCTTCAACTCCCCTATCTACATGTTCGCTCGGTAAATATTTCATGCATCCAAAGTAAGTTTGCGAAAAAAAAACAGTTAAAAAAACGTGATAATAGAAAATTAATCGGGTTCTCGAAGGTGGGATGAATAAAAAAAACGAGGCTGATGAGAAAAATCGCGCGCACAGGGATACGACACGTACTATCGGCAGACAGGGGATGATAGAAGAGCCCACACACACTTCGCTACGGTCGGAGCAGCACCAGCAGCACCAGCATCAGCAGCAGCGGCAGCAGAAGCAGCAGCAGAGCCATCGGTGTGCTGGTGCCGACGACGGTGATGGCATGGAGGCAACACAGCGGTACAGCTATCGCGAGAGCGGTTGGTCGGGTGGTGGTCGTACCGTACCCACGGATCAATATTCCGCCCGGTCCATCCTCTTCTGACCCATATCTCTCTTTCCCTCTCACTCCGAACTCCGTCCTTATACCTTCCTCTCACCTTCGTCTCACTCGTTCTCATCGTTTTCATCTGCTCGGCTCTTCAGTCTCCCCCATTCCCATCGTTCTCGCTTTCTCTCTCTCTCTCTCCCTCTTTTTCTCTCAAGTTCTCGCTTTCTCTGCGTTTGCCTCCTTTCTTGTTTAACTTCGCATCTCTCGCTTTTTCTTCTTTTCCGCGTTTTTACTTCACATTTTCATCCTCGTTTTTCCTTCGCTGTTGCATTACACCGCTCCAAATAGCCCTCCCTCCACGCACCCTCATCCTCACTCACGTCTATTCTTTTGCGTTTTCTCTTTCTTTTATTTTTCGCCGTTAGTGTTTATTTTTTCGCTCTTCGCCGTTACTTCAATAACCCAAGTTTCTCTTACGGAAATAATGCTATAGTTTAATGTACTTTGCATGCGATGAGTCTTGTTATCTCATTGTGAAACGTCTGAGACAATTTTGTAAAATGGTCGACCCGAGCGGAGAGAGAGAGAGAGAGAGAAGGAGGGAGAAAGAGAGAGAAACGTTTTTTTAATTGGATATTATTGTTGTTGCAATTTTATCGGCTGTATAGTCAATGCGAATGGAACTAGTTGAATTGACGAGGATTTGTGGTTCAGGGATAACATGCAAGATGAATTAAAATAAATACTTGAATTAAATTCAAAAAATATATCAAATTGAATTATTTTCACTAAAAATTTCAGCCCATAGATATTTCCACATGTCACCAATAAGATGGCGACATCTAAATATTTTTGTAGACTCAAATAACGAATATTGTCCAAGCTGAAGGAAATTGCAATTTTTGTTTTTTACGCATAAAAATAAAAAATAAAAAAATTAAGAATATTCAAATTAAAACCGCCCGTTTTACCCCCGACAAATTTTCTTTCGACTATACGGTTCGAAATATTATTGAAAAATGTATTTCATCCAATAATCAGCAATACCCGTTCGAGATGAATCAACTCATTTTTTTTGCTTACGTGCACCGTTTTTCCCCGAGATTGTCGGATACTTGGTAATTTTTTTATCACGGCGAACGATTGTGCCCAGGCGATGGGGATCCGTCAGCAATAAAATACTCTCAGCGTCACGTGCGCCGGCGATGTTATAACAGACTCAAAAGCTTGCGACTTGTCCCTCGGGCGATAATGGAAACGTTTTTGTCATTCGGTTTGCGTCTCATCTCATCGGCGCGGCGATCGAGCAAAAAAGCTCGTATCTGTCATTCTCTGAAAAGGTCCGTCCAACCCGGATCGATGTCGAGTAACCTTAATAATCATCGTTTCACGGATAATATCATAAATTCTACATCTTCTGAATTGTAATTTGTATTTTGTAATTTGATATAAAACCAATTTCGTTTTTTCGCACTCAATTCTTGCTTCCATCCTTGCATGGTAAAGATAAAATTTCAAGACAATCCTGCATAGCGCGATCCAAAATAAAACAAAGAGTGACATACTTAAATTTTGGACTGCCATCCCGAAAACTTCCTATTTTTTAGTGCCTATCCTTCTGAACACAGTCCAAAAGAATTCAAAAATTTCAATGAAATTTTAACTGTGCATTCGAAATGGTTCAAACTATCGATAAATGCAATAAAATCATTCATTTACTCTTATTATTATTTTTTTTACACCAGTCCGAGTCTTCAACGCAAACACGCGGAGAAAGCCTAACTGAACGAAATAGCATTGCGTCTGAACCGTCGCTTTCCCATGCATATTAACAGTAAATTTGTCAATTACATATTCGAACATGATTTATCGACCAACGAAAATTACTCTCGTGTGTTAGCCAACAATTTCACCCAAACTTCCTCGTTTACGGTTACACAGAAACGCTTCGAGCGAAGGTATAATGGATCCCTGACGAACCGACGGGATCATACTTTTCACTGTTGCCGAGTTAATTACTTTACAACTCCCAATTTGCGTTAATTGACCGCCGGACGTGGAGTCTGCGCCGAGCGGGCATTCGTCTGGAAACTCCTTTCTCCCCGCTACCCGCACAAACATTTATCCCTCGTTATCTCCGATAATTTTACGCGAATGCATAATTTTCCCGGAGCAATTGTGTTTATTCGCCGGGATGTAAATGTACAATCAGAATGGGCCAGCAAGAATTTAACCAACCACCAAATTTTCCCGGTGAACGGCATTGATTCAATTCTCAACTTGCAACAATGTTTCTATCACCGTGTAATTTTTACTTCGCTGTCATGATGCGAACTTTGAATTTTTTTAAATGTAATGTTCACAAACGTCAAAAAGGTACATTTTTGTGTTACAGGTACCTGTGAACATATATTAGGGTGCTTCGCAGGAAAAAAATTTCCGATTTTCAAGGCAGTCGGCTATTTTAAAGTATATTGTTTCCGTAGAATCGTGTAATAAGATGGACCTAATCGGATAATATTTGGGGGGTAGCGCTGATTTTTTAAAGTTGTCACGTTTGAAAACAGGGGAAACTTCGGAACCCACCCCAAACATCGCCCGATCGGGCACAACGCGATTCCACAGAATCAAAATACTTTAAAATAGTCGACTGCCCCGGAGATCGGATTTTTTTGCGAAAACCCTCACCATATACATTAGGGTGTCTCTTAATAAGGTCATTTTGGCAATACAAAGCTGTCACCCTCTAATACGATTCAATGTAAGTATATAGAAAAAAATATGCGTAACATCGGAGACCCGTACGACACCTTTAAGATGAGGCTTCAAGCGATTGAAATGCTCTATTGAAATAACATTACACCTTTCGATAATACGAAATAATCGATTTTCGGAATACATGGAACATCCGATCCACGTATGCACGTACCATCTATATATGTACGCCAATAGACGGTCCATCGAAGCCAATCTCGCAGCTCACGCACGTTATCAATTCCGCCATCGATCTCTACTCTTCGAAAGGACGGAAATGAAAAGCTATCGAGATTCATCGAGCGCTATTACAACGATCGCGAATTGCTTTGTGCTTTCGGAAACACGTAGTGTGTGCTCCTCGTTTCCCGCTCAATTATTAATAGTCATGAGCGCGACCCGACTTGCCCCCCACCCCAACCCTTCCCTCGTTCGCCGCAAGCGCGATCGCCGATGTGTCGTGAATTCCGTGTGCGTATACGACGCTCGAGTGCACGTGAATGTGCGAACGCGTGCACAGTGGGTCACTCAAACTGGGTCGCAACGCGCAGACCGAAGCATTCACCGATTCCGCGCGCGCGATTCGAGTTTATTTTTATTCGTCGCGAGGAGCGCGAGCGCGTGCTCGCGCGAGCACTCACGCGCTTTTACGGCATAATGCACCGTCGCGAAAGCGAGAAATTGTCGGGCTGCGAGGAAAGAGACCCGACGATGAGAAAGCAAGTCGGATGCGAAGATTCTTACCTCGTTAACTCGCCGGAAAAGCTTAACAAGCTGGGCGGAAATTTCAAATGGGCGGTGTACGTATTTTTAATGAATGCGTTTTTGTACATTTGTTCGTTGTATAATTGATTTATATTATGAATACAGGTCACGTGATGAATTTCGTAACCGTCACGGGGAGTCCTTCCGGAATCGGATTTTTGGTCATTTTTTAATGTAAAGAATATTGGAACATTCTTCCAATTTTCGATAGTTGAAAGTAATTGATTTTCATCGAATATTAGAATTTCAACGTGGTAAAAAATATTTGAGAATGAATGCCGAAAATATGTGGTTTTTTGAAAAAAATACCAATAACTTTTTTTTTAATTTGAATTTTTATTCGAAATGTTTAAGATTTGTACTGCCACGATACTGTACTCTGCCATTAGAATTGTCGTGACAATGTCCACTTCAAAAAGTATATTTATAATAATAATATAATTACATAATAATATGCTATTGGTCATTTTTTTACATTTAGTACTTTTTTTTCAAATTTATTTACTGGACTGACTGCCGGAAAAGAAACTCGGATTATTTCGATTAATTTTGTAAATTTTACACGAATCCAAACACATAAATTTCGTGGCTTTCTCCGGACCCCGAGTGACCGATGAGAGTCAAAATTGTTTCTGAAATATTGTTCCATGACATTCTTTTCCGAGTAACCACACTCATGTAAAACAAAAAAAATATGCAGAGCAGATCTCTCCACGAAACTCCATAAGATTTATTCGAATAAACGCGCCCCTTAGTCACAGATAAATCCGAAATAAAAAATTCGTCAAAAACACACGCTGAATCGTTCCGATATTCGAAAAATTTTCAATTTTTGAGAGCACTTAGTTACTCCGATAATGTGATAATTTTGGGAAAATCTTGGCACGCGTTGCCCGGTGACTTCGTCTGGCTGTCGGATATTTCTCGTCTGCGCTATCGAACCCGCGCTTTCTTTTCAAATCCTTTGCAAAGTGCGGTTCGCCACCTGTCGGGACGTTTGTCCGACCGTCGACAATTCGTTCGGCTCGACTTACAACGGCGGGAAACGGCTACGCGAACCACATCGACGATGTCCGCGTGACAAAGCCCCGGCGACGTAAGACTGGCCGTCGGCCAGCTAACTCGATCGGTGACTCGATTCTTTTTTCTTCGTCTCTCTTTCTTTCTCTCCTTCGCTCTCCCGTGCCGAAGGAGATACGTTCGCATACACGTTCAACTCCATCCTTTCGACCGAGTGGACCCGATACTACTTAAGAATTCTATCTAACCAATTTTCAAATTCTTGCAAGCGTTTAGCACGAATTTTTCCGTTATCTAACCGAGAGGCTGTTTATCGGCGACATCATCCTCCGACCACGTTATGAAGTCACGAGAAGTCGTCCGACGGTCTGTGGAATGGATTTGAATTCGTCGTTGACGAAATTTCATGACGTACTGCTCGATTTGTAATGAAAATTGCTCTAAGCTGTTGGACGATAGTACGAAATCATGTTGGGTCTTTTGAAATAATTAAATAAAATCGCTTGGAGTTATTCAAAATTCAGTACTCAAAAGGATAAAAAAATTCTTTGACTTAGGAAAATACATGAACCATTTCTCTGAGCTGTTTTAGATCAGCATTAAATCACTATGACTTATTTGATTACCGTAGATCCGAAGAATTTGAATATAAATTAATTTGATACATTATTTAATAATTCAAGATATGCAATAATTTTATTCGGTACACTTACACAGTGCAGAGTTGATCAGATAGGATAATCAGTAAATTCACGGCCGTCGACAGTAGGTTCGGTAGAACGTTTCTTGACCGCCGGAAATGTTCGGAGACCTCAGTTACAAATACGCAAATGCCATCTCGATCTAAAATTCGGTGCTTCTCGCCGTTTCGTGGCACAATTGCCGTCTTATTCTCACGCCGATCATCGGCAGTTAAAATCGTAAGAGGAGTGACGATGGGTCGACGTGTCGGCCACCGACCACCGTAATACACGTAAAATTCTCGGAGGTGCACGATTTGCAAGAAGATTGCAACAACTTGTAACCTTTGAAAAAATTCGTAAGTACATTTAAAAGAATAATTTATCACAGATTAATTATTGTATAATAATAATAAAATTATAATAATAAAATTTACAGAATAATTTTCTTCTAAATCTAATTTATTTAGTTCTTCCAATTTCATTCAATCGATAGATTATTTCCACGTTTCTCGAAATCTATCTAATGTAAACCGATAACGATACATCGATCAATTTTTACGTGATTCGATAATTCTATCGTTTCTTCAAATTCTTAAATCAAATCTCGACACTCTTCGAGCAGAGAAATAAGTGATTTCGGTCATAATTGAATCGATCTAAGTACATCGAACGCTCGCAATAACATAATCGACCTTGCGCCATTTTACATTCCACGAATATTGTGCCCGCGGGTCTTCGATCGAGTGTTTATCCGAAGCTCGTTGAAAGTTCGATATTTTGCAAGCTCACCGCTATCGAGACCTTGACGCTGATTTCGTACATAGACGGAATTTAAATTTTTATTTCTTTCATTTGTTTTTCTTTATTCGGTGTACGCCGTTAGGAATGGTTGCACGTTGTCTCTCCGGATCTTCTGGCTGTCGTGTGACTCGCGAGGCTGATCACGGGTTAAGGCGAGCGGCAAACGACGAACGATTAATCTAAGACAACGATCAACGCAACGATGAAGATGTCGGAGCTTGCAATTGCTCGCGTTGTTCAAAATTCCAACCACGCTTTGTCACGTAAATTTATCGACTCGGCGTACCATCGAAATCTCGACGGTGAGACGAATATTATTATTTTCAAGACAACAACGTTTGGCAGCCTTCGTTGATTTTTCCCAACTCCATAAATCGTTGAGCTCGACCGGATTTCAAATAATCGTCGACGTTGAATGAATAATAACGATAATAATGATAATGATACAAATAAAAATAATGTTTCCGCGGTTTTGCAATAACGAGGGGGGTTTTTTTTTTCGCACGTTTGGTAAGAGACGAAACGTTGTTGTATTGTCGATGGTGACTATTTATACGTGTGGTTTTGGCACGAGACACCGAATAAACACACACCTCGTCATCGTTAGGAAACCCGCCCGATACTCTATCAAGCTCCCGGCGAGCGTATATACGACGACGATAATCCCGCGAGATGACTTTTTCACATACGATTACGTCGTCTCTATTGATATTATTGTTATTATTCGTTTTTCAACCGCGGTTACGTCCTGCGGTTAAAATTGGAGCATGCTGAATCAGATACTTATAGAATGAAGATGGGGAAAGGGAGATAGCAGAAAGAACTATTGTTTCCAAAAGAGGACATTTTTTTTCAAATTATTGCATTTCATTTATTTATTTATTCTTGAAATATTTGATGAAGTTTTCCTGCGGTTTATTTCCTAGAAAATAAGTATTTTATTGCAACTTATCGACTTGAAAGCCGACAGTCAAATCTATATAAACATGTGAATAACCGATTTTCATTTTTATTTAGTTTTATTTCATTTTAATGAACATTCGATTCAATTAAATTTTAATTCCAAGTTTTTTAATTCGAGACAATTGTTTGGTTGAAGAAATAAATAAAATTCGAGTGAATATTTTTCCCGGCTGCACCTTCGTCTGTAAACATCTGACCTGATTTTTATCGTCGCATTAATCGTTATGGTGATGTGATTCTTTTCCTTTATCGCTTTGAATTATTAATCGCAGGTACCGATTATATAACATCGATTCGACGGGCAACTATTCGTCTGCGGTATCATCGATGCAGGATGCTGGGAGGTCATCTTTGTTTCGATATATCGAAAGGCGAAGAAATCGTCCGACGATCCTTTTTTTCGAGATGAAGACGCGTCGAATACCGACAAAGTTGTTGTGTTAAATCGTTGAAACATCGATCTTGGATTGTCTTTGGGGAAAATAGGAGTATACGAAATACTACGTGGATCAATATTCTTTACAATTTTGTCCAAGTAAAACAGCAATAGAATCGGAAAAACCTAAACTAAAGCCACTCTGTATGTCTGATGGTATACAAAATCTATTTTTCAAAATCTGACGTCGATTACCGAACGTCAAAATATGACGAAAAAAGCTTAATCGCTCTTTTTTATTCGTCTCGAGGGTACACACGAAGAGAAATCAGCGAGGAGATGCTTGGAGAATAATTTTTTCTTTATATTCATTCGATCGACGGACGTTTTAGGATCAATTAATTGTAAGTAAATTGTTTTGTCGAGTTTATTAGATTTATAAGATTTCGTCGTTAGGATAAGTAATTGAATGTAAAAGAGAATAAAATCATAGAGCAAACATATTCAATGATCGATAAAAAATATAATTTTTTATTTCCATGGAGAAATTGTATTTTTCGTCGATTATCGATCAGAAATGAGATTTTTATTGTTTTTAATTTTGGTTTAAACCTAAATTCCAGTAGAATATTATCAAAACAAAATTTATGTTTTTCTTCTCTTATATTGTTTCGTCATGTAATTCTAATCATAAGGAGATTAAGGAAACTAGAAAATTAAGGCAATTAGAGGATTAAGTCGATTAGAAAATTAAAAAAATTAGGACAAGGAAATTCGTTAGTTTTAAGATCAATAGTTTTAGGATTTAGATGTAATGTTGAAACCGTTGAATTAGGATATTTGTAGGTTAATTTGAACAAATGTAAGTGTAGCCTGCAAAGAAAATGTCGAATTTCGGAACTGTCGATCTACAGGACAATCAAAATCGTGGAAAAAAAAACTTTGCCTATCGGGTTTTCGAGTCTGCCATTCGATCAAAGAATTAACAACATTTCGAAAAGTTCATCGTCACATTTAGCGAAACTACAACGAATCGTAAAAAAGTGAGGTAACAACGAATACGTGAGAAAAGAAATAATAGATTCATAAGCATTGGAAGGAGCAATGCGAAGAAGCGCTATTAAATTCAAATCTCGACATCATCGAAAGTTCGAACGAAGAAATCTCGAAACGACGTGTAAGAAAATGTAACGACGAGTTATAACCCGGGGCCGGAATAACTCGCACGTTTTTTTCTTCACAAATTTTAAACACGCTGATTAAAATTTGTGAATATTACCGCCGTTTCGAAATTCGTTCGATAGCTTTATTTCCATTAATTTCGTTGTATTTCTCGGGACTTTGAATCATCGTGGCCATACCGAATGACCCGAAAGAAGCTTAGGAAACTATTCTGGACGCCATTCTTGGCTCGGGCTCAACGTTTGCGAGTCGAAATTTTTAAGTTCGAAAAAAAAGGTCGAATGTTTTTGACGGAACGAAGATTCTTCTTGCAGGTTACATTGTAAATAGAAATTAAGTGCGATTATGTGATTAGTTTTAGAAACGCGTGTCCGTCATTAGTACGTAAATGCTTGCAACGTCCGTCGTTGTTCTTCCACGCAACTATTGCTGATTTTCAATTTTCGAACCCGTATTTGGATAACAAGTTTCACCATCGAAATAATTAATTATCGCTGACGTCAGAATCATCAGTCATCCAATTCCCAGAAAACCTACATTTTCACAAACATACACATTTTCAAACAGTCTTAGAATAGAATCACACACGGCGGCTTATACAAAAGAAAAAAACAATGGCGCGAAGAGAGTTAAAATCTTAGAGTACGAAAAAAATTCAACAACACATTTATCTGGGCAACAAAAAAAAAATAATTTTAATATTTTCAGAGATTTCTCTAAATCTCTTCAATTTTATTATTTTCGATTAATTTTCATTATCGTTGACTTGTTATTCTGTTTTTAACAATTGACGATTTTACGCATCCGACGGTAAATCAAATTTAATTTTTCAATCGTTTTATCAATTGACTATTAATTTGTTACTTTTTTTTTTGTAATTTTACACAACCGACGGTGCCTAGTGAATTTTTTTCCTCAATCGCTCGTCTCTTCGCGTTGAATCTATCCAATTATTACACTCGATAGGGTTTGAATCGAGTTATCCATCCCGTTATAAGCCGGCCATCATTTTCATGCAGAAATATAATGCGCGGATTTTTCCGGGGCCTTCGGAAGGAAGATCCGAGAACGGGTTCAATCATCGACGATAAATGGTGCCGATTTTGATAAACGGTTTATCGAGCTACTCGAGAGGCTTGATAAACCGATCATCGGATCAGTTCCACCATCGATCGTCGGGGAATGAAGGCGTTCTTTTGAATATCTCTCGAGACTCGATCTTTCTTGCGAAAAAAAAAAAATAAACAAATACGAACAAAAAATCATAAAAACTTCATCTTAAAAATCGTTTTGCCGATCTGTAGTATTTTCGTTATCTCATACGAACCGCATTGACATACAAAATTTCCGGTTATTCGTTCTTGATTCGAAGTTGAATGACTAACTGGAGATCGTTGCCGTTAATCTTAACTCGAAAAACCCGAAGCAACGCAGAAAAAAAAAACATGTTACTATTAAAATATTCGTTTGTGACGTAAAATGTACATATAATAAGTGGTAGATAAGTCGAGTTTTAAAATAATGTGTGATTATTTTTTGCACGTGTGACGTTAAACAGGCATCGAATTGTTATAACAATAATATGTAAGTAATAACTAAATATGTAACTAGTTAGTACGATTCAATGACCAAACGCAATGTAAAAAAAGTATATGCATCAAGACGATATACATATAAATATATAGTATTAAAGAAAACGAAAAATTCCATTCCAATTCGATATCGATCGCAAAACGATCGTTCGATGGACGGTAAATGTGCCTCGAATTACAAAATTCCATAAACACCTTTCGTCGTTTTGACCATTGTGAAAAAAAAAATTATTTTGGCATTTATAAACGCGATTTGGCAGCGGCCGAGGTTGGCGACTCGCGAGTCGTCTCCGTGGTGGCTGGCCGCGGTCGAGTCGCGGACCGGAAAAATTCCAAATTCCTGGGCCACCTCGGTACGAACACAAAAGCCAAATTATTACGCGAATTAAATGACGTTCGAGCTTTCGAGAAATTAGTCGACGAGAATAACATGCATTTGTTCGAAAATTCCTCGTAGAACGGTCAAATTATAAGAGAAGAGAATGAGAATCTCACGGATAACGCGATGACTAACGGACGATGTATACGTCGCGGTTGGCATCTGTTACGCTTATATCGCAACTTTTCTCGCATCGTTTTCGAAGCTAATATATATATATTTCGAGAGTCCGTTTTTCGCGAAATATTTTGGCACATTCGCGACTTGACGAAGTCACGTCGTTCGCCCAGTGGTCTACGCTTCACGGCTGGGGGACGGTAAATTCTTACAGGTTTTCGATGGAAACAAGCTGGACTGCGTGACAAGGGACAATCATTTTTTGAGAAAAAAAAACCGATGATTCCCGGTCGTGGAGAATAATCATTTTGCGTCGTGCAAATGTTTATCTCGACGATGCGTGTCCAGTTTTTGATGTTCAAGAACGTTATTCTGTTGACTTTTTAATTACAAAGTAGCAAAAATTGTCTTTGTCAAATGATACAAGTTTAATGATACAATAATAATAATCATAATTATTATTATTGTTATTAATATCAAGTGATTATAAAATATTTATGAATATATTATGTCATGTATTATAATCTTACATATATCACGGTCGTCGAAACGATTTTTTTTTAAATATTTCAGAAACATAGTTCCAAGGTTTGTCACGAGAGTCGATCACAGCGTTCGGTTACTTTATTAGTGCGCGTTTTATCGTGTTTCACCGAAAAAAAATAAAAATAAATGAAAACAAAATAAAAATAAAAAGGGCAATTTAAATCGACCACCGCGGGGCAGCACCGACGCTCGGTCTACCTCGGCCGGCACGAACGGGGCAATTAATTTTGAAATATGTCGCAGAATCGAGATCACGAGAATCATGTCGTGCGAACGGATCCCGGCGATAAGTGACGATTTCAAGACGCCAAAACGATCCGTCATCGTTAGAAAATTGAGAAGAAGCGTGTCAGCATCGTCCATAGCTGATATCGAAAATCACGACGATCCGGATCCCCTGGACATAAGCGACGAAGTCGACAGCCCGACGCTCTACGTTCGCGTTCGTCGGAACTTGAAAAAAATAAATCGAGTATCGAGAAGCGCGTTGCCAGTGCCGAAAACGCCGTCGAAACCCGGCGTCTACGCGGAGACGAACATCGGCAGATTCTCTCAAATAAAATCGTTGTTCGATCGGCGATTTCGCGCCGCAAACGACGCTGGAAAATGTGAAAATAAATCGCCCGCTCACAGGAGAGTTCGCGATCATGTGAAAATCGTTAATTCGATCATAAAAAAATTGGGAAAAAATGCGAACTCATCGTCGCCCGGATCGCAGTCCCTTCGTAATTCAGGCAAGAGATTGTTTTTGTTTTTTTTTCTACTTTTCGTTTGAAAGTGGCGAACATTGTCTCCGATGAATGTTTATGTATTTGTCATATATAATACATAAATACATATACATACTGATATATTCAATTTTATTCGAGTGTATAATAATAATGATAATTATTGTTATTATAAATGTTGAGTGATAATTATTTAAAAAAATATAAAAGAAATTATGTAATGTATTGGAACGAAGATATGTAATTTATGTATTGACATAGAGAAAATTTGTTATTTATTTCTTTGTATTTATTTTAACGAGGGAACAATTGTTTTACTGTTTTCAGGATGAAATTAATCGGGCCAATCGACTATCGATGCGAGAGATGTTGAATATCAACCGTTGGATCGATCAAAATATCGCATATAAATAAATAGATAATCATGTAAACAAATAAATATTGATAATTCCAAAGAAAAATATCGTCTGAATTTTCCGTACATGCGGCAGCCACAAGTGTCTGGAAAATGAATAAGATGCAAAAAAAAACTTTGTATTGGTCCGCGAAAATCTTTATATCTCCGGTTCGGTCTTCCGTTGGTGCTTGAGCCGTGGAGTTTACGAATTCCGATGACTTACGACGTCGTTAACTTTCGGCACACATGCCCTGAGCACCGACCTTTCCCCGCACGGTCGTCGTCAACGTTTTCCCGTCGCACGAAATCAGACAGCACACAAACGCAATGAGACACCCGTACATTTTATTACCCAACGATACTATCATAAATAATCTCTAATAATTCTGTTCAAATATCCGTGTGTACATTCGAAACATTAATAAACTCGAAAACTATTTACAAATGGTTTATCATCGTGGCTGTACACCTGCGTGAAATATGTTACAGCTGGCAAGCGTATTGAAAAGCACACAGTTCGTCATGAAAGTGTGAAGCATTCGCGCAATTAAAACAAATAAAAATGAAATAAAATACAGATTTGACATTTTTTTTCCTAAAGCTGCAAATTAGTTCGAAACATGTAATTTATAGAAGAATGAAAATATTTTATTCGTCTCTGATTGTCGAGCTGGACATGTGATATCGTTTATAATTCCGTTTCGAAATCGACAATATTTGCCAATGAAGTTATTTACAGTTTTTCAATTAGTCATTCAAAGTGCATGAAAACAATTATTGTTGCATTATTCTCCACAGAGAGGGGAAAAAACATTCGATTCGGTGTTGGTTTACGTTAGAGTTATTTCGTACATCAACAGTTGGCTACACTTTTCGATAATCGATGTGATCGATATTAGCAGCGTCGATTCGCTGTAACCCAGACGATGTCGCTGTTGCTGCCGCTGGTGCTGATGCGAAGTGCTCGGTTCTGCTCGGTTACATTCTCGTCATTACAATCGATTGTCGTGGACGCGTGACCGATAGTTCCAATTATTATCTTATTCCCAAAATTTAATTCTTGAAACAAAATTAAATAAAACATACAAATCTTTCACAAAATCGTAAGTTAAAAAGCCGCCATTTTTCCGTCGGGTTCGTAAAAGCCACAGCGTCGATACCGGTTGTGTAACGCTAGTCAAACGTGTGCTCCCACGTGTCTCTTTTTTCTTTCTCATTCTCCATTGATTCGTTAAGAACGATTCGTCCCTAAAACATGGATCCCGTTGATCGAGAACCCGAAGCCTCGCCGTCGAAGTGCCGCGCACGGAGTTCCAGCGATTCGGAGGGAACCATCGGTACGCCATCGTCGGGGGAAAATATAAAAACGGAGCAAAAAATGAGTCCGACGTTGGGACGTCTCATGGAACGTATGAAGTGTCGTACGGACCCGGCCCGAAAAATTCCAGGTAATTCTTTATCGCAAGCATTAGCCGCCTCCAAAATTCATACCGACTTAACAAATGACGAGTCTGAAGTCGCGAAAAATCGTGGAGTCGCAAATAAAAAAGATAACGAAAATTCGACGACGATCGACGAATCGACGATCGTTGTAGCAGGAACGTCGAAAAGTCCGGATAAGCTTTTTGAAATGAAATTGTCGTTGATCTCGCCTAAACAAAGAACGGCGAAAGGTCGTGGAATCGATGACGATACGTTCAAACGTATATTGGAACGCGAGCACAGACGTCGAACGTTCCCGATCGTCGATAACAACACGATTAAATTCGTAAATAATAACACAACGACGAATATCGCCCGTGAAGGTAAATCTTTGGGCGACGACCGTTGCCTCGACGCTCGTTCGACGAGCGAAATTTCAGAATCGTCGAAAGGCGACGTCGAAACGTTCGACGGATCGAACTCGAACGTCGATGCGAATGCGTTCGACGATGAGGAAACGGAAATCGATGACAATTTATTGCCGCAATTAGAGAAATCTTTGCAGTGCATTCAGTTGCACGCGAGTGAGGACGAGACCGAGATGGATGACGAATCCGTTCTCGAGCGTAGTTTGCACGAAGTTTCGGAAGTTTATTTCGTGCTGACGTTGTCCAATCGAATTCGCGCCAAAAAAGAAAAATCGCTGCACGGCAAAAAACCGAAGTCTTACGTGTGCGAGAAAAATCCTGACATCGGTCAGGACGTTCTTCTAGGTGCGATAGACGAGAGACTCGGGGATCTCGTGACGCTACAGCAAAAAGCTATTATCGGTCAGACTTATTTGAAACGATTGCGCGCCGATCCGTTCGGCGCGTGTTTGCGAAGACCGAATGAGATCGTTAACGAAGACGTTGGTCCGCCGGGAGAATCGTCGAACAACGAGGATCCGTCGGAAAATTATGATAACGAACAAGTAAGATGCGAGTTGAATTCGCGTGAAGATGATCAACTCGATATCGATTTATCGCTGGCGATGGAACATCTGTCTCTAAAAAAAAATCTTTCGAAATCGTTGAACGAAACTGGAGAGTCTTTTGATTCGGATTATATCGAGGTTGAGGGATCGAGAACTTTTTCTGTGAAAAATGGGGATGATGATGAGGTTTCGAACAACGCAGATACTTCCGAAAATAATTGTACGAACGAATTTATAGAAATTGTTCACGGCGAACCGAATAGTTCTTCGGGATCGACAAATTTCGAAAAAAATTTGGGTCGAAGATTGGAGAAAAGCGTGGATGATGTTCCAGTTATTGATCAGTCGGACGAAGTCTTTTGTTTGGGTCCGCCATCGACGAAATTCAAAAAGAGACGTTGCTCGACTATAACTATCCTGTCGGATTCATCGAGCTCGGATTCGAAATCAACGATCGATGAAAAATCGTTTCGAAAAGAAGCTTCGCCCGACGATGCTTCAAAAAATCGTCGGGAAGTACCTACGGCGAGACTTATAAGCATCGATTCCAGCTCTTCGAGCAGCTCGTCGAACAGATCTTCGAACTACGACGAGCAACAAAATGTAACACTGCGCAGTTGTCGTCGTACATTCTCCGTCCGTCCGGCAAACCCTCGCGGCAAAATTTCCGATCGAATCGTCGATAACGAGGAATATGAAGATCAGGACAGCGAAGCTTCTGAGAATTTACGAGGAGAGACAAACGACAGCTTTTACACAGCTCCGAGCCTGTCACCAATAACAAAAGTACCGAGACCGGGCAATGACACTTCGGTATCGTTTGATGATTCGACCGCGAGTACGATTTACGCGGACGACGAAATAACGACACGATCGAACGCGAGAACGGATCTCGCTAGACCGGAAGGTAACGGCCACGTTCTGCGCGCGTCAATTACGTCTTCGACAATTTTAACTAATTAATATTTTCCTATTTTATTTCGCATTTATTATTCATGAAATAATATGCGCTATATATCTATATGGCAAACGCATATATTTTCCTCGGTAAAAAAAATTGTTTTATGTATAGAAAAAAAAATATTAAGATAGATAACAGCCACAAGCTTACGCGCGTTTTCAACCTCTTTGACAATTCCAATAACCTTATATTTATTTTTGCAGTTCTATTCTACATTCATTTCTCGTAGAATAAATTGCACCATAGATATTTTCTATGTACACACATACAATCTATACTACATCTTCTTAAATATTGATCGATGGCCATACGATCAAGTTAATCATTTCTTCATCTAAAAAATAATTTATTTCGATCGGTCGAAGTGTATTTTTCCTCAGAACACGAAACCCGCAAAATTAATATGAAAATTGTTCCAACGCAATTTCGTTGCGATTAAAAATCGAATGCGTTGTGATTTTTGTGATTTCTTATTTACTCTACCTAATAAAAATGTTTGTTTGTTTGAATCTACAGGTGTGCCATTTCCACCGTCGCACAAGCTGACAGTGGCTGAGGTGTTCGACACGCGAACCGGCAGACCACGGCCGGACGTTCTCAAACATCACTTCATACTCGAAGGCAGGATCGACGAGGCGGCGGCTCTTCGCATCGTCAACGATGGCGCCGTACTTCTGCGCTCTGAAAAGACCATGATCGACATCGAGGCGCCCGTCACTGGTAAGTCCACACAAACTCGGTCCAGCTTCCTCCTCGTGTTCTCTCCCAGGATCTCGAGACCCGCGTCTCGAACGAACGTCCGCTTCCGTCCTGAACAACCTTTTTCCTTCATTCGCTTCTCTCACACATTTCCTTCTCTATTTTTTTCCCCCCTCGCCATAATAATACAACATACTCGACGGACTCAATGAAATTGAATTTCCAATGGATTTCGTCCTAGGGGACATGGTTTTGATCTTCGTCGGTCCTTTGTCACTGTCGGTCGTTTTTTTCTTCTTTTCTTTTTTACTTTTTTTTTCCGTTGTGTTGCCAACACGGCGTTCGCGTTGTCGGTGAAAAAAACGAACCTTGGAAGCGATGATTAATGAGCCGTATTCGATTAGGCACATGGGAAACACGTTGGAGTGCACGTCGGTCCAACGAGGCCGTGGAAAACGAGAATACGATACGTTGTTTATTTTTCAACAACTTTTTTCCATAAATGAAATCAATAATAATAATAAGTAATTATTCATTCGAACGTTTTTAGCAACGAAAATAATGATAATCTACGCCAATTGTTGTCGTTTTAACAGTTGAATAGTTCCATAATTCCGAACTCAAATCAGCGAGAAATTCGAAGAGAATTAATTAAATATGAAATCGAACGTAATTGAATTTTCAATTTATTTCCAACTGCGAAACATGTTGCGGAAAGTAGATTCGCTATGACGTAAAATAATAGGAAAACCGTTGGAAGAAAATGTGATAAGCGAGTGGAGGGGGGGAAAAATATCCAAGACGTTGCGGTGCGTTGCACTGGAAAGCAAAGGGTGAGAAAAGTACCAGAGCAGAGCCCACATGTCACTCACTTTCAACGTGTATCACGTACTACGTACGCGTCGTTGCGGGACTGCGTCTGCGTTAACCTCCCTTCCTCCGGTTCCCCCGCATCATCTCCTTGACGTGGCACAAAGTAAGGAAGGACGAGTTCGGTATGGGGTTGCGAATATATCTGTATACCACGGTAAAGCTCGCGGAGCTGCGTTGCACTGGGACTGGGTTGAGAACAGGAGCGAGAAAAACGTGAAGGTTCGGGAGGGGCCGGGGGGCGGGGGGCGGAGAGTCTCGAGGAAAAATTTAATGTGTGAGAACGCGCGCGCGTGTGTGTGTTAGTGCAGGTCTCGGGCGCGTCGTGTCCGACGAGGGTGGAACGAGGGGTTGAAAAGACGGGTGGGAAAGAGGTGGGTGAGTCTTTGCCGCGGTATAAGCACAATGCCACTGGTTCTCAAACTGGGTCACGCTTTTTAGAAGGTTCGCGCGTGCACGATGAAAACTAAACAATTCGACTCAAACTCATAGCTCGCACATTTATTCATTTATTTGCTCATTCGCCTATTTATTCATCCATTAATTTATCCATGCATTTCATCTATCCGTCCATTCGTTTATTTATTTATTTTCATCATCCCCCGACACAAGATGGACGAAGCCGTTGAAGCATTTCCCAGTCTCGAGATCCGACGCGGCTAGAAGTTTTTACTTTATTCTTTTTTCTTTTCATCTTTGTTCTTCTGGTTGATGTTTTTCTTTGTTATTTTATTTTTTCCTTGTATGCCAAAGCTTTAAAGCACCCAGCTTAGTTCGGCTTTCAACGATCGCATTCGTGTTTTCACATTTTCCGAGCCGCATGGATTTTCATATTTTTGCGAATATATTTTCCCGGATTTTCGTTATAACGTGATGTGCAATTCCGTTTGGAGAAAAAATAATTCCAGGTAGAACTTCATTACCGTGGCGTAACAGCCATCCGCGTTTGCCTGTACATAATCAAAAGCGTGACCGTGGGAGGGACAAAGCGGTGAGAATTTTTTTCGACTGCGACCCAGCGATGTATCAGCAGACACTCGCGTATATAGAAATGCTCTGCGAGAACGTAATTTTCGTGGCCCTAGGCCGAATTTGCTCGCTGGCTGGGATTTACACGTACAAACATCGAAGTACACGAGAAAGGGGGGGGGGAGCGAAATGGATAACGAGTGAGAGGAAAGGGGGGAGAAAGAGAGGGAGGAAGATGAAGTTGGGTGTGGCTCTTTGACTTTGATCAGTGGCAACGATCAGAGATTCGAGGTGGATGTTCGAAGTTTTACTCTTCCACTAACAGCGAATCAACGGATAAACTGTGTGATGAGGTCCAACTATTCATGCGTGTTATCGAAAGACCTGATTAAACACCCATTAGATCATGAAACGTCGAAGAGGTCTGAGCTAGCCTGAATTAACAGCACCGTATCCCTTAGGACCAAATTCAACGAGCGAGCTTGCGTGGGTTTGTGTATGTGTGAGTGTGTTTGACACACTCAGGCGAGTGCAAGCGAGTGCGTGTGGAAATTGGCAGTGCGAGTGAGCGCGTGTGTGAGAATTGCGAATGCGAGTGCGTTAGGATGTGTAAGTAAGCGAGTGTAAATCAATGCAAGCGAACGAGTGGCTGTGGGTAGGTTCGAGTGAATGAGTGTGAATCAATGCGACTGAGCAAGTGGGTGTGAGTGAGTGAGTAAGGTTCGTATCAATGTGAGTGACTATCAAAGAGGTGAGTGATTGCGAGTTTGCGAGAGAGTGAGTGAGTGAGTGAGTGTGAGTGAGTGAGTGAGGGAGTGTGAGTGAGTGTGAGTGAGGGTAAGGCACTGTGAGTAAGTAAGAGGGAGGCAGTAAGTGCGAGTGAACGTTGGCTGATGGTACGCAATGGTTATCGTTCCTTATCCCGTCTTATTATCTGCTCACTTCCTAGTGCATAATGTTCGTACCTCGTTTTTCCAAGCTTTATTTTCGCGTACAACGTCTTCGTCTGCGAGTATGCTTGTGTAGTCCCTTGCTTTTCTTTGCTCGCTTTCTATTAGCTCTCGTCGGAAAACGACTGTCCGCAAAAGCGTAGAAGAAAAGAGTACTCCATTTTCTGAAAGACGAAGAAGCTCTTGTTCGCTACCCGAGCTTCACCTACCACTGAATTCCGCCCACCTTTCAGCTACTGCACCACCGTGTACCATCGTTTTATCCCAGTCTGCGCTCGAGGGCACTCGAAGGCTCGTCTCAACTCGAGTACGAAAATTGCTGTATCTCGTTCCACTTTTCTTTTTGATGGCGAAAGAAAAAGGAACACATTTACTTTCTTCGAAGCATAGATGTTGCGTGGCTGTGCTCCCTTAATTCAACAAAATACGAAACGTTCAGTTTATTTTCATTGTGCAAGTGTAGCTCGTCCATGCCCCTTCCGCGAGTCCAATGACTGGCAGAGATGATCGAAACATGTAAAGCTTTTGCTTTGTGCAATGATTGATAGTCTCCATGAAAAATTTCTCTGATTACGGAACTACGAAACTTTATTAAAAAATGATTAGATGTAGGTTTTGTTGTCTGTTCATTTTTTTTTGTGGACAAATCGACGTAAGCATGATAACGAATTTTCATCAACCGGACAATTGAATTGAAATGCTATTGTCGAAAATATATGGTCCGAGCGTGTGTGAGAGAAGTAGTAGGTACACTCGTTAGCCACGAGACTCGTTATACTCGGCGGGGTCCATGAGTAATAACGAGACTCGTGGGGTAACGAGCGTCTATAGCGACCGTACGAGAAAACGTGTTGCCGGCCGTTGCAGCGTGGAAATCTATTTTTTCGATCTTGGAAAACGAAGGCCTGGTCAGAGGGAGGATGATGGGGTCTCTCGGGGGTGGTACATTGAGCGGCGAGCACGCGACGGCGGTGCACGCGTCGCACGCCGTCCTATTCCACGGGATAGATATGACCCGGGTCAGAGATAAGCCCGCGAAACACGCTCACGTTGAAATATTTTCACGAGAGGTTCTGTCAAAGCGAGCGTGTAGAGAAACTAGAAAGAAGAAAAGTATATACGAAAAATAAAAATAAATGTGCGGGTTATAAAATGCTGCAAATAGCGATGTACAGTAGTTGAATATAATATGGATTAGCGAATGAATTGTTAATTCATATTTAAGGGGTTATATGTAGTTGTTTGCGGTGAACTGAGGGATGTTGCATTATATGTTAGCCATGTTAACATAATCTTATTATTATTATTATTATTATTATTATTATTATTATTATTATTATTATTATTATTATTATTATTATTATTATTATTATTATTATTATTATTATTATTATTATTATTATTATTATTATTATTATTATTATTATTATTATTATTATTATTATTATTATTATTATTATTATTATTATTATTATTATTATTATTATTATTATTATTATTATTATTATTATTATTATTATTATTATTATTATTATTATTATTATTATTATTATTATTATTATTTTTATTTTTTTTATTATTATTATTATTATTATTATTATTATTATTATTATTATAGAAGAAAAGAAGAGAATCAAATCAGCAACAATCTGGAACGATAATTCCTAGAGATGGATGTGAATTATAATGGAGTGCGAGGGCGAAACCGTGGCGAAGGCCAGACCAGTGAAAATAGCGAGCCGACGATGGTGGCTGACCGAACGTACTCCTACGCTACTGGGAGCTCATGCAAACGCGGCCAGGGGCCTGTCTCTCGCGCCCTACCGAAGGTGAGACGGCTGATGACGCGCTCATCAGCCGTCCTCCAGTGGAAACGTCCGAGCGTGGTCAGACCACACCGACACAGGCCAGGGCGCGCCGTCGCCTCTGCTATCTACGTTTGTTCGGATCGCGCACCGATAGCAAAATTCGTCGGATCTGGTCGGCTAATTTAATTTTCCATCGAATCGGCCAGCAGAATTTTTTTTCCCGAGTATCGAAGACCCACCGGGCTATTCGCGTTTTATCGGCTAAACCGACGGATCCTCGACCATTCGAGTGGAACACGACACGGAACGCTTCGACTTGAATTTATTCGACAATTCTAATATTCATGGATCCAACTGTTACACAATAGAATCACGTTTTAACGAATGTTCAACCATTTCCGGAATCCGACGATATTTGCAATTGGTTTTTTTCTTTTTCTTTGTTTTTTGGGGTCGTTTTTGCTTCGATAAGGATACAATGGTTTGCAAATGCATGTGAGATAGACCGTTGTACGCCTCTTTCGTTTTCTAACCCGAAAAAATCGATGGAAAATGATGAAAGCACCGTGGGCTGATTGCGGCGAGCCGATGTCGTTTCTTAGGTTGGTAATTGCGGCGTAAGCAGATACCCGATGCGAATAGATTCCTCGTGGGAAAATAATTCTACGGAGCTGAATTAACCAGATCGAAGTGGAGACAGAGAAAAAGATAAAGATAGAGGAACAGAGACGGAGGAAAAGGGAGCTGTGTGCACCCCTGAACCTGAGAGAGGCTTGCATCAATTGGCTCGCAGCACGTGGCGCCCCTATCGATCGCATATAGTCTTCCAGCCATCATCGGGACCCGCTGCTCCGATTAAAAACTTCCGCTTATCATCCCCCCTCCTGCCGTACCTGTCCTATATTATTTCTGAATTTAACATTTTTCTTTTTCCTCCCAAAGTATTCTCAATGACAAGCCATAAGTCTCATTTCTATCGGCCTTGCGACGTTTTCACAAACGTAATTGCCGAAAAGCTTCGAAACACATGAGTGCTTTACTTTTTTACTTTTTTTTTTTCAATTTTTTGTTCTATTTTTACGAGTGTGACACGGCCCAAATTTTTTTCAAAACTTATCGGTCTCGAAAGACTATTCGGTTCGCCGTAAAGAATTTTTATCCCCGACGAAAAATCGATATCGAGTCTCGATTCATCATCGTGAAGCAGAATTGCCATACATCTTCTTTCTTCGATCGTCATTTTATTTTCCGAAGCATCTGCGTCGTACGAAGACTCATAATCTTTCCCATTTTTTGCAAAAAAAGTTCGCGATCCCTCAGTCTCGATATAATCCAAATCAACAGACTCTCCGGTTTCGTTCAACGATTTCGAAAGATCCGTTTTTAGAGAAAGATGTTTCATCGCCAGCGATAAATCGATATTGAGTTCATCATCTCCACGAAAATTCAACTCGCATCTTACTTGTTCGTTATCATCATAATTTTCCGAAAGATCCTCGTTGTTCGACAATTCTCTCGGTGGATCAACGTGTTCGCGTTCGATCCGCCGAACGTTTCGACGTCGCCTTTCGACGATTCTGAAATTTCGCTCGTCGAACGAGCGTCGGGGCAACGGTCGTCGCCCAAAGATTTACCTTCACGGGCGATATTCGACGTTGTGTTATCATTTATGAACTTAATCGTGTTGTGATCGTCGATCGGGAACGTTCGACGTCTGTGCTCGCGTTCCAATATACGTTTGAACGTATCCTCATCGATTCCACAGCCTTTCGCCGTTCTTCGTCTAGGCGAGATCAACGACAATTTCATTTCAAAACGATTATCCGGACTTTTCGACGTTCCTGCTACAACGATCGTCGATTCGTCGATCGTCGTCGAATTTTCGTTATCTTTTTTAATTGCGACTTCACGATTTTTCGCAACTTCAGACTCGTCATTTGTTAGGTCGGTATGAATTTTAGAGATGGCTAATGCTTGCTACAATGAGTTACCTGGATTTTTTCCAGTCGGGTCCGTACGACAGTTCATTCGTTCCATGAGACGTCCCAACGTCGGACTCATTTTAGGCTCCGTTTTTATATTTTTCGTTGACGATGGCGTACCGATGGTTCTTTCCGAATCGCTGGAACTCCGAGCGCGGCATTTCGACGGCGAGTCTTCGGGTTCTCGATCAACGGGATCCATGTCTTATGGACGAATCGCTCTTACCGAATCAATGGAGAATGAGAAATAATACATACACCCCATTCCAGACCCCCCTCCCCTGGTGGCCGGAAAATTCGTTTATCACCCTCGGGCTCAGCTGCTGTACGAGTTTATCGGGGATCTTCGCTTTTTCTTCTTTTCCGCGTTTTGGTAAACGCGTCGACCTGTCTCTGGTCAACAAGCTAGGTAAATACGACGATTATTTGGTCACCCAAACCTTCTTCAAGCGTTGAACACCCTCTCCCCGGCGAAAATTCTCCGCCACTGTTTTTAATTCGCATCCCTTTGGTATATTTTCCCAACGAGGGGAAATTCGATTATTCCATGGAAAAAAATTAATGAAATTCATTCGAAAATTGTCTAGTTTGGCCTTCTCTTTTGATAGTTTATTATTCTTCACGATATGAGATTTCCAGAATAAACGCAAAGCTTTCATAACGCGCTAAGAGATGACGTGAACAACGACGTAGCCAAACTTGAGATTAATAAGTTGAAAACTCTTTTTCCGAGAGTTCCCACCGTTAAAAAAAACAAACCGTCTAAGAAAAAAAGCGTTCGAAACTTCAAACACGAGATTTTGATTCAAAAAAGTGTACTCACGATCAATCATCGATCTTCAAGTCTATACACAATCTTTTCGAGTTTTTCGAATTTTTCATTCACATCCTTCATTTCATTCTCATCCATTTCACGCCAGAATAATCCCGTGATTCTTGCATCGTCTCGTCCCTCGGCACGTCCATCTGGAATACGAGATTGCACGATTCAACGCCAGAGACGTAATCAGGAAGAAACAACATTCGCCTCTGCGGTAACCAGATAGATGCGCTCAACGTTCATCTCGAAAACAGACAGAATCTTCGTCCCGTGACAAACCGTAGAACCATCGTTGCTACCCAAGTCGTATAATAAAAAATCTACCCCATCACCCTGCGCTGCTCGATGGCGTCGTTTTCCAACGCCCGAGCTGGTTCAACATCGCGAATGTAGGATCGTAACCAAGCGCCTGGAATTGGATGAAACCGAAAACACGAGAATACCGCGACGATCTTCGTATCTTCAGACCCGACGTCATCCGCGCGAGCGGCCCAAGCGTTAACTTCGAGGTCGGATAGCGCCGGACAATCTTGCCAGACGATAATTTCCGACCCGAGAGACAAATTTCGTTTGTATCAAGATTCTTCGAGCCTCGGGCGTAATTTTGCTCGAAACCCGTCACGCGATTCTTACAACGAACGGCGGTGGATAAGAAAAAATGTGCTCGGAAGCTTGATGGACCAACGGGAAACGCTCGTGGTAACGCAGTTGCCAAGCCGGATTGCCCCGAGGGCCGAATAAACTTGTGGCGAACCGGCGAATGCCCGGGGACCGACGGTACAAGGCACGTAGGAAATTTCACAAAATCCATCCCTACGCCAGCTTCGCATTTCTCCGGGCCGGATATGAGGGATGGAATTTATCCATCTTCATCGTCTTCTCCTCTCACTCGGTACCTTGAATTCTTCCCGACTCTGACCTCCGGGACTACTTCGTTTCTTCGGGATACACACCGGCCGTATCGCAGAGTCTCGAGAAAATAAAAATGGAAATATATATATATCAACAAGAAAGGGGTAAACTAATTTGAAGACTTGAAATAAAAAAATTAATGTTCGATCTTTCGAAACTCAACTAGCAAGTCGAAAGGGTTACTCTCCGAACTTGGGAGCTTATTAAAATTCCCAATTTAAATTCTTCCACCGACTGATCATTTTTATAATCATAACAAAATTGGTGAGATAGCTACCAGTTGCCAATTTCGCTGAACTTCTCGTTTAAATTTTTTTTCAGATTTTTTTTCTATGTGAAAATATGAAGGGTGAGGTGTAGTTGGGGCAGACCGAGCGGTTCGTGAGAGATACCCTCGGTCCGAATGGCCTGTGATCCTGACTTTCTACTTAACTTTCCAACGTACAGGGACGAATGTTGAGCGACCACGTGTTTTCAAGGACAAAATACTAATGCCTCTCTCCGTCGTCGCCAAAGCGCGATCTCACGCTTCTCCGCTCTTCTTCCAAAATAACCAACGTTGGCTCTTTTTTTCATGGCTATTAAAAAGTGTTGTTCCCAGTAGAAATCCTTCTCCCAAATGATTGCGCGAGAAATGAGTTACTTAGTCGAAGCGTTGTCGTCTTTTTCCATATCGCTCGTAATAATGTATCAAGGTCTTAGAATCAAATTATGTAGTAGCGCTTTGATATCAAGTATAGAATTCTCTCATTTTCCCCAACCCGACAATCTGCCACACTATTGCAAAGAGTTTTCCCTCTTTCCTAACTTAAAAACTTTGCGAACGTGGAAATCCGGGTTTGTTAATTTTTTTTCGTACATTTCAAGTTCTTCAAAATATGGCTCAACTAAGAATCGTCGTCACTCGCTCTGACTGCTTATAGCAGGTTACAATACTCGACATTGGAATTCGTTCAAAATGGCTTCGCTATTGAAATACGAATTTGTATAAGAAATTATCGACATTTGGTAAAAGTTTCGGTAAGAACTATTGCTCATTCCGCCGAAGCAGGTTCGATTGACGTACGTGTGTTCAGCTGTCCGTGTGTTCGTTCAATTTCGCGTATTCGATTTCTCGAACCCGGATGAAAGCCCGATGCACGGGAATACGAGAAGGGAATTGTCGGTATAGCCGCGGATATCAATTCTACCATTGCGGCCACCACCGTCGACAACTGGAAATCCAATCGGTCTATTCGAATTACGATTTAATCGATTCCTCATAGCTCGAATACCTTCAACGTACAGAGGTTGAACGAGCGTGGCATGCACGGAACATACGCAACGTCGCTGACCCAACAAAATCTGTGCACGGGAATATCGCGGATTATATCTCGACACCTTGAGACTTTTTTTTCTCACGACTGTATCATGAACGTAAACATTTAAAAAAAACTTCTTTTCCAATTTGAACACCAAAATCTCATTATATCTTTCGCTGCGTATGCTGAGCACATCACGATTGTTCTCCAAAAAGAAAAACAGTCGAAATTTAAATTTCTAAGAAAAATATTATAAAATCCGTAAGAACTTGGAAAATACAGGTTTGGTCGCGTTCTGATAAATATCAGACGCTGTACATGTTAGGATAATTCACTTGTCTCGAGACGCTATCGCATAGCTCGGCGCGTAAGGGAAGTATACTTCCATTTGGAAAATCCGGGTTCACGAGCACTCCCGTCTCCATAGCACGAGTTATTCGATCCTCTCCCTCCACCCCGGTCCTCTCTTTCTCTCTCTCTCTCTCCCTCTCTCATCTTCCGACTCTTGGCGAGCGAAGTTTCTCGTACAACCATAAGCCACAACACCAGCTACAGTCACTACCGTCCTGGGACCATGATTCCTCTACGTCCGTCCGTCCCGCTTTATGCCCGCAGGAGACGACCGGACGCAAAGTCGCAACCCCTGTTTCCTCGCCCCGTTGTTCTCTCAACGACGATGCTCGGGCGGTTGAAAAGTTTGTTGCTTATACTGTGCCCACACCGCCTGCACCTTTGCCACCGCTCGTTTCAACCGCTTTTCTACCACCACGAGAGCAGCGCCTCGAGCCAAGCAAACTAAAGCGAATCAACCGTGGAACTGTCGGAACAGTCAAAATAGCTGGATCATTAGTTCTAATTTTTTATGGGAGTTTTACGAATATATTCAAAAAATTCAAATTTGTCAATTTGTCGTCCGATTTTTTTCTCTTCCTTCTTGACAAAAAAAAACGTAGGATAACTGATTGGATGGAAAGCTATCGGTGGTTCTAGGGTTTATCGCGGGCACGAAAAAATTCTCAACGTAGACGAATTATTTGATAGTACGGAATGATGTTTCATAATCCTACGTGACGCATGAACAATCGTCCGAAATTCTTTTCCTTCAATCACCATCTCCCGGGATATTACTGATTATTTATTTCCCATTTTGGCTTTCGAATTCGATTAAAAAAAAATAAGCAATACAATAATAATTACAAAAGAAGCTTTCTTTATCAGGAAGAAGAATGAATCAACTCATCGTTAATTCATGTTCCTTTTTCCTTAACTATAATCAGAGACTCCTGATAAACTCGACGGACGAGAAGACAAACGAAATTGTCACGTTAATCCCCGCGTGTTCCAACAATATCGAATATTAATTCATAACCAACACAAACCCGCGGTGCAGGTCATAACTACTGTTTCTCGCGAAAATTGCTCGCGGGATTTCCATCGTTTTGCGGGAAGAGACGGCTCGGGGGTTAATCGTGTACCGCGTGGCCATCGGCATTACACTCCGGGGATATAGACGCGTCAGTTTCTGCAGAATACCGCATCAAAAGCAACAGACTGGGTAAATTGTTATTTAGTCCGCGAGACTGCGAGGTTGAGGCTGTATGTTGGTTTGAATCCGTCGTATGTTGGAGTACCGGTCGCACCCCTTCTCCCCCTCCCCGCCCCGCCCATCCCGTGGGTTTGATCCGGAGCACAGCTTCGCCCACGTAGATCATGCGTCCGAAAGCGCAAACATAATTAATGTGGCTCGACGGCTTAGAGTCACGGAACAATGCGACCGTTTGCTGGCCCGGTGGCTTCGCCGAGCTTCGGTTAATTCGCTCTGGCACACTGACACAATACACATTCTGCGTCTGTGTTTATATTCGTACATATATAGATATGACCCGGGTGACGCAGCATAATGGAAAACGTGTGAGAGAAGTCGACGCACAAACGTTTAATAACCGCGTCTGTACACTCTGATAACAATGAACAAAAAGAGTTTATTCAAACTGCAGGTAGAATGAATCGGGTGAGGGCGAACGATGAGGACGAGGCGGGAGAGCGAGGGAGGAAGAGATGGAAAGATGGAGAAAGAGAGAAAGAGCGCGAGATTGATTGGTTGGTTGATTAATTCATTATTTATTATGCCCTAGTTTACTTCAGGGCAATTCCGACGGTTACAATACAATAATTACAATAGTGAGCGCTTGCGAAACGGCATAGATTTACTAGAACTACAAATAATAATAATAACAATCAAATAAAGGATAGAACTGGCAGGAACTCTAATTAAAAATTCCGAATAAAATAAAAATCCATAGGTAAGATAGAAAGAGAGGACGGGAAGAAATAGAAATCATATTCCACCTGCCAAGCATATTGGGAAAATACCTACCTGTATATATCGAACTACGGTTCCACCCGCTACGCACCATCAAATGCATAATTTACCATTCAAAGTTTCTATCAGCCGGCTCAACTGACCACAAAGTTTCTGCCGGCTCTCAGATTATTTCCGAAAAAAATGAAAACTTCTTTACCCACATGCATGAAAACGAAATCGAATGGCTCGTGGATCTTACACGTTAAGTTTTTTCTAATACTTCCACGCCTCATTAATGGTAGAACTCTAAAAAAATTTAAATCAACAGGAACACATTTTATTTATATATATTTCATTACATTTTATGTAATTCCGTGTGCCCGTTGAAATTCGCAAATGTCACGCCCCCCGGGAATGAATCCCCATCGGGCATTCCGATGCATTAACAAATCGTTAAATGAACCCCATTAATTATGAAAACCAAGAGAATTTCTCTCAGACACGATACACGTATGGATACATGGATACACGACTGTAGTCCCCGTACGCGTACCGAGTATATCGCATGCTTATGATACCTTTCCGCCTTCCGTCGTTCCATACAAAATTCATTGGCCATGCCTCGCGAGACGGCTCGAACTCACCCTCTCAGTGCCCGCCATTCGCCCTCTCTCGTCTCACTTTCCAAGTTCCAACGCTGTTGGGAATATAACGCTCGGCGTATCTCCGAGGCCCGGACAACTTTTGGAATTTCAAATTGTTTTGCATATTCCCCAGAGAGCCAGAGGGGGCTATGAGGGAGAGAGACATAAAGAGATAGAAGTGAAGAGAGAGATAGCGCAGTGAGTAGAAACAACTATGGCTGAAGTCTTGACACGCAATCCCACGTTTCAGGTGATCTGACCCGTTGGGAAAGCGCAGTTATCGCTCAATGAGTGATACGGCCCACACACGATACTCAACGGACAACAATGTCCAAACCAGCCGATCTTTTTGATATAAAATATCGTTCAATTTTCCCATCTCTCCTACCTCAACGATCCAGTCTTTGTTATCTCGTCGTCTCAACGCGTATGTGACATGAAAACGTGAGAAAATGGGGAAAAATAAATAAATAAATGAATAAAACTAACCGTAGTCCATACTCGTCGTGACCCGCGGGCCTTTACTCGGTCCACGGAGCTTTGAAAGCTCCCACGGCACAGCCCTCACCATATCGATAGTGCAGAACAAACGGAATATTCCGGTCCGGAAAGATCGATCGTCGACACAACGTACTCGGTATAACCGCATCGATGGTCCCGCTCGTAAATGTCGATGAATTTTTTCCCCCTCGTTACGATGAGTACTCATATCGCTCATCTTTATTATCGTATACTCCTCGCTCTCGCGGTCATCCCTTGGATATCGAGCGAACAAAGGAGAAATAGGATGAAAAAAAAGAAGAAGAAGAAACCCGAGGGTGTGAGCCGTTACACTTTCGTGCGCGACCCTTCGATCTATTTCACGAGAACAGGTGAAGCCGGGCGTTTCACCACAATCCGCGATGACGACCATGAACCACCCTCTTGTCTGGCTATTACACGCGTTGGTGCCTTGGGCTCGCGCCCCGCGACCTTGTCGTTGATAAAGCTTCGTGCGGGCCCGTTAGATACACATACAAGCGCAGGGACATACGTCTCGAAAATAACCCAATTATATATATCCATTATATATACAGAAAAAATATAAATCATTCAGTATGTCCGTATAATGGTATAATAATATAATATCTCTATATGATAGAGTAACAATTTTACATATAGTTCATAACAATATACGATAGTACCATTGTTACATTATATATGTAATATGATCGGTTTACTTATGTTATATCATAATCACATTACGATGGATGTATATATGAATACCAAAAATTTCAAAAAAAATATAATAACATTCGTAGTGTAATGATACAAGATAATATTACTATCATATAATATCAAAAACACGGTTATATTCTATAAATTATCGAATACACATTTAATCGTATTATTATTAATCATTTATACATGGTTTTTTTTCGATTTGTATGCTTCTGCGCTTTGAGGAAAGTTTTGTGTGTACATTTGCATCAGATGTGTAGACAGAAATGGAGCCATGATTTGGACATTCCGAGACATTCGAAATTCACACACGGTTCGGCGATGGCGAATTCGTGCGTCCGATACAACGCGAAACTCGAACCGAACTTGTCTCGAATAATAATCGAGAAGTTGTAGATTCAGAAACAACGTCGAGGCGCGACATTTCACGTACGAAAGCAAACATATGCAGCGACGATGAACATAAGTGCCCGGATAGGAGTCCTCGAACGCACGAGACAATGGAGAAGCTCGCTAGTCGGGTCAAGGTTTCGGTCTTACGCTCGGAACAATTGCAAAAATGTTCGGCAACAATTTTTCGATAACGAAAAAGCGAATTGACAAGTTTTAAACTCAAGGTTATTTCTCTCACATGTACCTGTGCACGCTCAAAACCAAGTAAATTTGAAAAATTATAAGAAAAATAATTTTAGTATCAAGTAAAAAAAAAATGTATCATTGTTAAAAAGTTTTTAAAAAATTTTTATACAACCTAAACGTTATAGGGTAAATCAAAAATCAAATTGTTGATTCCACAATTTTTATTAACTAATTTTTCAACCATAAGACATTTTTTTTCTCAATATTACCATTTTTTTCCGTGTTTCTGAACCTGTGCTTTTATACAGAGTCTGCACGATGACTCTATCCGCTATCTCCCCTACTCCGACATCGCGATAACTTTGAAAAAATAAATTTAGTACTCTTATTCCGTCCACCTGTACGCGTACGTTAAGGCCCACGTTCCGTTTATACGTGCTACGTGCGGGCATGTACAACGCATACATCGCTTCGAAGCTCTTCTCCACGCCTCCGTCATTTTTCTCGCAACCCTTTCCTTTTCCACGACCATTTTTTCCGGAATTCGGAGTTGGATCGACGCGAATGGCGAAATAACGAAAAAACCGAAGTGCGACAGGCGCTGGAGATTCTTCGTTCGGGCTCATGCACGGGATTAGCCGTACGCTACATTCTTTCGTCCTCGATATCATCCCTCGGCCGAGAATATCCATGGTCGTTGAGATAAAGACCGTGGGTTTCGTACGTGCTCGGAATAATTTAATGGCGCGTCAACGGTGTTCGAACGTGCCTCGCACGTTTTCGCAAAAAGGTCCCGATGGGAGACGAAGGATGGAATCAAGAAGAATGTCAGGCACGTGTGCGAACCAAATGCATTTCGTGAGCCTCAACGTGCATGGATCGGCGCGAAATCGCAGCTACGCCATTTCGCACGCATGCACACACACGCACAAAGATACCAACCGGAAATAAAAAAGGTCGCTGCGATTGTAAGAATTTTATGCAGTCCATTAATCATCGGATTCTTCTAAAATAATCTTTAAAATCGTTTGAGATAAATACAACGCCGAGTAGACGCTGCAAAGGCGTTGCATTTCTATCGTAAAACGTTGTGAGAAGTTGGGTGACTGCGATACTGGCGCCATCTGCAGAAAATTGTACGTGAAAAATCAGTTACGAAATTTGTACCGCACGTTTTATCGCAGTTATCCAACTTCTATGATGACTGACGCAGGATTGGGTCAATCCCCGAACCAAGTACTTGCTGAGCTCGGCGTTTTGCCTTTTCCCCCGCCCCTCCTTGAACGTTGTTCTTATCCGCTGTTTTCACAGCAAACACCGTTCTAATCGAAACTTGTTAACAAATATTGGTCCCTCGGCTTAGATTCTCACTCGCGATACCGTGCATTGCGCCTTGTGTTCCTGAGAACGAACGGACTTTACGTTCTACGTTCTGGCTCACATCGGCGTGGATTTCATGGAGATTAGACATAAATAGACCACAGTGCTAGGCATGTACTCAAAGACATATTCACTGAATAACATTCGGTTCTACCTGCAGGTAAAAATGAAGGTTAAAAATCAGACCAAGAAAATAAAGATCTTGTTGAAATTCGTTTTGTTTCGACATCCCCCTCTCTGCATGTTTAATGAAAAATTGCACCATAAAATGAAATCGTAAAAATGAAAATTTTATTCCATACATATAACCATAATGTCGGAAAGCCCATTAAAGTTAACGGTGCTCGTTACTAAACTGCAATTGGCAGGATTAAATCTTATCTGCCTCCTTTTTATGCCTCATTCTATTTTATTAGATTTCGTCCAGTGATATTACGATTCGAGTCGTTATATTTCCGTTATGATATTTTTAATGACTGCAGCATACGCCCGTGTGGATGTAACAATATATTTCATTGTTGTTTCGTATGCTCGTCGTGGGTGGATGCGCGTTGTAACGCGTGCAGGATCGACGGGCATTTTTACGACGATGGCATGAGTGGGTTGCAGAGGTTATGTCGAAGCTTTAGGGGGCTAACGCCAGCGCCACCGCGCGGTGATGTCACGTTGATCCTTCAACCAGCGCCGTCTGACGGGTAGATCGCTGTCACAGTGCGCATATATAATTTTTTTTTCTTTCGCATGAAGTATTGCCATCAACTGATTAAAGAAAAGTTTTTTTCTCCATTTCAGCCTTTCGAGGCGACGCGATTAAGGGGTGGCATGTCTATTGTCAGCCGGTTGTTAGCAACGATCATACAGTCGAGAATGGCTGAGGGTGGTGATTAGTTCGGCAGACAAAGGGCGTTTTTCGAACGGGCAATCCTGCCATCAATCACGATTTGTATCTGTGCGATTTTTTCTCTTGCTTTTTTTTTCGCCGTGTCCCTTCGCGTTCCAAATGTGATTATGCTCGGAGAACTGGATGTTTAATTTCATCACAAATTATCGAAGGAAGTACTTATTTGATGAGTGGATTATTTGTTTAATCAAAATGGGGATGATATAACGCCGGATTTATACGGAAACAGAACGACGCGAATAATTTCAGCACACAAGAATACTGCTTTCTCCCTATTGGTTGTATTCCGCCATCCCTGATATCTCCTATAAAATACGACGACAAATTACCGCAGAATTTTGAGACGCAGTCATCCGTTCTCGTCTTATATCCGAGAGATCAATCAAGGCCGAGAACAATGCTTTGCAGCTTTTTGTGATCGACGGAGCTGTCACCGACGAGCATCGCCCCAAAGTCCACGAGCTGAACGAAGCCCGGGTAATTCTCAATTCGTAAATCTTTTAACCATACCCGACGCAATCATCTTCGTTTCTTCAGCCGCACGGTTAATGGCTCGGCGATGGTCAGCCTCACGCGATAATTTATCTTTGCCACATGACCGGCGGGAAAAAAAAATGCGGGAAGCTGCGTGCGAGGGTCCGAAAGGGCGGAATGAAGGGGGAGAAAAAAAAAACGGCAAAGCTGACTAATAGTTGTTGTTGGCAGACGCTTAACTTTCCGGAAGTCGATGCGGGCCATCGAGGGCTCATAAAGGGAATTCCATTAGCGGCCATTTATCGACCTTCGATGTAGTCTCACGAATCGTCAATTTGTTACGAGACGTGGAATAACTGATGAAGAAAACTGTTGGTAGTTGTGATTTTTTTTCACGTTCCAATTATTTTTTTCAATGCAACGATGATTCGACGATAAATTCGACCAATAACAAACGATTCTTTGATATAATTATATCATCATTTATGACACGCAATGCCATCGACTTCCACATAATCACTACTTTTCTTAATTTTGAACGTAAAAAGCCGAAAAAAATTGGTGCGTCACATTAACGATACGTCGATTTTTTCCCTAACTTTTCCCAAAATTTCGGCATTTTCACTAAATTTAATATCACACGTTTTATGATAATAGTTGACAAGTTTCGGACACATGCGCAAAAAGTTGTACGTAACTTGCGCGTACCTCTCACCCGGACGCATCGACTTTAAAACGGGCAGTTCGTATTAATTACCTCGCAATCGACGTAATTAAGGCGGATTTACCGTGGCAATTTGCAGTCACGCAGATACTTCGGGCTGCTGTGGTTGCGTGTGGCTGAGCCACCACCCATACTGTTACGCTCTTGCCCTACGGTGCTACACAGCCGTTTTTGCTTCTACGGCTAATGGTTACCTTGTTCTCCGTGCAACACTCCCTGACTCGCGCTAACACGAATCTCTCAAGAAATTGGAAAAAAAAAATACGAAACGAAAAAAAAAAAAATAACTGTATTAAAGTTTTTCCGCGGAATACACGAAGCCATTTTGTTCTAAGTTCTTTTTACCTCCAATGCGAAATACGATGATATTGTATTGTCCCCAGATGGATCCTTCTATTTTTTTTTTGGTCCTAACTGGTTCTTTCCGGGGGGTAAATGGTCCCTGTTTATTCTCTGGCGCATAATCTTCTGCATTCGTTAGATAACGATTTTTATGTGTACAATTCTCTTCGATTCAAAATGACGCATATCGAATATATTGATATGAAAATCCCGACAATCATTTTTTTTCACCGTCACATAGCTTTCTCTACGAAGACGCAAAAATAGTAATAATAATAATATAATGAAAACAAAGAATAAATTTTTCTAACAGCCGAACGTAAGGGTCGCAATTCCTTCTTTATTGGCAATTTAACCATTTTATAGCCATTTTAAGTGGTCAGCGAACAGCCGCGGCTCGTATCTGAACGAAACCCGGATCGTTTCGAAGCTGCGTCCTTGCTACTTTTTCCCCCTCGTTGCGTCCATAACGTAGCCGTCCGCGGCTGTACTTCCGTCGTCGTCGGCGACGACGTTTCATTGTCCGGTGAACGGTTAAGGCGAAGGAGCATTAAAATCTAGCCATTTCTAGATTACGCTTGCGTAAAAAAAAAAACTTAATATCCTCGGATCTCAGGATGCGTCGCCGCACGACACTTCAACGTTCTTTACGACTTATCCTGCGCAATTTCGCTGAACTTCGGCACAAAAAAAATATTAAATTACAAAGAGAAAGCACATAAATAAATTTCTTTCTTTTGCTCGAAGGTTTTTTTTAAAACCACAGAAAAATTTTCCCAAAGGGCTTTGTCAAGTGAAAAAGCGAGGTCCTGGAAAAAGAAAATGGAGAAATATTCTAGTCGCGAGCAAGTTCAACCTCTCGAGGGTAAAATCGGTTTGAAAATATTCACGCGACGAGTGTTCGTCGATTATCGAAAAAATCATCCGCGCGTATGAGCAGGTGGAGCAAACCGTCTAGCTAGAGTGGTTGACGTCGAGTCCTTCGCGTCGGAGAATCTCCGGGAGAAAATCAAGGGGAAGGTGGGACAAGACCTCGGTTCGTGCGGTGGCAACCTTCGAATAATCCGCGGGGTTAGCGTTCAATTAGCAAAGACGAGACTCCTCGTGGCTTGTCTGATTAAGGTTTCGCGTTTGCCTCACGAACGCTTCGAAGCCAACGACAGGCGTCTTGTCGGTTGCTGTTTAGTTCGTCGACGCTTCCGCAATTGCTCGAGATGTCTGTGTTTCTCTGGGTTTCGGTAACTGCATGTGTTACAGCTTGTCGAGCGGATGAGCGAGACGCCGAAGGACGAAGGGAGAGAAGATGACGACTACCGCCTCGTTATCTTGAAGTCGGATACAAGATCCGAATGTTAAAAGGTCCGACGGTCCGAAGTTCCCGGGAATGCAATGTTAGACTCGGCCCAAGGGGATCAAAGTCATGTAATTGAAATGGAGCCCTTGCAATTTATGTATCAATACACTGTTACAAGTCAGATAAAATTGTTAAGGAATTAGAGCATTGGTTTTTGGAAGTTTTTTTTCATAAGACCAGAAAATTGATGGGTCTCGTAAATGTAGTGTTAATTAAATCTAGGGCAATCCAGTAAAATGTTTTGCACATAGCGATTGAATTGCATCGGTCTCGAATTGAAAAATTACTGCTTCAAACACAATAGCTCTGAATGCAGAATCTCGTTTGTTATTGTTTCAAATGATATTAATCACAAGGACGATTATCGCGTCAGTGTCACATGCAGAATATTTATTTTCATACTAATCATAATTAACGGCTATTCAAAATTCCTTTTTAATTCTTTTGGGTTTACGCATGTAACACAGATGTACGACGCGTTTAATTAACTCGGCCACAATTTACACTCTCGCGTTTTGTTTCATTAAAGCGCTACTGCTGCTGCTGCTTCTGTTGCCGGTGTCTCCCCATTAAGCGATATACAACGTTTAATTATGATGGAGACGAGCCTTCGAAGGTCCTACGGGGCTCGCCTTTTCCCTTCCGTGTCCCGCGGACCTTTTGGGCTTTGTTTATCAATGTAAATCCTCGAGCTCACGCACCTTAAATCACAAGCAACCTTCCACGCACGGTTCACGATTCGTTAAATACTTTCATCATTCACTCCGCAATCCGAGCTTCTCCATTAAATTATTTCTCCAACATGAAACCCCGAAACCGCAGATTTCCGACGCAGTTATGAACATTTTTTTCGCTCTTAGCCAGAGAAATAACCGCCATATTTTTTAGACCACTTATTGCCGATCGCAGAGCTTCATTGATTTTATTTCTACCATCGACTTAATTATATTTGGCACATTGGAAAATTTAATAACTTTTCCATAAACATTTTTTCACAGATTTTAATCTAAATATTCCGAGTTTTGATTAGAATAACTTCGTCAAAAAATTCCATGTATTCTGTTATTTGAAAAAAAACGGTTTATTTTTCTGATTGAAATTAAAATATCGAGACAATTTTTCTATCCTCAATTCTTTAAAACAAAATTTACGTCGGTATGGGCGTGTAAAAGCGAAACTTAATGATATTGGACTGGGAAAGAAAAATCAATACCCACTGGGCAATGAAGAGGTAAATGGTATATAGCGTGACAACCGATCGTTTGCACCTTCGACCGATATCTCTCACACAAACAATGCGCATTGTAAAATAAGGCTTCAAAGTATAATCATGCACGTTGCTTTCTCACTATACCTCCGTTTTTATCTTTTTTTTCCCCACACAAATCCACCTTTGTGCGAACGATTGTTTATCGATTTTGGTTTCCTCGCGGAGGAAACTATGCGAAAAATGGTGAATTACGAGGAAGCAATCTGCAGGAATTTAAATTACCGCTCTCTCCGATAATCGGCGATCGCAGCGCCACCTGCATCGAGAAACCTATTTCAAATACTTTTCGAAGGATCGTTCTTTTTCCCTCCGACATAGTTTGTACTTTTTTCTTGTCGTATGCTCCGATAGGAAAGAAGTTCTTGTTCAGCAAAAATATTATCCAAACCGAAATATTGCAAAATTTTAGTTCTGTATTTTTTAGTAAATAAAATTACGAAATAAATATTTGTTTATTTATTAATTAAATTTTTTTTTTCTAGAAGAAACTTTGCGTTCCATTCGGCAGGTTGTGGAGAATTGAGCAAATAATTTTGTGTACATCGTAATCCGTAGAATACCTGTAGAATAGAACTTCGGGAACTCGTTATTTATTATTTGTTTCGGACTTTATCCATCATGCTCCGTTAAGAAGCCACATTTAATCATCATTATTCCTCATTAGAGGCAGATTGTGAGAGGTGTCCAATGTCCCTACGGTTTTTCATCTTTCTGGGGACTGATTGGACCAAACTCCGAAACTGTGTTAATAAGATCTGCTAAATCATTTACAGAGATAGAATAATATTAATTACATAAATAACCTGAATAATTCTATAAATGAGCCAAAACAATTTGATGAAATTTGGTAGGCATCTGTGATTCCAGATAGTAAATCCAAAAGTTGTCCGCAATTTGGTGGACCCACTCATATATATTGTTATTGAATGACAGATGCGCAAAAAAAGTCATCAAAGTGTACTGTATTATCCATAGAATTATTGTAGCATTTAGTTAAATAATTGATTGTTCCATATGATTTATCAATGAATCCGTTTCAATAATTATTGCTAACTTTTCGTCGTACTACATAATTTTTGCATCCACAGATCTGTCGTTAAAATTGCTCCGTCTGGTTGCAATAGTTTTTTTTTTTCCACGAGAAACCGAACGATATAGGAAACATCGTATTTCATGTTACCGACAAGATGAAATAAAAAAATTCGGGAAGACGTTCAGACATCGACGAGTAATTACATCGAGTCGATTTTTCTTGCGATACAAGACGCCTCCCCGAGGCGTCGCGACGGTCAATTAACCGGACGCTGGCGTCCGATATATCAGTCTGCCTTCCGCATTGTCGCGAAGCCACCATTCTCCTGCTCCTCCTTCGTCCTACGATCTCGCTTCCTGTCCCCCTTCGTGAGATACATCTTTCTTCATCGTCGAAGTTTCCCTTTCAAACCGATGGCTTGATTTATCGTCGCTTTTTTTCTATCATCGACATAATAACTTCGAAATTTTAATTACAAATTTTCCATTTGCCGCCGTTTCTTTCAATCGAATTACCGAAACGCATCGTTAAAAATGTACCCTCGGCAATATTCCAAAAATACTAAGTACCTCAAATACATATAAAAACTAGAAGGTCTATGGTTAGCCCATGTAGCCTTCACGAGCCACACAAGTGACTCCCTGATTCGCGAGTTCAAATTTATTATTATCATTATTAATTGTCGTTAATAACGAGTTTATTTCTCCAAAGAAATAATAATGAATAGTCTCAATAAAATAACGTTAGTTTGACGCACATCGTTTGTCGCTTCTGTAAGCGCGCTAGTCGTATCCAAGTTGACGCTATTTGGATGAGAAAACAAGAACCAATTAGTTTCAGCGAAATCTCTATGGAAATACAGAAGCAGCTCGACCATAATTACGCGAACAGCGCGTCAAAGAATTTTTCTCCCACTTTTCTCGCCTCGACTTTTCTCGTGGACTCGTCTTACGTCGGAGAAAAAAAAAATTATCGGACAAACGAGCGCAGTGTCAAGGTAAAGAGATGAGGCTAGGAAGAAATAGAACCGCGCGTCCCTCGAAGATCGCGCAGTTTATTTTTTCGCAACGCTGAGATCATTTGCGTTGTCAAAGAATGACATGGTCGACGACGTTTTGTCGTTTTTTATTCTTCGCGCGTCAGTGTGGGCAAGCGAAGAAGGCTGCATAAGCAAAGGTTTCCAAGAATAGTCGATAACCGTCGTGCACACAATTATCATCCTGTAGTCCATGAATTATACATGTATACAACGAATTCCGAGGGGCAAAGCGTTACATCCTATAAAAAAAAACGCCTCGGTATCGCTGGAAAATGAAAGAAAATACTGATGATTACCTGCAACTAGATAAATTTACGAGCGG